>JABVXW010000146.1:30179-72918 GCA_013365375.1 Litomosoides brasiliensis | reverse complement strand
CTTCGTTGGTGGAATTTTGTTGACGCTGAAGGTAACAACCATTGGCGCTACGAATCAGCAAAGGTATACATTTCAAGAAGACAGGCATAGATAGAATTATCCAGTATTGCTTGTGTACAAATACCAACTACTAAATTTCATGTAAGATGAGGCGGTTTTGTAATATAATGATTAAAAAGAAAGGTTTCTTTCTGGACTTCATTTCTGACTTCTAATCTTTTTAGATGCGAAAAGCTATATTCTGCAAAACTGAAGAAATGTACTTAATTCACTTTATTACGAAAATATTGTTATAAATTATTGCAGGATACGTCTCGTTTTGACGTTTTGGAGCGGCAGATTTTCTGGGGTGCTTTGGTTGCAGCACCAGCTATGTGGGCTGTATTAGTTTGCGTTGCTTTCGTCACTTTGAAATGGGAATGGATGGTGGTAGCTATAATGGGTCTATTAATGAACGGGGCAAATTTATATGGCTATTTACGATGTAGATGGAGAACTGCCAATGAATTCACCAATTATATATCCAAAATGGCATTCCTTTCAGTCAGTTTGTGACTTTCATGCTTTTTAAATTAGCTTTTACTCCTTCTTAAATTTGAAAATGTGTAATAGTAACTGAAAATAGAGAAAAAGTTCTATTTTTTATTCAATGTTCCGAATCTTTTATTTGAAAATCCAGTGGTAGTCGTTGTCTATCGACCTAAACCGATAGCTTGATTAAGTTAATGAGTTTCTAATTTTATACGACTCTGTTCCCAATTCTGAATACTTGTTCTAGGTCTTATCTAAATCAAATGAGGCCCAAGGAGATCGCCAATCATCACAGATTATTTAAATATTGGATTAATTTGTTCCATATGAAGTTTGCTGTAAAATCTTTCGATAAAGTTGGTTATATCTGATCATAATGTATGAAAGGTTCTGGTTTCTCTATTATTGTACAAAGAATTTAAATGGAATTGAAGTTTGCTCATGTGTTATCACACATTTTGAAGGTAGGTTATCTGTAACATTGTAATTGCTAGTCTTCTGTCATCTCCAATAAGTCGATAAATTCACGAGGTTAACTGAAGTTCAAATGTGAAAAAAAAGAATTACTGTTTGAATGACATCAGTAACAAAAATTAAGCTATCACCATTTGAATAGCTTTATTCACATGTAATACGGGTTCAAGAGCACTTTTTCATCTGATATAGATATTATAATACGAGTTTCGTTTTAGTTAATAGGACATTTGACAAATGGCTAATGAATAAAAAAAAATTTACTAAACAAGCTGGAAATTTTATTGGAGCTAAGATATAAGAGTTAAGAATTGAATATTGCTATTCCTGATTTAATACTGTTGTCGATATGGAATCTAAAAAATGATAATATTACAATTATAAAATTAGGAATAGTAATCATCTTTCACATACTCAAGAATATGTGGACATTGCTGTAACGATGATGATGTAATATAACATAACAAGCTAAGTACTACCAATCCAAATCCACTTTTCTAGCAAAAACCATCAATTACAAAGCATACATTTATTGATTAGACTGAAATTTATTTGAGAAATAGCAAACTTGCAAAACTCTAAGAACTAATTTCTTGAGATATCATTAATCGTTGAAAGGATCATGAGGATGATATAAAATATGCAAGCGGTGATATGTCGCAAACTTCCACTAATTTGCGTTTTCCTTTATCCATCTATCAATGATGATAGTGCTCCTGACTGGCTATTTTACTACGCTTTAACCGCTCCTCCTCAAAACTCTGCGTTATTTGTGCTACCAAAATTGTGAAGAATCTTCTCCATACATCAGTTATCATTGCTACAGAATAGGATGGAGCAAATTGTACTCTTCTCTTATCCTCATCTAATTCTTCCTAAAATTAAATAACTAATTTTGTAAAAAAATGCAATTATTGCTACAATTTTCCTTGGTATCAGTTCGCAAAAAAAAAGCAATTAATTAAATTGAATTTTATGAAATTCCAAAAAAAAGAATAGTTTACTTTTTCACCAGTTATATATGGAATGAATTCATCAATGAATGCATTGCCCAAAATTGCAAAATAGTTCTTCTCATCGTTTTGATTCATTTCTAAAAACATTTGTTGAGAATGCGCTCGACCGGTTTTACGTGCTAATTGCCAAGCACCAAGTAGATTTTCAGTATGACCAATCATATTTGTTAACTGTAATTGTTACGATAAATTATATCGAATAGTAATAATTCATCTGAATCCTCTAATCTACTTGTTAAGATTCTGAAACATACTTGTTAATATGTAATTATCAATTAAAATTCTCGAAAGTGTTGCAGGAATTAATTTATGCATTAGCATCTTCTTGTAATGTTTGCTATTATATCGGATAATTACAGTACAGTAAAAAAAAATATGATCTGATATTAAGTTAACTTTCTAATCCTAAAGATACTTTTTGTTTTTTTTAGATAATTAATATCAGTAGATGAATTAACTAGTCTGATTTGATAGCTAGAAAAATTTACAAACTTTTGAAATTAAAAAAAAAATCATTGAAATATCTCAGTTAATTAGTTGAAATATGAAGCACCTGGTTAAGGCAGTCGGCAAATCGTGCAATATGTCCGCCTAACTTTGGCATTTTTAGCATTGATGCTTTGGGTGATCTTTCAACACCAAAAGGCTAAAAAAAAATTTTTCAATAATTAAACGTTAAAAAGAAATGATAAAATAGGAATAAAGCAAACAGGTTTTTTCTTTTGTGCTAGCAATTTAATTACAATTAAATTTATATTAGAAGGCATGCATTACTATTTCTAATTAACTCTTAAATATTTCAGTTATTCAAAAACTTCTCATTATATTATTTAAATTATTATGCAAATTATTTCAGTGCTTAAAGATTTTACTTTGCATAGAACTCTAACATGTACCACTGAATTTTTCTATTAATTTACTCTATTACATTAGATTAATAAATCTACTCTGTAGTAAGAAGAGCAGGAAGGCAACCTTTTTCAATTCAGGTGCAATATCGTTTAGGATTTTTATAAATATAATCGCAATAATTTCCCTTGGATCTGTCAATTTCTAAATAAAATTTTAAAGAGAAAAGAAGGAGAAACGGCAATTTTTTTTTAAATTTGACAGATGCGTTCTTTTTGTTTGAAATAATTAAGTGGAGAAATGAATGAATTAGCTAGAATTTAGCAATAAATTTATTTGAGTTAAATGAAAGTGAACCAAAAAGATAATTTAAAAATTTTTCCAGTCAAATTGTTACAGCTCGTTTCATTTCAGTGTAGTAGTGTGTTACGTGGGATGAAATTATGCAAAATTGTGACCTGAAAACTTTCGCGTAAACAGATCCGTTCTTTTTTAACAAAAGCGATTTCGAATGGATTCACAGATTCGGAACTAACCCAGGCGCCAAGTGATTTCCTTCTTTTAGCTGAACTTGCGCCGTTTCCCATCGTTAATTTACTTCCATCTCTAATTAAGGCATATCAGTAATTTGTTCGAAATTAGTGATTGAATAAGGCATGTGTAAGCATTGGAGACGCTGCGATATGACTTTAAGTTTCATATTGAATTATTTCAAAATCTTCAAGTTCACATTAAGTTATTTCAAAATTTTTAAATTCACATGAAAATTATCCTATTTATTTTCCACTCGTCAGCTATTGAAACGTTTAAGATACTTATTTGATATCACTACTTTGTATAAAAAGTTAGGATAATAGAATGGAAAGAACAAATACAGATGTTGTGGATTTGATAAATAAATTTTATTTTTCATCTGTTAAAAATAACGAAATTAAATAACACCCCATATCTTTATAATATTTGGTTCAAATTTCTATAAAATATTTAAGTTAAAATAATTAAAGTCAGGACATTCAGCAAAAATTTAAAAATGAATTTAAGGTATGATTAAGAGAAAAATCGAAGAAAAAATATTTCCAAATGATTGAAAACACTAAGTCTAAGTCTATTAACTTTCTAAAAAAAACTTTTTCGGCATTAAAGAGAGGCAGGAAAATGCACATAAAACATAAGTGCAAAAGTTAATTAAGTTCAAATTGGAAAACAATTAAACTTTTTAAAGGTAAATAAATATAATTATTGCAATTTAAGAACTGTGCGTAAAGCCAATTATAGTATTCGAAGTCAATTATGTAAAACAAATCGGCGAACTCCGCCCATCTGTTTTATATGACTGACGCAAATAAAATGAGGTTAAAACAAGTAGAATAAGATAATAATAATAACAATAATAAATAATAGTAAAATAATAATAATAATATTACAAAATAGTAAGGTTAATTTTACAGTATTATTTATAAAGACATTCTTGTAGAAAACCTTTTCCTGGCATTCCATATGATAATATCATTTAATAAACAAAATTTTTTAAAAAAAAAAGTGCTAAAGTTAGAATATTAGTTAATTTAATTGCTTATGTTAGATGGCGGAGGGATTAATAAGAAAATATTCTTTAACAACAACAAAATCGAGTGCTTAGTGTGTCGTACACTTCAGTGCTCCATGTAAATTAAAAGTAATTCACAATAAATATTAAATTTTTTTTCATTAGCAAATAAAATTCTGCGCTATTAAAGTGTACACGTACAATAATAAATTTTATGATTGATTAGAAAATAGAATTTTTTAGAATTTTATCATAAATCAATTGAAAAATAAGAATAGTACTATAAACTTCCATAATTGAACCATTTCGGAAGACAAAATGTTATGATGGATGATTCGTTTACAACTGTACCGATATTAGTCAATGTTTGCTATTAGTTCAGCCTATATTACAGCATAGAAACAAATATTTAATTTGTATATTAGCTTGTAATTTTTGGAATTTGTAGATCTACTACTGTACACTGCTCTGTGTTTATTCTGGTATGATGCAACAAAAAATATGACAAAATTTTAATACGATTATTACAAGAACGGACCAGTCCATTAAAGTTGAGTAAGTTCGAATATGTGTCCTTTAAGTAAAATTATAAGTTATATAACACGTTTTAATGCAATAGAATTCATTGGTGAATTGTACAACCACAGAATAAATATTCATCTAACTTCAATAAAACAATACAGCTGTAGGGAAATTGTGAACCAAACTTAAATGCAAATCCTAACATAATACGACAAGGCCTGACAATAGAAAAAGTATGAAAATACAAATTTTTGAAAAAGCCAGTGTAAGAACGGTGAAAAAATAGAAATTGAGTGAAACGGACAACTTGGCAGTTAAGGTATTTAAAAAGTGAGAGGTTTGTTTCTCAAAAACTGGAAAATGAAGAACTGTATGCTACGACATTAAAGCTTTCAGCTTGAAGTCAGTATTGAAAAAACGATGTAGTGAACAAGCTAGCTCCTTATTATTTAAAACATTTGCAAGTACATCCGGATCACTGTTAACAACATCTAATAAGCATTTCATTTTCCCACATTTCATCAATCGTGTAACTTCACCATTCGAAATACGTGGCAAGCGTGTCAACTGTCGATGTAAAACAGAATTTAAACGCCTTGATACTGCCTTATCACCTAAATAAAGTCAATTCATTACGAAAATAAAACGAAAGTGAGAAAGAATAATGAAAAAAAATTGCCAGTGAGAAAGATTATAAGGAAATAAGGACTGTTTGTTAATTATAAGCAAAAGTTTTAAAGCAAACACCAATCGAAAGAAATTCGTAAGTGGTCATGCATTTAATGCTGGAAGGAAAACTTTTTGTTAATATTTATTTGTAATCAGTCCATTATTTTTTTACGGTCATGTGGTCCCACAAGATGATATCAGCAAAGAATTCTTCGATAAATACTGCTGCTCTGATGTAATTTATTAAAAAAAAATGATAGGCCACGTGGTCGCCGACTTGACTTAGGAGTACAGCTACTGCAAGTGGAATCGGTCGAATAGATGTATCCAAAAATTAAACTCCTTATTCATATTTTCGAGAATACTGAAGAAATTTAAAAGAACCTGATTCAGAAGTAGATGCGCCAGTGCATTCTTCGAGATCACTTTTAACTGCCAATGCCTGAGCTAGATCAGGTTCCTGCTCATTTAACTGCAAAACAAGTAAACTATATCCAAAACAAAGTATTCTGAATTGCAAACTAATGGAACGCATTTCAAATACAAATGTTATAGCAATTTACAAAATCTGGAATTATATAAGTTACTTTTATAACTAGAATTACATAAGTTACTTTTAGCTCTTCGAACATTTCTGATGAATGCGCAGGATCCAAAGTCCAAATAACACTCATGTGTGGATATGTTCTCACCAAAATTGTGAAAAGAGACCTTGTTTCACGGCAACGACGGCTTAACTCCCCCTTTAATGTTTAAATGGGTTACATTATTTTCCTTCTTCATTTTTTAATGACAGTAGGATAAGTAGATATGAGCGATAAAAATAATTCACACTGATTACGGTTCGAATCTTGTCGTAAAGGCATGATGCTGTGAGTAACTGAAGAAACAAATGAAATATAACAAGAGAATTGGAAGTCCACCTGAAAAGGACCTCCATTAACTTTTTTGTAGTCATCCTTGACATTTGCTTCGATAAGCAGAATTACATTTTTGTAGTGACGCAGCATCTAAAACAGAACTTTTATAAAAAACCAATAATGTTTTACGTAAATATAAATTTAATAAGGAAAAAAACTGTTAAAAAACTGTTTCTAGTTTGTTAATTTATTCATTAGATTTAATTAATTTCTAGCAGTGGGGTCGGTGGTGTTTAATAAATCTTAAATAATTAGTCCATAAAAAAGACCTGCTCGATCTGTTTGAAGATACGACCACTATGAAGTGATTGAGTAAGATCATCGAGGGCTTTTCTTTCAACAGCTATATTTGGCGAAAGAATATAATCTCCAACTTCGATTGTAGCTGGTATTAGATCTATACCTCGTTTGTAAAGCACTGTTGGCAATTCGCTTTGGAATTCTCTCATATCTACTATTACCTTAAGAGCTGAATGATTATTATATCAACTGTGTTTCTGTGCTCGAATACGCTCATATTAAAGCCCTATATAATAATTTCTTTAATACATTCTTAAACTTAGATATACTAGAAAAAAATTACCTTTGGGCTCCCTTCATTTTGGTCAGCTCTTCCCCCAGCATCTCTAGTCGACCTCACAAGTATTAGTCTATGAGGTTCTTTACGATCTGTTTCATATTCCCTAGCAAACATCAACGTCTGAAAGTGATTTAATATACAAAATTTAACTTTCAAGTAAGTTTCAAAAAAAATTATCACAACCAGACACACCCCTTGTTCTCGAACCATATCCTCGAAAGCAATTTGTTCTTTCCTTAATGAACAAAGGTATCGTTCTTCTTCATTTGAATTCGCGTACATAACAATATATATTGTTAACGGTTTATCAGAGTTACACGCTTTATACATCTGCAACGATCATAATTAACCAGATATACAAGAATGTAGGCTCATTACGACTGTTTGAAATTATTCCCAAAAATTATGTCATCTCGATCCATCTTGATTTATCGAAAACTTCAAATGTTTATGTATCTTTCATACATAAATTCTAACTTGAAAAAATTAAAAAAATCAAATCTTTGACCCAGTAAAACAACGTATCCAGAAATAATGTATCACCTCTAATAACCGAAGAGATATCATATCGGAATGATAAAGAATAACAACTCGTGGTTCAAAAGTTTCCAGTTGTCTGATGAGGTTATACCGCTCACCAGAAGGCACAATGACTAGAAGAGGATCTTGATTTTGACTTTCGACACCTTCTGAATCGTCCGAATTTTCAGACTGAACATCCTCGGCACTTGTTGTAGCAGTCGATGAATTTTCCTCTTTCTAAAAAATTCCAATTTACAAAAACTTTTCCAGTTTACAGTGAGCGCTGGTGATTAATAAACATTTAAAAAGATGACAGCATTTTTGACATTTCACATTAAGCAAATAGCTGAGATTTTCAAAACACATTACAATACCACTAACTTTCATCCCCTTTTTAATTTGCACTATGCCAAAACGCATGAGTCGAGTCTGCTTGCTTGAATCATGCTTCTTCTTTAGTTCTTCAAACAAACGACGCCTTTTCCGACTCTGTCGGGTGAATTCCTTTTGTAATACTTTCATGTTACTTACAATGTCATTGCCTGTTTCGCCCTACAAATAAGAAATTAAAAGATGCCTGGTTTAAAATTATAAAGAAAAAAATGAGCTTAAATAACACTTAAATAATATGACCAACCTCTATGTCATTGGTGAACAAAATAATTTGTAAAGGATCCCATGCAGGTTGCGCTTCCGGTTCACTATTACCCTTTTCATTGATGAACTTTTGTCCCAGATGCTCATTTTTAATCCATAAAAATTTTGTTACACCCCAACTAATGATGTCTCTCAACTGTCGACACGCTTCATTTCCTGCACCAATCAATAACACCGCTGGTTCTGAAAGGAATTTATAAAGCTTTAAAATGCATTTCACGAAGCAGATATTTATTTTGAAGAAAGTAATGTAGAGTAAAAACTTTTAAAAAAATTAATTCCATGGACTTCAAAGTAAATACTGTTTTAGCTACGAAATGTAAAAATAATAATGTGCCTTTCTCAGCATTTATTCTATCTAGCTTGCATTTGGTTTTGATTTCTTCCAAAACTTGAAGAAGTGCCTCCCACTTTGGTGGTCCTGAAAATTTCAACTACAGATTTCCTTCGAATGCTTCAAAATTTTTTAAAGATTGAGCGCATAGACTTTCTTATTTTGCATTACAGCAAAAGATTTCAATGATAACAATAAAAATAAACTAATCACTCGACGGATTCCGCAAAGATGATGTGAGATTTGGTATAGCAATAAATAACAAATAAAAGAAAACCCAGAACAGGGTAATTAAGCACACTGAATTGGACTAGTGTTTTTATTCCAGCAACTTCGACATAATTCTTAAAAAGCTCAAAAAAATTAAAATGATTACTTAGCACAGTATTAGATTCATTTTTGCACAATTTGTCTACCTCCACAAATAGCTTCGAAGATGTCTGTGTGAACAACCAACCACTGTTAGTTGTAATCAGCTAGAAAATTTGATTCAGATCTTCAATGTAGGTTCTTAAAAAATCGAGATTTATAAAAATACTTCTGAAACTATTATAGACTTCAAAAGCGAATCAATTGAATTGTGTGAACAATTGCCTGACCAACACATTTTCACTTTTTTCGAATTGATAGTGAAACTTACATCTTTATTATTTCTAACTTCATTCAAACAGCAATAAAGAGTAATCGGATCTAGTTCTTCAGCCTGCAAAATGCCAGCAGTTATATCATAAACACTGCAGATGAAAAAGTGGAAAATATCAAACAAAATTATTCTGTTCATTACTTTGTATAAAAGGTTTCGAAGTTGTTTGAGATCTGCTAAAAGGCGTTGTTGCTTCTCAGTAATAGAGAACTGTCGTCCTTTCAGTTGTATTTCCAGCGAAGAAGGCAAAAGACCGACAGCTTGCTGCATACTTTCTTCCTCCGGAGTGTTCTACAATTATTGGAAAAGTCAATAAATTTTTCCATAGCAGGAAGAAAATGGAAGTTTCGATACATTATTTGAAAACTTACATCAGTTGACAGCGAAGTCTGCTTCAGTTCCCGGACGCAAGTACGTATTATATCTACCAGCAGCGACTGAACCCTCCGCATCCCATGCGGTAAATCAGGTGTTATTTCTATCATATGCGGCTGGAAATAAACCTTCTGATTCACTTTATCAGATTGAAGAAATATTTTCAGGAATTTTGTACAAGAATCACATAAACGGTTCTATCACCCTGCCGTTTTATTGAACTTTCTTTTTTAAATGAAAAACGGATATTAATATGAAGATTTTTATGCTATTAATATAAATCTAATCCTTACAGAACACGGGTCCAATGAACTTTTCACATCAACATCAAATCTTGGCAGAAGCCTAACTCTCCGTATATATAATCGATTTAGCAGTCGTTGCAAAACACCCATACCACAGAGCGCTCCCGGATTGTCACTAAAGAACGAATTATCAGTTCCGCAAATAACAAACTTGGATGTGCAATGCAATAAAAGTAACGACCTAAATGCCTTAACGAAACCACCCGTCTTCTTTTCCCGATATAAGCGAAGAATGAATGATTCTTGAAATCCATTTAGTAACCTGAAAAGATTGTAACAAACACTTTATCCTATTAATAACAAATTACAGAATCATCCAATTGATTTTCAATGTAAAAGCGATCGGAAAATCAACATACTGATGCGCACGATGGACAACAATTCCAGCCACATTCTTCACTGGAACGCGTTCTTGCAGGAGATCAACCATCAGAATACGTGAGGTAATGAAATGGACTCCTCCTTCCATGTATAGCGATTCTCTGAACAACATATATCAAAGGATAGATTATGCAAATGAGAAAAAGAATTAGCTACATTTTCATAAGTTCCTGACGGAAAATGAATTTGTCACTAATAATGTTGCCTTCTACGTGAAAAATAAAAAGACTAACCGGTCCTTTATGGAGCAGTCCGCTGTGATGATCTTTGGTGGACATTTCACTTTAGAATCGCGTAAACGAGAAAGAAAATATGCCTGAAATTTCACAATTTCTTCAGCTCTTTTGTATCACTTTATTAGAGATTTAGACTTCCCAGTGCTCTGAGACGATTGTGATTTTGAAATCGGCAGATTTGAAAGACTGGACTGAAATGTGGAGAAATTTTCCGCTACTTGAGAGGTTTTTATGTGAAAAAACTTAAAAGTAACCCTTTTAATTAAATAAAAATCAGCTAGAATTCTACTGAAACTACTCCTGAAAGCCACTAACATCATCCTGCGGAACCGTATTGATAACGAATACCAATAGCTGCGGATCAGAGTATAAATGTAAATGATGAAGGATCAAACGTTCCAATCCCAAACCGCTGAAAAAGAAAAGTTAGAACTGAACAATCAGCTAGTGAGAAATGAAGGCAGCATACCTGGCAAGAACAAAAAGAACATCATCGGCGTAAGTGTCAAGCATAATGTTTCTCTCGAATTCAAGTAATTCAATCATGCCATCATCATCATCCAACTTATTCTTTGGTACGGTAACACACTTCAGTTTTTCAGCCGAAGACGTCACTTCGTTCATCCTCCTCAGATGGAAATACCACTAATGGCCACCTGGTCAACTAACAACGCAGAAAGAGTAATGAACCAGGCGACCCGAATAATCTCACAGCCTTGTGCATCAAGTGAATTTCAAATGTTCGCCTACAACCGAAGTTCAATGACGAAGTATCTCTTCTCATTTACAGCTAAACCGATTAGGCTTCTGCGTTAGTCAGTTCTTATTCAAATTTTATTCAAATTATTCAAAATACTTGAATTTTATTTTTATTCAAATACTTGATAGTAAAAATTCCTACAATTCCCTTTCTATTCCTCTATCTCGCATAAGAATGAATGTTAGGATCTCTGTAAATTTCGAGATGTAAAAATTAAAAAACTTCCACACATCGATATTGATATAATTATTACAGCACATATAAGTGTTTAACCATATTTTATGTACAGTACACATCTCACGAATCTCGTTTCTACTATTTTTATGGATGATGAAAGATTTTTCATTCAAATGGTAAAATTGGAGGAATAATAATATAAAAAAAAAACAGTAACAGGAAACTGACAATCTATCATATATTATAGAGTGATTTTTTTGATTTAAACTATTGTTTAGTAATTTCAGCTTACTTTTAGATGTATTTTGTTTTGAAGTAGTTATTCAGATAAATACACAAACATGTAACTGATTTTCTTAAATATCAATGCAGCATTTTCGGTTCGTTTCAAAAATATTTATATTTACATATATTTTTTTTCGCATGACACATAACTTCCGCCACAATAAAAGATGTGTTAACATTAGCAGCGAAATGTTTTTTTATATTTCCTATACAATTCAATATAGTGATATTAGTTACTTCAATAATTACTTATAAATAAAGAAACTGAGGTCTATGACGCAAACGCAACAACAGAAGAAACACTTTTTCAAAAGATTTCTTCAAACAGGAATCTAGTCTTTTTTAGGATCAAGTCTTCCTTATTTTTCTTTATTTAATAAGGTAAAATTGTGGATCTTTTTCACAGCTTATATCAATAGTTTAAAACATAACAAGGAAAGAGTCAAAACATAACAAGGTTCTTTCATTTTTTCATGCTTTTCCTTTCTCATCTGTTAAGTCGTACATTCCACATACTTTATTCGCTGGTACAGCTTTATCTAAAATTAATGCAAAGTAAATTTGAAGTATTCATTGAAGAGATCGGAAATGAGTATAGCTTACATATTTATTTGACCACTGCTGTCCAAATGCTACTCATCTTCAAGTCTCGTAGTATCGAAGAAATATTGAACAATATCTTTTGTTCCTCAACTCTTACTTTTTTCGTTAGTGACTAACTCTTACTTAGAAATCTCCTTCAATTTAGTCTTTTTTAAAAGGATATTTCTATTAAGTTTGATTTTCAAAACAGATGGAGTTAACAAATAACAGACCGATTTGTTTCGGATATGCAAGTTTGAGATTTTTCATTAGAACTACAAAATCCTCCAAAGTTTTCGTTAACCTTGGATTATACATCTTTTCCTCACCAACAGTTGTTAACAAAAGGCCCTGCAAACATCAAATCGGTTTAATTCGTCCTATAAGGTTCACTCTTTTATTTTAAGTTCTTTTATTACTTTCAATCGATGCTGCAAATTTTCAAACACAATTTTAGATAATTTTAAGAAGAAAAAGATGGATCTGTTTCAACAATGAGTACTGTGTACCATCAAAAATTTTTAATTCACGATCTGTATTTTTTGAAAAGCGGACCATTTTTTAAAGTGTACCTTGTAGTCATGAGCTGGATAAAGCAGAAAATCATTGGGCAAACTGAAGATTTTCTCATGTACTGATTTATATAACACTTCCGGATTTCCTGCATCAGCATGAATTCAGCTCATTACATTCAACAAAAATGAATTAAGTGGTTTGTAGTTGCCTTAGGCAGCAATTTAGGCCATAAAAAGCATAAAAATAAGGCAAACCCAGTAAGAGAGCCGAAAAGTAAGGGAGAAATTGGTTCATTAGAGTTATTAAGATCCATTAGATATCTTGGTGTTTTTCTCAACCCTTTTCAACGAGTTTTGTAAGCCACAAATATATTGCCTAAATCTGGGCACGTTTTTTTTCAACTAAATTTCAATCCCACACATCCAATTCTTCTGCAGCATTTGGCAAGTGAGTTTTTGTGATATCTATGTCTACCGCACTTTAATTGAAAAAATGAAACAGATATATTTCGTACTATCGAATTTTAAGTGAAACACGTTTTTCAACCTATGCTTTCGATACTATTCACTAAAATTCATCCATAGCTCTCATATAATTTTTATTCTACTTAGCAAGTCAAGTCAATCTACAAAAAATTATTAAAACATAGAAAAAAGCATTCATCATACTAGCAGTCACTGTATATTTTTTTAAAGTATGTGTCTTATCTAAGTTGGTAACTCACAATTTAGATTATTTACCTTCTAGAAACATATCTCATTATGAATTGTATCGTCTAAGGTAATTCGGTGTAACATTACCCACCTCAAGAAATTTAAATGTGCATAAATTTAAGTAAGAAATACATAAAAACAAATGTACCTTCTTGAAAATCTGTACGCCCACATCCTCGTATGAGAAGTGTGTCTCCTGTAAAAGCCATCCTGTGATCATGTGAAACATACGTCACGCATCCTTGAAAACATTATTCACTTATTTTTGTTATGTGCTGAGAAATTATGCAAAAATTATAAAAAAAACCATGTGAGGACAGATTAGAGTTTTTTTTTATGAAGATGACGAAATGGTTAAATCAAATCAAGCAGCGTTATACTTATTTTTTCTTTAGTATATTACCACAGTGTACCGATAAAAAAAAATTTCCAAGACATTTATTCATCTTGTCATTAAATGACAAAGAAAAGTTTTACTTGGCTAGATCATCAGCGATCTTTCATTCAGTAAATTCGAAGCTGCATCATCCATTTCTTTCCAACACTTCAGCTTCTCAGTGGATGATACACTTAATATTCCATCTCATCTCTGATGACTTTTTTCATGAACTAAGACTACCAACCGTTGATCCTATTAAAGAAAACACTTCTTACAAAGAAATGGACACAGATTTGAACTTCTTACTGAAGGAAAGATCATTAGGCGCCTAACTGAACAGAACCTTCTTTAAGCTGCCTTATAGTATAACGACAAGGTTAATTAGTAAACATATATTTTATGTGGAAAACTTCCTCTATAACTTTAATAAAAAAAAACACTGCATCGCTAACTTGGTCAGAGTGACGAAGATAGGATAATCTATAAACGATGACAAATATGAGTATGACTCAAAAACCCTATGTCTTACCATTGGTATGCCCTGGTGTCGCACGAACTTCTATACTTTGACTGCCAAATTTCAGTATCTCCTGATCACTGACCAACATGTCTGCTTGACCATTACTATATTTTGACAAGACAGAAAGCATCTGTGGAAAAATGTGCTTTAGTTTACCAGTACCAGTAATATGATCTGCATGAAGGTGCGTGTTAACACCATAAATTAGGTCCAAATTGAGCTCTTTGATAAGCTAAAATCTGATCATTTTAGTTAATGTTTTCTCTGGTAAACAATTTTATATGATTTAATGTTGTTTAACTGTGAAAGAATTTGGAAAAACAACAGCATCTCTCGCTTAATTGTCGTCAACAATTTCAGGATCGCAGACCGAGCTAAACTAAAATTCCATTATTAGATTACTTTTGCATCCCGTTCGACGGTTTCCAACACAGGATCTATAATTATCGACTTTTTGCTCACTGAGCATCCTAGCAAGTATGTATAGGTGCATGATACGGGCTCGAACAGCTAAAAAAAAGAGAATAAATTAAGAAAATGTTTCATAAACTATAAAGATTATGAATGTCACCAATATTTTCTGTTTTGAAATTTTTGGTTTCCAATAAGCGATTTCTGAGAAAAAAAACATTCAAATTTGGAGGATCTAAATTGTAAGTATCTTTTTTATCAGTTTAGAGAATGTATTACTAAATCGAATTTGTTCTAACAACCACCCACCTGACGGAAAATCAATTTAGTTGTCATGTCGATAAAAATAATAATCCACAAAACGTGATATTTTCTTAGTGAGATTTTGTGATTCTGCACCAAAGAGCGAAATAACTGACGAAAAGTCAATGGATGCACGTGGAAAAAGCTACTAAGCACATTTGTATTGTAAAAGTAATTTAGATTTTGAAAAGCCGAAAATTCTAGAATTTTCTTAAAAAGACTTTTTCTTATCTTCTTTTTTTCGAAATGTTTCTTTTAAATATCTTTGCTTAGGTAAATGAAACACGTAGAGAAATCAATAATTTATACTGTTGAAATTGCCACAACATATATAAGACCTATGCATCAATGAAATGTTAATTTAAAATCGTTCAGACGAACACTTCAACCATCATTTGAAGAAATCATTTCACAAGCTGTTAAAAACTTGTCTAACTTAAAACTTATTGCAAGTAATTAAGTAAGTATCACCTTCTCTCACTACAACACCGAAAATAATTTACCAATATCAAACGGAAAAGAAACACAAAAAGAATGATGCCATTGAATTTTAGTAATACAAAGCAAAAAAAATAAACAGTAAGCAGGATAATCATCTTGGATGAGAACCGATAAAATATTTATTAAACATTTTTGGAAATTAAAAACTATTATTGTAATTTTCTTCTTATTTCATTATTTTTCAATAAAATTTCAAATTTTTTCAAATATATTTGAAATTTAAATATAATTTTTTCAAATATATTTTGAATTAAATAGCTGAAAAGTGAGAAAATTTATTTTACGAACTCACTAACATTACATATAAAAATCTATGCTAACGTGTCGATATAGGAAAGTGCAACAACCAATCAGAAAGTGCTGAGAAAAGTACAACACCTATTTACTAATGGGAACCAACGAATAATAGAAGAGCCCATTGACACTACTATTTTTATCGAAGTAACACAAAGTGTATGTTTGTGTGTGAAAGAGAGAGAGGAAGAGAGAGGGGGAGAGAGAGAGAGAAAGATATAATATTTGACATTGATGATTGACTTTGTTGTTTCATGTAATCGTGAATTTTTTTTTAACATGATTGATGTAATTTTTTAATTAAATCGATGTTTACAGTTTGATAATGTTTGTTTCAAAGTTACAGATTAATTAAAAAAAAGTTCACTTCTTATTCGACATATCTGATTTTGCTGAACTGAAATTTTGCGTTTATTATTAAATGCAAGTGCAAATGGTTAAGTACTACGTTTACTCAATGATTTGAACATGAATCTTATTTGGAACTAATTTTACTACCGTAGTATTTGGATATTCTGAGGAATATGCCTTCAGTCAACAACTATTCAACTCCTTTCATTATTTCAGAGAAAGTATGAATAATTTTTGACATATTTGACGCGTTTTTTTCTTGATATATTTTTCAATGCAGTTACTTTGGGTATTACTTGAGAATTTAAATTAAAAAAGAATTAGAACAAAATAATTATGGTTCATTAACTTGCTTGTATTTCTGTTGTAAAATTGACTTTATCATGCTATGTCTGTAATTATAAATCTTTCATCATTTTTTTATGCACATATTTAATGACAGAAGATGAAGTTTCAGAACGGTAAAGGAAATGAAAATGTATTAAAAAATGCAGTTAGTCGAACGTTGCAAATTAAGTGCAATCGCATGCGGACATTTATTGATGAAAATCACGATTCATTACATTTACATATCAGTCAGCTGCGACAGTTTGCCTTATCTACCGGTGGTAACGGTTTTCATTAGTGTTTAAAAATTTTTTTAAATCTTCCAAATTTACCAAAAATTTGTTGTGTTTACATTGTCAGATATCAGCTACTGTATTACATCATATAGTTGTAGGGAATTTATACATGTTAAATTTGTTTTAGCATGTTATTAATCACTTCAAGCCTGCTTCTGTCATCTAATTTTTTATTTCAGTTCGTGATGATGTGTATTTTATGAATATTCTAGGGTTTTAAGGATTGAAAAATTTTTTGTCTTCTTTTGATATTAACAAACTTACTGAATGGTTAGTAGAATACTGTGTGTAAAATCTGCTTTGTCTGCTGCTTCATATTGTTGAAATCGGTACGTCTTATCATAGGTTTGGTTCTGGATGAAATTCGTGCTCTTGTTTGGCCAGTTTTAGCATCTTCACTAGTGCAGGATTCGTTTGGTGATGAGGAGACAACATCAACATTATCGGATTCTGATTTCGAATCTGCTCATTCTGATTTCATTTATGAAGAAAATAACTGCAAAAGTGACTCTACTTCCATTGTAAGATCTTGCATATTTGTAATAGTCATTTGCTCAATTTAGCAATTTGAGTAATAATTTTAAAAATTTTAACGAAATTTTTTCCTAAAGACAAATTTTTAGGTAGCTTTAAAATTAAATTTGCATAGAAAAATAGCGATCAAAGGTATCAACGACGCTAACGAAATTAGTAAATTCTAAAGAAATCAGTCATGGCTTTCATTTCAGTACATGTGTCCATGTGTCCATGTCATAAAACTGCCGTGGGGTTCTTTCTTTCCCTGGTATTCGAAATGAGTTTTGGGGCATTTTTTTTGTCAACCGTAGACAAGTGTAAGCCACGGAATATTTCTGTTTTAGTACGATTGTTTGTTAATAGCAAAACTAAAGTTGCATTCAATAATAGGACACAGGGAGTTTTTAGTTCAAAAATGGGAATAACTGTTTTCGATAATAGGAATTTTATCCAGTGCATTAGCATTGGCACTCTAGTATTTTAGTTGTCAAGTCCAACGTTACAAGATTTGCAAAGTCATCGAGAGTGGAATCAGGTACAGATGGATGTTGGACGCACATTAGCACGATTCCCACCTAATATATCAGATAATGAACGGTGTAGTTTGCAAGAAGATTTAACTCCTTTAATTGTGAGAATTCTCTGGAGCTGTCCTCGATTTCATTATTATCAAGGTAACGCAAATCATTTAAAAACTTTGTTTAACGGGTCATTTTACGAAAAGTTTTATCTTTAACAGGTACCTAAATAAATATTTTAGCCTTTTTGTTCAGTTTGTAATGTTTCAAAGTGTATGCAGTTGCGTAAATCTAACTAACACATGATGCTAAACAGAATAAATTTGCTGTAAAAATTATGAGCTTTTGTAATTCGTTGAATGATATATTACGTTTTAAGGTTTTCACGATGTTTGCTTGACCTTATTGTTGGTACTCGGTAATGAAAAAGCAGAACATGTTGGTACACTTTTGGCAAATAATGGAATCTTCAGAGGGTTTGTGTTCTGTTTGATAAAGATTGTTTTATTCATAGGGAGTGTTTCACTTTTTTTTCAAGTTTTATATCACAGAAGAGTTATTAAATCTCACTTTTTTAACGAAATGCTTTTAATTAAAAAATATTTCGTTAGTCTCAGTCGATACCTTTCAAGAAATTAATAGTTTTCAGTTACCTTCTCAAAAGCCTAGAAGATACAGTATTGAGAGATCTTGATTTGATGTATGTATTGCTCTGGAAAGTTGATGAAGAGTTGGAAAAAGTAGTACGTGCAGTAGAGTTGGGATCATTATTCGCTTTAAGCTGGCCATTGACATGGTTTTCCCATGCTCTGCATCACTATCACCAAGTTCGTTTTTTTTCGTTTTCAAGTTTTCAAAGAGGAAAAAAATGCAACGCTTCGTTTTGCACAGTACTCCTTTCTTTTCTGGCTTAATTTTTCAAAATTTTTTAGAACCACTGATGTTTTAATCGTATTCATTGAATTCGATCATTTTTGCTGAAGAAAACTCTAAAACAACGAACTGTAAGTGACAGGAAAAATAGAGTAAATATAACAATAAATTATTTCAATATTTCTCGTTCTTTGCTTTTAGATTGTTCTTTGTTTCGACTTTTTCCTTGCTACCCACGCGCTCACTCCTATTTTTTTAACTTCTGCTGTTGTTTTATGGAGAAGTAATGCAGTTCTGAATTGTTCTCGAGATATGGCTTCTATCCACCACTTACTGAATGTAATGCCAAATGATATCCCTGTTCAAGCACTAATCCAGGACGCGCAAGATCTATTTCGGTTATTCAAATTTTTATTATATGTACATGTCTTCCATTTTTTTTCTTTTTTTTATATTGCTAATAATTATTTCTTCGTTATAATTTTCAAAAAAAAAGCTTTTTAAAGATTATTTATAATTTAAGGATGTTTCCACCCTCACGCTTACGTGGTCCGCTAATGGAGGACTATCAACATCTTATAAATATTAATCGGATACGAAAACCATCATTTCCACAGACATCTCTTCGAAATTGGTTAGTTGCGGGTACTGCTACTGCAGCGATGTATATTATCTCAAGATATATGTTGATTAATTCTTCCTACTGATTGTTTTGGTGTGAGTTTCAATTAATCCATTCTGGTTCGATATTTCAACCAACTGCAATCGAATTTTATATTTTTATAAAAGTTTGTTTATTTTGTTTATATCTTGCATTGTTATGTTGTGTTCGGTGAAGTCTTTCCGAATTATTTTATATTTAATGTAAAAATATGTTTAGTTTCTTTAATTTTTATGGTCATTTTGTACGTAGGTTATTCAAGTTGTTTTGGAAGACATATTGTTGTGAAAACATATCTTTAGAGAAGTTGCTCCTGAAAATTTTAGACTTTGAGTTTTTTGTATTTATTCAAATAATTATATGGATATATCAACTGCGGAAAACAGTGTCTTTGTTTTCGAATGCTGTGCGTGTTTTACTCAGAAATAAAGTCTTTTTCTCAAGACCCAATATGCACAAGCGATATTCAAGTAATTTTTTCAAAAAGGAGTGATCAGCAGTTTCAGAAAAGGTTTTGCAAGTTAATTATCATCACCACGGTCAGCAATAATTGCAAATGATTCTTTTTGGTTCTATACATATCAAGTGTATTTGATTAAGTTCTCTAGGTTTTCATCAGGAACATAGAGCTAACAAATTTCAACAGCTCATAATAATTTCAGTATTTACATACCATAGAATCATCGTCGCAAAACACGCGAATAAACTGTAAAATAAAAGTGCTAATGTTAATGGCATATTTCCACTGAGTTCTTCAATCCACAAATTGAGTAGAAAGCTGCTTTTAACAATTCAATAATTGTTCTTTATCAATTTTGTAATATTTAATAGAACGCAACTTTTATAGAGGGATTTTTTAGAAAATATAAATTATGTGATGTGAGAGTTGTGATGAATGATTTAGGAGCTTATTTACTAATGTTATAATACTATCAATTATCTCGTAATTCTCCTAAATTCAAACAGTGAAATTTTTAATTGTCTGACGCTGATGTGGATAGTTTGATGGAGTGGAGAAGGTGGGGGGTGTAAATTGAAATTGTCTGATTCTTTACAACCTGTTGTTGTGGAGATGGGTATTCATGTAATACCAATTGAGCGATGTATTTTAACTATAGTAAATAGTAATGGTAGAAATGAAATGGAAGGATCTAAGAGGAAAGGGTGGTAGAGAGACGCACAACAAACATGTCGTACACAATTTACTGAAACTGGTAACTGCAGGTGAGAATGAAAGGTGGCCTTTCGCAGTTTACTAATATCGAATTTCCTGTCATACCTTTCTCCCATCCTATCTGCGATATGGATTTTAGGATGAAGCAAACTTTAACCCTTTCTTTGACTAATTTTTTTAAAGTTTTTTTTTTTGATTGAATTAAATCTTATAGCGTCAATCCAAAATCACACTTTAATTCAATTTATGAATTTATTTCAGTTCATTTTCAGATATAATTGAATCCAATTCGTTTGTTGGTTGCAATTTTCAAACTGACTTGTGAAACTGATTGGATTTTATTTTGGTTGAATTCACTTCAATTCTACCTCATCTACAATCATTCTTGGCTGTAACTAAAAAAAAAATATAAATATTCAAACTTCACTTTTACTGAAAAAGAAGCTAACTTTTTAAATGTGACAAAAAAAATGAATAACATACATCGAATTTCTCGGATGCTTATAATTGTTGGTGTCGTAAATGTTGTAAATGCTTTTTTGGCTGGTTGTATTCAAGCGGAAAAGTCATATCATACGGTACATTTTACCAATACTCACTGGATAACTATCATATCATTCTTTGCTGGTATCGCTTCATCTACCTGTCCATCTTTCAATCATTTATCCACGTCATTCATTCTTGCGATCATTGTTGACATCTTCACTTTGGCTATTTGTTCTGCTGCAGTTATTGCTGATTTCTTTAATATAATTGCTATTTGCAAAGATTTCGATTCATTAACAAAGAATGCTTTTATTACAAGGATACAGGTAAGCTTCTTATAATTTCTATTACATCATTGTCGTGATAGCGTAATATTAACCATACATGTTATCCATAAGTATCTCATACCTTTCCTGTACTATTTAAGTATCCCATACCTTTCCTGTACTATTTAAGTATCCCATACCTTTCCTGTACTATTTAAGTATCCCATACCTTTCCTGTACTGTTTAAGTATCCCATACCTTTCCTGTACTATTTATTGGTAAGGATGCAAATATGTCTTTTTATTTGGTACTCAATCAGGAAGAAACAAAGGACAAATGAATGTTTCAGGTATATGGATTACTCAGTTACAGTACGGTGGATATGGTTCTAAGTGCGGTATCGGTAGCATTTGTGCTACTAATACTTTCATCTTGCCATCGTAAATTCCTCAATATTCAGATGGGAAGACATTCGCTACTATTATCTCTGATCTCTTGCGCTCTCATCGTCACTTCAGTGCTTAAATTTTTTTTTTGGATTGCTGAATTATACTTCTTACGTACCATTGGCAATGTTATTCGGTATACGTTCATCCATTACACAATAGATGAACCGCTGTGGATTTCACTGAATATAGCACTTGGTATTTTCTACGATAATCTTTATCGGATAACCTTTTACTTAATTAAACTGCTGATTGAATTTTTATTTTAGGTATTTTATGTATACTACGAATTCCAGCAAATTCTCCAACAAGAATAATAGCTTTCTGTCTTTCTTCAATAAGCATTTATCCAACTGTCACATATTTATGGATTGATTATCGATGGTTTTCTAATGCTGTAGTAAGATTTTGTTGAATTAAATTTTCTACTCCTAAACAAAAGAAAAAAACATGAGAAATTTTTTTTCTTAAAATTTAAAAGCTTAAATTAGAATTTCAAAATTAAAATGAAAATTTCAATTTGATTAAAATTATTACAGATTTCTGGAATAACATTTGCAAAATGGACACCAGACTGGTTATCAGTGCTTAGTTTAAGCACTGGCGTTATTCACATTTCGTTGTTGATTATCCTAACTTTAACACTTATTAGGTTATGTGGACAGACACTTCACGTAAATTTCTCTCGTCAATTCAAAACATTTCTCTTCATCTCAGGTGTGCTATTAACGCATTACTTCTTTCGTTCATGAAAGATTCTACTTGACCAATTCGATAAGACAGTATTGTATACTTTACTTGCTAGGATCACTGTATTAATGGGTGTA
This sequence comes from Litomosoides brasiliensis, assembly GCA_013365375.1. Classification (NCBI taxonomy): domain Eukaryota; kingdom Metazoa; phylum Nematoda; class Chromadorea; order Rhabditida; family Onchocercidae; genus Litomosoides; species Litomosoides brasiliensis. The sequence continues at coordinate 50,176 of JABVXW010000146.1, read as the reverse complement.
CTTACCGGAATCATATCCGCTATATAGCGAATTGCTTTCAATATGGCTTACGGCGACAGAGGCATCTGTTGATCATTGACTTTCGTATTTTGGCTTTACTTCTCTCTACCACATTTTAGTAATTGCAACACGAGGAAATGTAAATTTTCATAAATTTTCACCATCCAAGTACGATGGGTACTAAGTTGTGCATAATAGAAAATTTATTTGTAAGAAATGTAATTTTTTAGGTATCGTATCAGGTGGTATTTCTATTGCACTTTTTGCATTCGATATTATATCAACTCGTTTGGAGGCATTTTACAAAATTTTTCATGGCAATGAGCAAAAAACACCATTTTTGACAACATTAGTTGCCGCATTCCTATTCTTTGCTTCCTCCAAAGAGGTCAATTTCTTCGTGATCCCTGCATTGTATGTTTCACATTTCGTCAAAATTTTTTTGATTGAAAATAATGATAGATGACATTTTATCTCACCAACTGAATTTATTTGTGAAAAATTTTCATGAAATTTATCAAAATTTTATTTTAGATTAACAACATTACTGTTCTGTATTCAATCAACAACTTTTTTGCTCATCTCCTACCTTTATCTGTCATGGAATGGATATCATACTGATGAAGTTTGTGAAATATTTTATCGTGGTTCCGCTTGGTGCACCAATTATTTGACTATACCTGGTGCTATATCACATTTCCTAGAAACACTTTTATATTTTTGTGTTTTTGCTGCATCCTGTGGTATGCTTCACGTTATCTGGCGAGTGATACAAATAAATCCACGTCGTAGTACTTATAATGTTGATGAAAAAACCACTGCAGCTATAAAATTGGAGAAATTAATTGAGGTAAGGTTGAAATCTTCAATATTTTAATCATGCACCCAATGTTGATCATTCAATTTATCAGTTATAGTTGCATGTTTTTATGTTACCTAAAAATACACTCAGCATATGATTCAACTTCCGGTAAAAATATAATTTGTGACAGATTCGGCATTGCTGTAACTGCAATTTTCGTGATTTCTACAAAATCAAATCGTTTCATTTGATGTAAATAATTTTTAAAGTTTCTGATAAATGTATTTAAAATGAACATTTGTAGAAAACTGGTTTGGCATTATTAGTCGCAGGTGCCGGAGTGTTCATCGCTACTACATATGAATTTTTATGGAATTCATCAAGGCATCCGTTAATTGTTCTGCTTACTTCACTTTACCATCTCTCTCTTACTGTAACTCTTCTCATTTTTCCACTCTATCAGGTATGTCAACTATAATCAGTTAACATATTAAACGAAATTACGTTATATGTAGAATTTAAGAACTACTTAAAAGCTGTTACAATGAAAACTTACCTCAACATTGCTGAAATGCAATAAATTATAGTGGGTAGATTCAATACAGTGGTGCCAATGGGTCATTTCAGTTAAGGAACATTTCTTTCAGATTGTCGTTAGTCGAGAATTATATGCAAATTTGATGCACTGTACATGCCTGCTAATGATCAATGCAGTTCGTTTCGTGGACATCTTGACACAGTTAGACTACCGAAACATTGGTATCGAATTTTAAATTTAGCACAGAATTTAAAATGAAAATTTTAAGATACTCTAAAAACGTGTGATTTTTTTGTAGGCGAAGCGACAAGTTGGTCATGGAGGATACACAATACGGCGGAAGTGTTCGCATTAGGTGCTCATTTTGCAACAATTGTATGGTGTCTTAGGATTCTTGACATAGTTAACAATACTAGAATTTCTCATATGCCGCAGCCTTTTGTGGAATTCAGGAATCCACTGAGTACGGATCAAACAGATACTCAAGATTATACTTACTCGCTTCAAGATGTGTAATGTTATGTACTACAAGGGATTTCCAGCACATGAATGTTCTTTTCCTTTATGAAAAATTTTAATATGTTAGGTAATTTAAAAAGCACTTGTAAAGTTGGTTATAGGAAGTAGATATTACGTAGTTTAAAAATCAACCTATATCTGTTTTCACCATTTATGAAGTGATGACAATTATGAAAAACAAGAAAACTCAAACAAAAAGCAAAGTAAAGACCGAGAAATAATTGCTGGTTAAATACCTTTTTACAAACATAACATCTAATTCTGAATCGTTCAGAAACTCGCTTGTTGAAAATATAATTAAATAAGTTCTGAAAATTGCACTAAATGAACTTTCAGAAAAAGTTACAAGAACTCAGTATTTTTGAATAAAGTGATTTTTAAATTCAAGCTAAAACAACATAATCTTTTCAGATATACAAAAGATACATCTTTTGTAATCACCATTTGTTACCCGCCTTTTTCTTCTTCTTTTTTTGTTGTTGACCAGCTGGCCGTTGTTGACGCGGGCCTTCCATACCCATTACCGGTCCTGTTGCATGTGAATTACTTGCTTTCGCCGCCACCACTGTCGGTTCCCTAAAGATATGAATTAATAATTTTTATTAATAAACAATCACAGCAGCATTCAGAGTCGAAGTAAAAAAGGGGCTTGCGTTGCATAATCCATAGCAATTCAGAAATACACACATTTTGGGAGAAGAGCTAACTGCCCCCTGCGTGCCTCGACCGATATCGCGATCACGGTGCTTTTTATTAAGTTTTTTCCTAAATGCTGTACGTTCCTGTTTTGGTAACCACCGTTCCGGATCAGGTGGTACTTTTGGGTCAAAATTTTTCGGTAAGATGATCTTTCGCTTACGTTTGCGTGCTCTCCTTTTACTAACAACCACATCCTGGAAGAAAAAATATATTGTTAAACAGACGGAAATAGTGTAGTATAAACCTACAAAAGCGCTAACGGAATTCCCAGTTCTCTGATTTTTGTTTCACACATTAGTCTCAATAAAAGCTGCAATAAAATATTCAACTCCATTAATAAAAAAGAGAACGATGCACGCTGAAATATTTCAAACCATTTATCCTATATCACTGATTCCAGTCCCACCCCCTACATCAACCGTGCTTATATAATCAAAAAAATATAACCAACAGCATCTGGAGTATCTGTTTTCATTTCTTTCTTCTGACGATAACGTTCACCATACAAAATAAAATCGGAATTCTCTAGCACATCAACATCAATATCCGTGCTATTCTCCTGTGGAAATACTTTCGCCAATAACTCCTCAGCTCGAGACGTGTTAAACGTTGAATAAGCTTTGATTAAAGAGCACATTATCTGCATGTCATCAGGGCGAAGTTCAGAAAGTTCTTCCAAACACTCCGCAGCAGAACGATGATCTCCTAACTGAATGTTGAGTGAAGCAATTTCCTCAAGCACTGCGATACGAGCCTTTTCATTTTTTGCTGAATTCAATGCAGATGTCAGAAGATTTAGCGCCATCTGCAATTGAACTTTCATTTAAAACAAAAAAAACACAAATGTCACAATCAAAACCCATTTTTTATGTTGATAAGAAGCCAGCTTTCTCTCGCGTCAATGACAAAAATGTAATAAGAATATTATGACTGAACATACATTTTGCTGATTTGTGGCTAAAAGAAGAGCGACTCTTAGCTGTAAAATTGCAGGATAAGATAATAAATCTGAGGATACTTCATTTAATGCAGAGCTGGCATCTTCCAGTTTTCCTGTAAATTGAAACAAATTTTCATTCTCAGCGTGGGAATTATTAAATTATCATATACCAGTACAACAAATATCTCGCTAACGAATGTAAACAAGACCATATACGGACCTCTTGAATGATGCACAATGACGTTGTCAACCACTTAATTTAAACTACTGGTTAGACAGTTCATAATTTGAATGTTTAAAACAAAACATTTTACTCTGCCAGTTCTGAATTCTTTTTTGTAGCAAACGAATGGACTATGTGGGATTATCAGAACACTCAGAAACAAACCTCCTGGACAACTAAAGAAAGGAACTAAATTGGATTAAACTGCATGCAAACCTTCATCGAGCAAAATTTGCACTGCTGTTAATTTCGCCTCTTTTGAGGGATCACCCTTGAGAACTGTAAGTGCTTTCTGGAGCTCTTTCGAGCGAACATGGAGTGCTGCTTCTATCAGTGTGACTTCGGTAGAGGAACCATACTTTCTGGTAAATTCTTCAAGTGTACGACGACACGGCTCGCGTTGATTTGAGAAAAGATGTACTAAAGCCTAAATTATTTTAAAGATGATTACAAGCAAAGAAACTACTGATGCATGTATTAGAAAGTAACATGATATATATGAGTACAACGTTTTAAAATGCGTTTTGAACTAAGCGGTTCATTCACTCTAATAACTTTTTAAAATTTAGATGAAATTTAAAATGGGACTTTCCAACAGAAGTCTTCCACTATGGAATAAAACGTAAAATTAAGCACAGCATTTTGTATTTGCTCATTCTTCACCATTAATACACAATGGCTGTATTGCTTTCACCAACTGTACTGCTGGTCATAATAGGAGATAAAGAATTTTTAAACTATTTAAAAAATATAACCTGATTTAACAAAAGAATACGTCGCTGTCGAACCGTCAGCTTTGAACTCTCAACCTGCAGTGCAGTTTTTAATTTCTTTCGTGCCTCTAACAAATTTTGCTCCAAACGACAAGACGGTATATTGTTTGTGACCACTGCGATAACGCTTTTGTCTGATGGACTAAAACAAAAGATTTTATTTTCGAATTTCAACAATTTTTGAAATCAAAAACATTTAAGTTCTACTAACTTGAGATTTTGAATCCTCAAATAGATTTTTAATGCATCGTCTCTTCTACCCAGCATCTGAAGAACAAATGCTTTTTGGACTCGAATAAAAGACAGCTCTTCCTCAATTTCTTCTTCTGACAAGCCTTCCTCTACCAACGTATCACTGCACAACTCTGAAGCAAACATGAGAATTACCCTATATTAGAATACAACATAAATCTATTACAGAATAAATGTTCGGTTTCTGGAGTAGAAAAAAATAAAAACAAACTTTCAGCTTTTTCAAGAAATGTCAGAGCTTGATCGTATCCACCTGATTCACCTGATTCAATCAACTGGCATGCAGCATTATACAACTGTTCAAATGTATCCAGATGTGATGGTGGCTGCTGAAAAAAGCTATTGTCTTTATCTTTTTGCTTTATAGTCTCGGTTTTCCCCCAATCTTCTTAATGTTGTCTAAGCGCCTCAATTCAAGGCTCCACCATTTTTTATAACTAACATCGACAATTTGTTCATTTCTAAAGAATCACCGGATCGGCAAAATGTGAAAACCTGATAATGGCCATTGGCTTGTAACTGTGCAATAGCTGCAATCAAATTGGCGCAACGTTCTTCATCGTAATCATCTGAATAATCTTTCAACAAGGTCCTAAAAGTAAAACATTCAATATTTTCGCTCCTTTACTACATGAATTTAATCCGAATATCTGTAAAAAACAAAGTTGAAAACTTATTATGAAATCAGAATGTTACAAATCAAGTACACGAAAACATAAAGAAAAAGATACGTAAATATTTTCGAAGCTTCATCGAAACGTTCGGCACGATAAAGCAACTGTGCTTTCAGTTCCATACAACGATAATCATCTTCTGAAGCTTTTTCAAGTGTTTCCAGTGCAGCTGCATCTTCCTGCATTCGATACAAAACGTAAGCCTTTTCAAACAGACAATCTCTGAAAATTAGGAAAGTTTGACGTCAAGAATCAATTAAATTTAATAGGCCCTTCAACGGTATGTCCCTGATCAAACAATATCAATTGATGAACAGAATATATTGAATAACCGGACAGGGAATTAATTATACAGCACTGGTAAATAAATACAAAAATAATTACCCCATATGGTGAGGCGGTGTCTTCTTGATCAGGGTAAGTGCCTCATCTAAACGACTAAGTTGTATAAGTGCCACCAATTTGCATTTAAATGCCAGCGTTTCTTTTGGATATGTCCGCAGAACTGGAAACAGAATGAAAGAGTCATCACTAAGAAGATAATTTCACTTACAAGTTAAAACCATGGATAAATTATAAGTTAAAGGTGGCATTACCAAGTAGGCATGGAAGCAGTATGGTTGCCACAAAATGTAAAGATACTGATTAGGTAATTAATTGTCAATAACCTAAATCTAGTTGAAATGAACACCAAATGCTTATTGAACAGACAAACTTACTAAATTTCTTAACAATTTACCTTTATTGGCAATTTTAAGTGCTTTATCATAATCAGCGCTGGTATCGGCTTTAGCAAGCTCAATGAAGCATTGTTTTGCACCACTCTCCACAACCATTACTGATTACCTATAAATAAATTCAAAACAATGTGTAACCCATACCGAACGAAAATGTCGCTTCCACAAATCTACGGCTATCGGTTAGCCAAAATAATTTCCACTGATCAAAATGGTTGATAAATTAAGACACTACTGAATGTTCACTCCGCTCACTTCCCAAATGCACTAAAATGAAAAGAGTGTTAAGATAAAGCCTTAAATATTCATTTACACATTTGACACTAATAACCTTGATTTTTACCTTATTAACATCAAAAATAGAAGAATAACTCTGATGTAATATTTATCTAATCTCAGTGATGTCATCCAGCCCACGTGATATGCATCACTTTTCTCACGCACTTATAGTAGTAACACGTGCAAGCAATAAATCGTCGCGGTACAATAAAAAAGTTGCTGACTGAAATAGCGGCCAACCGTTGAATATATATAGAGCAACATTGAACCTGCAAGAGAACGTCTGACAGGTACGTAGACCAAACTTTTGATAGTTCGAAATTAGCATATAGTAACTTAAGTACATAATTATCGCAATATTTTAGAATAGTTGAAAGAAGTGAAATCATTGTTAGGTTTAGACGAGTGGGAAGAAAATTGTTGTGACATGTGTTGGAGGAGTAAATATAGAAAGGTGTTCTCTTCGATTTCAATTTCAAATAATTTTAAAATAAACACTAAAACAGAGAAATCATAAACAAAAGATTGAAAAAGTTAAAGGCAATTTTCCAAGTAAAATAACAGAAGAAAATAGTATCGTTGAAATTAAAAAAAAAGAACCTCCCAATGATAGCTTCTTTTTTTTACATACTATGATCTTATCGCATTAACTTTAATTTAATTTTTTTCTAAAATATTTAAAATTCACTTTTTAGCAATTAATATCTTATTCTTTTTAATAAAAAGAAATTGATAAGTGAAAGGATGAGAATGATAGTGGAAGAAATAAAATCTACTGAGGTAGACGAAGCAAATCAAAGACGATGATATTGCCTGTGCAGCAAACTGAGAATCGATAGTCTTTCTCATTTTCTTTTTTTTTCTTTTTTTAAAAAATGCTTTTATTTTTGTAAACCGTTGGATTCAGTGCTTCTTTAGAGTGAGAGTGTCGATGTTATAACGCAATCGGAAAGTCCAATAACAAAAAAATTAAAGTAATTTTTGCAAAGAAGTACTATGTGTATGTTCCTCCATATAAGTGTGTATGTGTATGAGTAAGAGGATTTGAATTTTTCTGTTATTTTTTTTAAACAATGAATTAATTGTTGAAATATAATATTGTGGATTTTTATGAAAAATTTCAAAAAAAAATGATTAATTTATGCTATGCTAGCAATGTGGTATCATTTTGTAAGACATCTATCAACAATGATAGGATTTCTGATATAACTTTTCTGCTAATTGTATAGCATTATCCGCAAGTTAGGGGAAAATTGATTTCTATCATAGCATAATTAATTAATTAATAATTTGTTAGTGAATCTATTGATTCAGAACGGACGAATCGATACCGTCTATAGCTGTTCCTAAAAAAGAAGCGGATAAATCATCACCAGTAAAAGTAATAGAATGTAAGTGTTTGAAAAATATGCTTATTGAATAATTAAAATGACCTGAAAAGGTATGTAATTTGCACATATCAACAATTTATAAGAGGAATACCGCTTTTTTTTCAGTTAAAAACAAAGAAAGTTCAAAAGTTAGTAGAAAAGGTAAAAGTGTACTGTCAGAATTGAATACACTGAAAGATGTAAGTTATAATTTTTCAACAAAAGAAAAATCTATTTTTTTCTAAATTAAATTTAAAGTTTGAAAGCTTTTGATCTTTTCAATTTTTAAAAAATTAGAAACGTATTTTTCTACTGTGAAACAAAATCTATAATATTTTCTTTTAAGAAAATCACAGAAATAGTACAATTTCTCTCATTTCCATATGCGAAAATGTAAACCTTAACGGGTTGAAATAATAAACTATCGTGGAATTTGTCTTTTAAAAAAAAATTTACGCTAGTCAATTGGCGTAAAAAATTTACGCCAATTTACGCTAATTTACGCTCTAAGTAGCGTAAATGTCAGGTGACTCATTCCATGCCAATCGTTGACGTACAACACGATGAAACGAAGGATGACAAATTTTTTGCCAGTGCCGAGTTATTATAATTATAAACAGATTGCCTCAACTTTGTTTACATATGCATTCTTCTTGAATTTATTCATTTCTTAAAAGAGTAAAGAAAATTTCAATCAGCAAGGTCATCCTGGGTGCATATCACCTAAACACCATGTCAGGAACATGAAAAGACTGGAAGCTAAAAGCGACTTAACGCAATCTGATATTTGACGTGGGGTAGCGTGGAAAGAGGGAGGGATGCAATGTTGCAGTGAAACCCTCTGATAACTTACCACAGCCACGTGATACTGATCTCTGTCTATCCTGGCAGAGTGGACGTTGCGCATGCGGTGTTTTTGATTGTTTTCGTTTTCGTAATTTTTTATTAGGAAATAGTGCGGTAATTATGAGAGGAAGAGAAGCTGATAAGATTTATGGAACGATGTGTCGTTAGGATAACAAGGGAGTAGGCGCTCGGATATTGATAGAGATTGCTGGTGGAATTACTTGACAACAAGCTGTCAAGATGAAATGGTTCTGAATTTTGCTAGGGTCCGAGACTATTACGCGTGAACCTCATAAGAGCCCTTTTCGTACCCCTAGGCCTTGCATATAATTAATATCGATTTTGCCATTGTTACAAATTCTTTAAAACAAAAGAATAAACTTCTCTGCAGGTATAACACGACCCTAATAAAAGAATAGACAAGTTTCTAAATTGAAAAAGGAAGATGCGGAATTCCAAAAGGCCATTTTGGTTTACAATACTGGATAGGTATTCACGATTAGCTTTTTATCGTAAGCCAGCATCCGGAACGATTGCAATGTTTGGTTTCCTGATCGTCGTACCAATACTTACATATAGCATTGGTGGTTATCCGATGTTACACAAAGAGCAATTCAAGGGTATGCAGGAAAGAAATGTTGGTGGCGATCTATGATATCAAAGTTTTTCGAATATAGAAGATGAAATAAGGTGTTACTTTGGTCTCTAATCATTCTTTGGGTCATGACAATGAGATTTGCCTAAAAAAAGAAAACGAAAAACTTAGTTATAACACCGGTGTTTGGATTTTATGCAAAAAATTCATGATTAGTAGAAATGCATATTTTTGTATAATTTGTGAACGAACTGTTGATTTTATATGTGTTGATGTATATATTCATTTAATCTTTCCTAGATTCGCATTGTTTCACAGGTTACGGATCTGTGCTATGTAGTGTTATTAATGGTCGTTCAAAACACGAATATAGTAGTTTTCATGTTGTGTTTGGTTTTGCAAGGCTAAATAAAATTTCAGGAATGGCATCTGGTGATGTTAATATGAATTGCGATAATGAATTGATGGACGATGATACAGATGTGGTACAGACAGAGAGCGGCAAAAAGTTACGTCGAAATTTGTTTGATCTAAATGATTTTGATATTGAATCAGAGGTAACTGTTCCTTTAAAGAGTACTGAAATAACCTTTTCTACGTCATTAGGTAAAATACGCACACATTTTTTCTACTTCATTAAAGTCATTTCACCTCATTAATTCTTCTCGGCAATAGATGGACTTTAATATAACAAAAAAGTCATCGATAGGAAAGTGAAGTCTGTGAGGATTAGTTAAATCAATCGGAAAATAAAATTAGGACAGTTTTGGTCATTTTTTTCCCTTTTTGAATGTCGAGCTTTTTTATCTCGGTATTTCAGACTATAGATCTAACTCAATGCCGTGTGGATGCTGTTCCAGAATTGTCACGATTTGTCAACTTGAAGGTATATTTAACCTTCTATTATTAGTTTTTTATTGATAGCGTACATATTATATTGTACTTTTATCAATAATGCATCTTCCTACATCAGATCTGTTTAGAGGTGTTATTTCTTCCCTCATGTGAAGTTTTTGAATCGATATGGGACTTATATATTTTGTTCATAACTGTTTGTTTTAAAGGAAATTTGCTTGCGACAGAATCTGTTAATATCGCTAAATAATCACCTTGCAATCTCCACTCTAACTCAGCTCGATTTATACGACAATCAGATTGAGGTTCTTGAACTGTTTTATTTTCTACTTTTACAATGGTAATAGTTACTTATGTTATGCTTTAATTATTCTAGTCACCTTGTGCTGTTACATTTATAATAAGTTGAGCTTTGAATAAATGCAAACTACTCATGGCTCAGATTATTAGAGGAAAAAAAACAAAACACATGCTGTTTTTATTTCAGGTTATTTCACATCTCGATACACTAGTCAATCTTGAAGTTCTTGATTTAAGTTACAATCGCATCAGAAAAATTGAAGGTTTATCTGCACTGTGTAACTTGAAACGTATCTATTTGGTGCATAATAAAATTGAAAAAATTGATGGTTTGGAAGCACTTACGAAGCTTGAAGTTCTTGAGCTTGGTGATAATCGAATCAAGGTTGCGTTATGTTCATCCTTGAGCAATATCTTTATTTGGAGTTTAGTAATAATTATGACCTCCATCATTATATTCTTTTCAGAAATTAGAAAACATTGGACACTTGCAAAATCTTCAGGAACTGTATGTTGGTAAAAATAAAATCCAAAAATTTGAAAACTTGGAAAACCTGGTCAAACTTACTGTGCTAAGTGCTCCGGTAAGATTTCCTACTTTTGTTATCTCTTTAAAAAAACTCAGCCAAATTCTCATCTGTTTTCTTCAGGGAAGATCCCTATGCTGAGATGCTTTATAATTGGTTTCATACAAATTGATGGTATATCTTTACATGCATTTAACATTTTTAGTATTTTACATTTTGATGTTAAAAACGTGTCACGTTTTCTGTTACAGGCAAATCGTTTAACTGATTTGAGCGGTATTTCGATGCTTATTGAACTTACTGAACTTCATATTAGTGACCAAGGAATTGAATCTTTGGCCGACCTGGCGTATCAGGTTTTTTATTAAGTTGTGATGCCATCTTGCAATCCATTCATTATCATCTGTATAGTACTAAAGTATTTTGTTTTGAACGTAGAAAATACAATCTTTACCACTTTGGAAAGTAATACCGATGACTTCCCTTTAAATATGGATTTATTTGTTTCCTTGAAGTGTTAAGATAAAAATTTTTGCAGAAAAAGCTAACAATAATTGATGCAGCTAACAACAAGATTGCTAAATTGGATGGTCTTATTCATTTAGAACAATTGGAAGATATATGGGTGCGTTTAATTATCTCTGCATCTAGTACTTATTTATTACTTCTTAAGGTGCCTTACAGTAGATGTCGACAAAAATATTGCTGAGAAATGGTAGGTTAAAGCTAGGAAATTTATTTGTCAGATGGTTTTTTCTTGGGTTGCTTTTATTGGTGTTGTAGAAAAAAAGATTTACATAACTTGAAACATATGTTAGTTGATCTGGAACGTGCAGTTATCTATTCTATCTACGTTTAGTATATAATGCAAAATTTTACGTGTTCATTCTTGTTTTGCATATTGATTCCTGTTTCAGTTAAACGACAACGAATTATCGGATTGGAATGAGGTATTAAAGCTTTCCAAGTTGTCTGCTTTGAGGACGATTTATCTGGAAAGAAACCCTATCTATAAAGCAGATCTCGGTAGTTATCGGAGGAAGGTAATGTTATGCTTACCCCAGGTGACACAAATTGATGCCACTTTATGTCGTTGAAAGTTGTATGTTATTTTATTTATCTTGTTATTCAAGCTGTTCCGATTGGGTTATCATTCATTAAACTACTGGCACCATACGTGCTTAATAGTCCTTTTTTCAAATAATGACAAGGTTAATTGTTAACAATGAAAGATTTCACTTTATTTTTCAATTCATGTGATTAATTTATATATTCATGTGCTAATTGAAAGCATACTATACTCAGTTTCCATGCTTCATTGTGTGCTTGATTATTGTGTATAATTTTTGCAATGCATTCTTTATTCGATATCTTTTTTCATTACAGGTGTTTATTTGTGCTTTGTTATCCAAACAATTTTAAGGTGCAAATGATCATCTTTCTAAATGAAACCATCGAAATTCATTTAGAGAACGCTTCTTTCAATGGGTTTCAAATGACTGCATAGAGCTCGTCACTTGAACTACCCAACTATTTTGTTTAATCAAGTCACTCAATAAAATATTGAAGTTTTCGACTTACACGAGATATGTATCTGTGTTTGTTTAATTTGATTTAAGATTTCAAAATACTTTCCGTTATTCCACAGCACATGCAAACTTTAGTAAAGCGCTTCACAATGTGCAGTCACGTAATTTACACACTTCACACTTTACAATATGCAGTCACGTAATTTACATTCACGTTAGAAAAAAATTAACAAATGAAGAAAGATGCTAGCTTTCTGGAATCCATTCATATAATATTTATTCACTTCTACAAGCGAAGTATAACTTATCTTTTAGTTACGACTTCATTTTACATATCGTAGCATTGCATAAAAATATATTTGATTTCTATTCAATCATTGTTCCACGTATTCAGCAGTATTTTGTAATTCATATAAAGAATATATAATGAAGTTTTTGAGATGGTTCCTGAAAAACTGATTGTGTAATAATAAATACATTAAATGTCTGTTAGAATTCGGGGTTTTACTTGCTGAAACATCTGAAATAAGTGATCAAATTTCGGAATTCATTTGTATTGTTCCAAAATATCCCTTATGATTGCTCCATATTTCAGTTTTCCTTTATAAACTTTAAATAAATGAAGCAGGCGTGGAATGTATAGCATCTGAAATATCCCTAGAATTTATTCAAATATCGAATTCTGCTCTGTAAAATTTTTCGCAATACTAAAATTTCAAACAAAATTTTAGAGAAAATAAAATGAATATTGTGTCTGATATTTTCATGCATATTTTCATTTCTATCTTTTTTTTCTGCTGTTATTTTATTTATATTATTTTTGTTTTTTTTTATTATTATTTTATTATTTTTGTATTATTTTTGTTGTACTATTTACCTGATATTATATTATTTTTATTGTATTATTTTTTTTTTGTTCACCTAATTTTACACGATCGAAAACAAAAATCATCAAAAGTTTATCATTGAAAAAAAGAAGAAAGGAACTTGTAAGAGATGTTACCATAAATGGAATGTAATAAATTTTACTGCAAAAAAAAGGAAAAAAAAAACCAAAAGTCTGATACGATGACTGTTGGGAAAAAAAAAGTGCAATTTTTCTTCAGAATTTTATTTCAAAGTCCTTAAGAAAAGTCTTTTTTTTTTCATTTTTGGAATGTTTGAAGAGGAAATGATTTCCTGTTGGACAGGAGTAGTAGCAGTGGTATTTCTCAGTGAAATTTAAGTTGAACAAAGAGAGCGAGAACATCTTTCCCTCGTTTCAATGGACGATTTTGATCTTCATCTTTCACTCCTCTCTCACTTCCATACTGCAAAAGTAAACTATAAAAGAGTTTTGCTACTCCGATCGCTTATCTATGTGTTTATGATTATTTCATTGTGAGCATGTCATTCAACACTGCTTACTCGTCATTGTTCCTCTTGGCCACTCTAACATTACCTGTTCTTTCGGGTGAAAATTACATCCGAAAAAAGGTTTGTTCCTTCTTCTAATTTATGTTAATTATATATAATAGCTAAATGAATTTGTATGAATTCGAAAATATCATTTTTAATTTTTTGAATTCATTCATTTTTATTTATACTTAAAATTTCAATTTCATCGTCTAACTACTTTTTTTGATTCTTCAAAAAACAGAAAAAAAAACTGACAATTTTAGCTTTTTTAAAAGGAATGCAATAATTTTTATTAGCTCTTATATAATTATAATTTTTATAATTCTTAATAATTTTATTAGATTTTAATAATTTTTATTAGATCGTTGTAAATGAGAGAGTTCGAAATTTAAATGATAGTGAAAGTTTGTTTGATAACTATTGCTTCTGATTTTTATTGCCTTCTTTCCCCTCCCAGCATTTAATTTATCGCATATTTTTTGAATGAATTTGCTTCTTCTAAACAGTACGAATATATATTATCCTGAAATTATGCTTATGCACATATGACGACATACTGTCATTTAATTCAAGAAATATTTAGATATTTTAGTGAAAAAATGTGATGCATTTATTTGAGTGAAAATTTTGATCATTTAATGAAGTGATTAAAATTTAATTTGATGAATTCAAAAAGATTTTTGTTTTGCAATAAATGAAAGAACATCCGAAATTTCTCTTCTAAATAAAATTTAAATTTTAAAATTAAGCGAATTATAAAATAATGATAACATTCGGAGAAAACTTTTGAAATGTATTCAGTTGTATAGTAAAATGACACTTTACATTTCGTACAACTTATCGTTCATTCGTTGATTTAATTTTTTTTTTTTGAATTTAAATAAAATCATTTACTCAAATACAAAATGATTTGTGTTGAATGAATTTATTTGTTGTAGTTCGGAAATGAAGTGACCGAACTGATCGATTATATTACTAAAGGTGATGGAGCAGGACTGGCTTATCGGTGGCTTGGCACGTTAGTTGATGGTTTTGGAAGTCGTATGGTTGGTTCGGATAGCATGGAAAAGTAAGTTTTTGAAAAAGCTTAGCTTTTGAAAAAAGCTTAAGTAAGCTTCATGTAGCATTTACTACCACTTTTCAGACGACAAAATTATTTTTTTTTCTTTTTTTTTTGGAAATTTTAATTAGAAACATTAATTTTTTGAAAATATAACATAAAAAACAACAATGATGAAAAGTTAAGATAATTCTCTCGTTTTTTTTTTCTGCTTAAATTTTCAAAAAAATCATTCGAAAATGATTGAATGATGGTGTTGTTTAGTAAGCTATACCGTTTTTTAAATAAAATTTAAGAAAACGAGAAAAATATCAAAGTGAAAAATATCA
Organism: Litomosoides brasiliensis; assembly: GCA_013365375.1. NCBI lineage: Eukaryota > Metazoa > Nematoda > Chromadorea > Rhabditida > Onchocercidae > Litomosoides > Litomosoides brasiliensis. Next base: position 34,931 of record JABVXW010000146.1, on the reverse strand, counting down.
TGTAATTTAATAGTGAATGTATAAAAGTTATAGAGCGATTGATTTTTTGGTAAAAACCTTGGAAGAGGACAATTTCGATGAGGTACACACCGAAGCAGTACCAAACTTGCCACGTTGGATTCGTGGAGAAGATGTTGTAGAAATAATTGGTATTAAAAAAAAAAACTTTCACTAATATCAAATGCACTAAAATAACAAAAAAAGGAATATTAAAAAAGCAAATAAATGAGAAAGTATATGAAAGTAAAATTGTTGATTAAAATTTTGATAAATGATTTACTTATCAGTTGGTACTTATCAGTTAATATTTGTCCAAAAGAAAATACAATGAAAATTTCCTGAAACCTGAAGTGTCTTATCTTGAAAAATAATAAAATAGAACAAACCTGATTTGATCTTATCTCATTTCACTCTATCATCTTTTCTTGGAATTTGTGTATACGTTCGAATTTTGCTACAGTTAATTATTTTGTTTTTAAAATATAAATCAAAATTTTATAATAATTTATTTTTACTTTTGAAATCATACGCTATTGATGTTTTGTTGCTTTATTTACAACTATCTATTTAAAAAAAAAATTTGTTTTATTTTTTTTTTGTATGAATCTGTTTTATTGCTAGCTTTTAAGAACCACGATATCAGAGACTTAATGTACTTGCTATTGGTGGATCAGAACAAGCTGACGTAACTGGAGAAGTGGTCGTTATTCATGATCTCGATGATGCTAAGGTATCCAGAATTATTTTTTTCAAATTGCAAATGGAAATAGTTGAAATAAAACCAATGGAAACTTTTTTTTTCTGCAAATTACGCAAAATCTATAAATTACGTAAATTTTGTAAATCATGCAGTACGTCATAACAAAACAGTTTAATAAATTTTGCGCAAAAATTTTACATTCATTTTAAATGTGTTAAATTTTCAGTATACTAATATCAAGGGAAAGATTGTTGTTACGGCACAATTATTTGCTGGTTATCCGGAAACGGTTAAATTTCGTCGGTCAGTGAAATTATTCGAATCGTTAGGTGCTATTGGTGTTTTGATAAAATCAATAACATCATTTTCCATCAGTTCACCTCATACTGGTAGTGGTGCAGGTTCGTCCATTTTATTCATTTATTTTTACGTCATTTTAGGATTTTTTCAGACTACAATTGATCGATTTACTTAACTTCTTTTAGATATTTTACTGTAAGATTAAGTAACTGATGTATCAGTCAGTTGTTTAATTATACCTTAATAAATCAATTCGTTTTGTCTTTTTGAACTGTGAAGTGTAACACAACAATAAAGTTAACAGCGTTCATTTAATACGTATAAATCATTTCAGAAGGCACAAAAATCCCAGCTGCATCTTTGACGATCGAGCAAGCCGACATGATCGATCGAATGTTTCAGAACGGTGAAAAGATTATGATCCGAATGAATATTAAGTCACATAGCGAAAATGTTACAGCATCCCGAAATCTCATCTTCCAAATTACCGGTTCTAATTTTTGAATTTCTTCATAAATTCTAAAAAATTTTTCTTCGTATTGCATTATTAGCATCACTAATTAAATTACACGAATAATTTAAAATTTGATTTTTTTTTAATCTATTTATTGATAGAAGAAAAAATTGTTACATTGTTTTTATTCCTCTTAATTTTGCAATTAATATCCATCTAAAGTAATTTCAGGTGACAAACAACCATCTGAAGTGATCCTACTAACAGCACACCTGGATAGTTGGGACGTTGGACAAGGTGCTGTTGATGATGGTGGTGGTTGTGCTGCTATTTGGAGTGCTTTACATTCGTTGAAACAACTAGCAAAAAAAAATCCTGCATTCAAACCAAAACGGTTATTGAATATCACGCGTTGAGAATTTAATTAATTTGTTGTAAATATTTTTTAAATTAGCAAAATTTTATTTTAGAAATGTTAGATAAATTCGAATTATAATTTGTTTTTGTATGAATTAATTATTAATTATTATAATTTCTGTATTAATTTGTATACTTTTTCACTTAATTGATTTAGCTTTTAAAAACACTTGTGGTTAATTATTTTTCATTTCTTCGGTTTTTTTTTTGCATAACGAATAGATTGAAATTTTAAGTGAAATTGAAATTTCATTATTTTTTCATTCAGAACTATTCGTGGCATATTTTGGACAGCAGAAGAGCAGGGATTTTTGGGTGCAAAGCATTACTACGAAACACATAAGAATAATACAAATGAAATATTTTATTTTGTATCTGAAACGGATACAGGCGCATTTAAGCCAACCAATTGGCTCTCACATCTTTCATTTAGTGGTAGTCAACAACATGTACGCTTTTACGTGTATTTAAAATTATTTTATTTAAACTTTAAATTTAATGATTTAGTATGAAATTTAGTAAATCAGCAAGCTATTTAGCATCATTTCAATATTTCAATTAATCCCAACTGTCTCATTCTTGCAAGAAAAAAAATTCCTTTTTTTTTGAGATGAAACGAATTAAAGAAATAGTGCAATTATTGAACAGACATGGTATACCGCTTGGATTAAGAACTAACCCATTTCAGGTAATTCATTCTTTGAAAGTGTCAATGAATTCTTTGTTAAAATATTTCTTGTTAGTTAGTTTGTCTAAAACGAAAGAACAAGTGAAAATGATAATTTCAAAATCGTTGATCAGTTAGCAAATTTAATTAAGTGGAAAGTTTGAATATGAATTTATAGCGATTATTAATTAATTTGCAAAGTGATAGTTTTCGTTGTAACATTTATGCTAACAAATTAGAGATCTTGTTGAAATCGATGAATAGAAAGTTAACAGTTGCAAATTATTAGAATTTGCAGAGATCAAAATAATTTAGTTGAGCACTCTACTAGATTTGTAAAATGTGACAAAAGTTTAAAATGTTAACAGAAATAATTTTAGTTTTATTAATTTTAACAACAGTTTAAATTTCAGGGTGATGTTAGCTTTTGGGCTAAAAATGGCGTACCATCAGTTAATTATCTACCTGATAAAGCTGTCGATTACTATTTCTATTTTCATCATACTGATGGTGATTACATAACGATATTCCAGGATGGTGATCTGGAATATACGGCATCAATTTTTGCCGTTTTAGGTCATATAATCGCAAATATGGATGATTGGAAAAGTGATAGCGAAGTACTTTAAATGTTTTTCTGTTAAGCACTATGAGAAGTTTTCATGCAACATCCGAATGAAAGCTTTTTCAAACATTTTTCATTTGTTACATTTGGGATCAAAAGTTAGATATTTGAATAGCACTTGATGATGCTTTCGATTAATCATCAACTCAAGCATTTAAAATGTAAAATCAAACATCTTTATACACGTCTGCATCAACAAGTTATCAGTCCCACGTAAAGTGTTATTGCTTTAACGACAAAATCAATGTGAAGTAAGGGTTATCGTAAAATATACAGATCAGCAATCAAAACAGCTGATTATTAGCACTTACTTGATCCGACCTAAAGTTACACAACTAGTCAAGAAGGTGTCAGGTAGATGACTTCTTTCAAGTTTTGCATATGCACAAAGTTTAGTTCATAGTTCATAGTTTTTTATAATTTATATACTGAGACTATCACATATATTGCTCTAACATTTGCTACTATTAGAATGAGAAATATGCAAATTTGAGCGATTCGCTGCATCCTCATAACAATTATTGCTTATAATCAGCAAATACACATATGGAAAAGTAGCAGTAACTGGGGGATATGTTAATATTGTCGGTAATTAGAATTTGGTGTTAAAATTGAATTCAAAATATAAAGCCACTGTTTAAGAGGTATTTCGATGCTGCGATCGTGTACAATTAGGTCGGTTCCTAATATGCTGTTACCTTGTACATTGACTAATCGCAAATTTCCACTTGACCAATCCAAGCCTAAAATATTATTTATAAAACTGTTGCAAATTGCAGTTTGTTGTAATAATCGAGTCCGTCAAAAAATTACAGCCATTTAACATGGAACATATATTAAAGTGGTTATTCTAATTCCGTTCCGGTTATTCGGTAATTCCGATTATTCTAATCCGTTATTCTAGAAGGTACGAATACAGCAGTAAGGATGGAGATTATTGCAAATAATTAATTTAATTTCTTGTATTTTTTTCAATTTTTTTGAAATTTAATTGTGTTATAATTTCTGCAATTCAAAATTTTTACATAATCTGAAATATCTAGCAGACTTTTTTTTTTGTTGTATTTAATATAAGTGAGTGTATTGGCAGAATGAAGTAGGATATCCTGAAATAAACGAAAGTCTTTTCATTATCTGATAAAATCTGAGAAAAAATAATCATTAAAAGTTCACCTCGTCTACTAAATTTACCGATAATCCAATCCAACATTGGATTATCGTTTCTTCTCTCTGATACGATAAAACGATCAAAATTACTTCCACCAGTATCCAGACGAGCCAACGGTTGATGACGCTTTTCACCGTAAACATTCGCTGAACTCGCCAATTTTATGCGTGACTGAAAGACTTACTTTTTTTTTTTCTGCTTTACTTTAATATACAATACTATGATCATAAGTTTGAGATTCTGTCATAGCAAAATATACCCTTAATTTACACTTTAAATTATACACTTTAAATTAAGACCGAAATTTACACCTTAATTTACACTTTAAACCCTTAATTAAACCCTTAATTTACACTTTAAATTAAGACCGAATAAAATTAAAATTAGAATTTTTATCATGTCTGATAAAAAGTTTTACGAA
>JABVXW010000146.1:15164-30079 GCA_013365375.1 Litomosoides brasiliensis | reverse complement strand
TTCTTTCGACAAGAAAATAAGGCGTCCACACTTTAGTGGAACATTTAATTTGACACCTATCACTTCGAACTTTATTTACATTTTTTAAATTACATAAAAATAGTGAGTGAACACACCTTGTCATTAGTTTGAAAACATAATTTGATCAATTTCCTGAACTTCTAAGATTTTCAAAGAATTTAAATGCTAGAAGAACCTGTTAGAAAGTTGACGTTGTGAGACGGCTGTATTTTGACCATTTTTTGGAATAATCCATTGATCGCTATCAGTAGTAGTAGTAAGTTGCTTTACTGTTTCTCTCAACGATTTAGTAGCATCTAAGCTAAGCTAATGAAATTACAAGCAAACGATGAGCCAAATTCAACTTTTCGCTAAATACTTAAAATTTGCTCAAACAAAATTTTTCTTCGAAATAAACTGAATAATTAATTTCAAATAAATAAGTCTTCACAAATCGTGCAATTTTTAAGAGAAGTTTTTTTTCTAATTCAAACTTTCGCATATTCAATAATCTTACCAATAAAAACGAAGCAGAGAGCAAAGAGTTTTAATGGCCACATCCGATCACTGATGAATATACCTCGATCTTGGCTAAGTCGTTTTTTCACTGATACTTAAACATAACAAAAATCCGGCTGTTGCAACAAATCATTCATGCTCTTTTACTCATTGTATTTAAAAGGCAAGGGTGGAGATGAAACATTATTGAAAACTATAAATCAGGGCCATCTCCATTCATCTGCTATTACCAGGAGTATCAATCCACTGACCTATTTTTAAGAGCCAAATAATCCCTCCTCATTTTAATGATTTGGTAGCGAAATAAAAAGAAATTCACAATGGTGCACTAATGCATTTTATAATTTTTCATTTTTTTTCACAATTCAATATTTGCTGGAGAAAAGTTAAAAGTTAACAGCAGAAATAAAAGTTAATGCATTCTTCACTTTTTTCTATTTAAAACTTGAGCATCAGATGAACAAATTTCTGCTAATATATTTAGCGAATAAAGGAATGAAATTCCTAATCACATTATTTTGCAGATAAGTTTGCAAAATTTAGCCCCACTTTATATTCCAACAACTGTGATATATTTTCAAAGATAGTAAGAAACTTTTTCCGTCTGAGTCAACACTTGCAGCGCTACCATTGGAAAAACTGAATTTTTATAATTAATTATTTCCACCAATTCAACTGCTTTAGTTTAAAACAGAGAAGCTTGTCGCTGTTACCTGAATGCTGTTTTGAAGAGTGCGCCAATACAATGTCCAAGATGTGAGCTTTATAACATAAAGTTTATTATTTACACAAAAATTAGTCTAAGCTGAACAAAAAAAATTTCTTAAACGATTCCCAAACCTTCAAAAGTTGTACAATTATACAAACAGCACGTATAAAAACACGTAAAAACACGTGCAAAATTTATTTTGCAATCTTTCTTTCAAATAAAAAGATTTTAAATCTGCTACAATTAACCTAAACAATATACAGAAGAGAGATGATTGCATTGAAGAAAGCTGATCTTAATGATGCTTTTTTCCCCAATGTGTATGCCCATACTTCCAGTACAAGTATGATTCTTCTATAACTATTACTGCAGCTGCAACACCACATCCTAACTTCCAGCCAGCACGAATCATATATTTAAAGCCACCCCATGGATCGCCAGCAAATCGTCCCATAAACAAATGTGAGTAATTCCTGAAAAAGTGCAGCATCAATTAGAACTGACTGATTTTTTTCCAAATTACTTCTGAAAATATAAAATAAGTTTTTTGATTTAGTAGTTTGAGAGAGAAAACAAATTTACCAAATTACCAAATTATGTTATAAATTTTTAAAAGATTTACGGTTGAAATAGCTTAAATTCTTGCTCCTTCCCAACCTTTATGAAATCACAAAAATGTAGTATATCATAGTAATGTAGTATATACAAAAGCTTGCAGGAAAATTTTCATAACTAAGCCAAAGTTAATTTAATCTAAAAAATCACCAAAAATCATTTCGTTTATTGATTCTGGCAAAATAAAACAATAAAATTACTTCCCTGAACTTGCATTTTTCAAAACACACATGGATTTGCTACCTTTTCGAAATTCTGCTTTTTCTAAATAAAATTAAAAGATATGACAAATAGGATAGATCAGTTCGAGCAACAACACATACCTTATCCAGGGATCTTTTAAACCAATTCGTGCCAACCTTTCTTCATGTGCACGAAGTTTTGGTATCTCACGATAATTATCATAAAATGTATATGATGGTATCTTTGGTCCATGATCATGTCCCATCACTGCAAAAATGACAATCTGAAAATTAAATTTCAGTTTGAATTTTGCTAAATTTCTCATCAAAGTTAACAATTTTCAACGACTAAAACCAGTAAGTATTTGAGAGATAAACAAAAAAAAAATGAGAACAAAAATTACAAGAAAGTGCTTTCTAAATTTTATTTCAGAGAGAAATCGAAAAATCATAACAATCGTCGTTCATTCATACTTTTTGTTTTTCTCTTACTCAAACACTTACTATAAATAATTATAGATAGTTTCAATTTAATACGACGAGAATTTTCTCAAACATTTGACATTTAGAAATGTAGGGTACCCCCCCCCCCTCCCCCCTCGGGCCCCCTCCCCTCTCCCTTCTCCCCTATCTCCTCCCGTAAAACAACCCAACCATCAGAGTAGATTACACACACAATCCATCGTATCACTTTCATCTTCTCTATCAAACTGATCATAACTGCGGCCTGTGAAAATGTGGAACGTTTGAAGGGATGCGATAACACGTGGAAGCAAATTTTAGTAATAAATTAGGAATGTTGAATGTGCTGGTGGAATTGTTAAGATTTGCGTATACATTCTTGGAGGTTATTTTCAATTACATCTCTAAGCCGTCACTTATTGTTAAAAGTATTTTCTGTAGCGCCGACAATAACTCTCAAACTTATCACATTCCTGATCATCTTGCTGTGCTATACACTGAGAAGTGCGCAATTTCACTTGTAAGTTTTTTTTTAGTTCAAAATTTTAAAAGATAAATGCTTATTTGCGATTAATTCACATGAAAAAATTGAATTGTTATTGTTAAGTTTTAAAAATTAAAAAAAAAAATTTCCATTGAAATGTTAAAAATTTTTTAAATGAAAGTGTGTCTAAATTAGTAGCATTCTGTATTTCACAACAATATATGATGATATTTGTGTAAAAATTTATGAATTAATTTCTCAACTATTAAACTTGACATTTATACTCATTTCAAAATACTGAGTTTTATGATCGGTAAACAAATCGAGAAATTCATTAGAGGCGCAGAAATGAGTGAATGAGCATGAAATTCTCTTGGTTCTTCATTCATCTATGTAAGACTTATAGTTTTATATGTCTTTCATTGGGATTTTGTGCTGTGAAATTCATATCATTAATTTAAATTAATTTAAAGTAACGTTCATTAATTTAAAGTAACGTTTTTTTTTTCAGGAAGCTCTGAGTAAATTGATTGTTCATAGTGCACACGTTGGCATCACAAAAGTTACCTTATATGATCCGTGGTCGTATATTCTTTCAAAACGAGAACTTCTTCGAGAGTTAACGCATAATTTTATGCTAACGACATGCTCGAAAGGGCATGTTAACGTGGAGTTTTATGATTCCGACCATTCTGTGATTCATTCAAGCCTCATTTGTACTACTGTGAAAATACTTGGTGTAGAAGGTGGCAGGCAATCCATTGTTCGAGCTTGCCGAAAAGTAATAATTTTCCACGAACTTGTTGGAAGTTTAAATTCACACTAGTTGCATTATTTCAAGTTTTATATAAGTGAATCGATTTAGAATAAGTTTCAGGTATGAAAATGGATTGGAAATATTTTTGAAAATTGAATATTCCTTGATCCTAAAACTTAAAATTTAAAACTTCGTCTCTATTTAGTTGTTTTGTATTAGCGAAGATAATAATTCATAAGAATGTTATGACTTTTTAACTTACTAAACTCATGTACTGAAGGAATTACTTTCAGCTTTGCATGGAATGTGAACCGGCAGACATAACAATTGAACAAATATCAAGATGTCTTGCCAAGGAACATATTTGCGAACCGGATTTCTTGCTCAAAATAGGTAATCTAGAAACAATGGCTGGTTATTCCCCATGGGTTTTAAGGATAACGGAAATACTTCAGCTAAAAAGTCTTCCTAGTAACTTTTCGCACCGGCAATTCCTTTCTTATCTCCACGAATACTCGTCAAGAGATCGTCGAATGGGAAGGTGAACTGCAATCCTAGCACTCGATTTGAGAAATTTTTTAAATTTTATATTTTATTCATATGTTTCGTGGGACACCATAAGGTCATGTGTCCAACCCACTCAATTTTCTAATGGATATGTTTTATTCGATATAATTCTTTACGAGGTTTAATTGTTAATTTATTTCACTCAAGTTGTTATCTGCAATAGTTAAGTTTTAATGGTTTTATTCCTTGTAAGGTTTAGTTGTGAATTTATTTCATTCAGGCGGTTATTGCTAATGGCTAAGTTTTAATGTGCCTTTTCCCAAATCACGATTCTCGAATCGTTCCCGTCTTGAAATCTTCATTTTTTGCAGAAAGTTCTTACAGGACTTTCATGTATTTCGAATTCATATTCCGACAATAGGTACAGATTATAAAGTCAAAATGTTGCTATTGCAAATTCTTAATTCAGTTATGTTGTTCATCCGAATCAATTTAAGGAATAGGGAAAAATTACTTCTAAAGTTTTGTTTTCTGGACGCAAGTAGTTCATAATTTATACAGAACTTTCATTCAAAATATGTACAAAAACATGTACAATTTCCTTGCAAATAAGGCAAATAAAAGATGGGATCCTAAACACAAGAATCCTTTTTTAGATTCCGTTTCAAGTTCCCTTTTTTCACTACGAGTATCCAGAATAACAGTGTCATAAAATGTCATAAAAACCAAACTTTCTCAATGCTTGTGGACAGTTTGGATGGAGCCGGATAAAATTTTTCTTCAAAAAATGTTTATAAATGTTTCACAGAATGGAAGAACCAATTAGTTTTAGTTGACCATGCGCCGCTAAAGGCTTCTTCGAAAATTTTATAAAACGATGTAGCTGCATGATCGGAATCCATATCACAGCATAATGTTCTTTTCAAAAAATCAATATCTTCTGCCTAAAATAAACGTTCTATTCACCATTATGCAGCACAATCTGTAAATTCAAAGAAAGCGACAGCGCGGAATTTTCAAAATTATTATATAAACTACCTTTTGTAACTCAGGAAGTCCCATGCACAGCAGCATCGAAAAGAGCGAAATAAATAACGTGGACCGTTGATGCAATATAATATATGCATCTGTACATAGTTTCTTGAACCTTAAATAATTTTAATTTCATTTCTTCCTAATGAATGACGGAGCTAGTAAGAACAGGTCATGAGGGATGTGTATACCCACTTTTTATATTCGTGACTGTCACGGAAATTGCTTTTGCCTTTGGCTATAACGCACAGGAAATGATCGGTCAAAACAAACGGCACTCGATCACGATTAATACCTAATTTCTTTTTATAGTGTCCCAAAAAATGTCCAAAATCGATGTGAAATAGCTGCAAAAAGGTTTTTTAATATTTAAGAATGATTTGAAATTAAAAATTCAAAATCCATCATCAAAAAGTTTGATTATTTAATAGGTTACCCTTCCATCTTTCGCTAGCATGATATTGTCTTGGTGTCGGTCCTTGATTCCCAAGACATAAGTTGCAACACAATATCCAGCACATGAAGCAGTAAAACGATCAACTCCTTCCAAATATCTGCAAACAATTCGTAGACCTCCATAAACATGAAGCATTATTTTTTGTCATGAATCGCGATAAAACATCAGGGATGGGTCTGAGAACACCAGTAGAGAGTAACAACTTTTGATCTAAATATTTTCTTCGAATCTCTTAACGTGAACTTGTTTCTAGTAGAATTGGAGAAATATTTGGTATCATGTGAAAGCTCTCTGTACTTTTTGTTTTGAAATAAAAATATAAAAATACATTTTCGAATTTTCTGAACAATTTCGTATATATTTGTTAATAAGACCGCTTTCCATACTGAATGTTGAGCCAAGTTGTTTTGCAGCACATTGAATTTCGAAAAGTGTACTGCAGTTTTGAACGACATAAATCATTCCGACCTGTAAGATTTCCTTTTTATTTCCATACTGCAAAGTAAACTTAAATCAATACTAGTTTCACTTTACAAAAAAATTTATCCTACTTCTAGAAGTCATTCTCGACAACTCACATTTCTTCCCATTGGCAGTACTTCATAAATGCTTAGGCAAAGATCATAATCTCGGCTTTTCCATAGTGCGTCCATAATACGCATAACTTGTAGTGTTAACAAATCTTGGCGCAGATCTGAAACTTAACAAAGTTCAGTACGTTTTAAATTTACGCATCATCATTCTGCTAGGAAAATTGAGATTGTAGCTACAGCCGAAGCAACATTAGTGGAAAAACCACTATGTAGACTGCATAATTCCAATTGGTATAATATATGAGAATAATAACTAATATGTTTGCAAACGATAAAAAATAATTATTATTTAAGAGCACTTACCGTCACCATTTTTAAAAATAATTTCATGCGTCTCATTATGCAACCGAGCAAGAGGCTCCGGATTAGTCCAAGCTAGCCGAAGTGGTTGCTTCGCACTTCCTATCACTTTGCACTGTTCGATGCTGCAAAAGTCGATTACCTTTTATATTTTGCATTTTGAAGGATTTGCTTGCAAAATTCACTGCAATGATTTTCGTAGAATTATGGCAATAAAACATAACTCACTTTAATGCACCTAAACTGTCGGAAACATCTAGAGGTGAGATCATGTTCTGCATTATTTCCACATATGAAGCCAATTCTTTTTGCAGATGCTGAAAATAATAAGTCTTAAATTTAAATTTAAATCTCCCAAATGTTTTCAGTAACAAACATACTTCGAAAGCAAAAAAAAACATGGATTGAAAATTCATCTAGAATAGGAAAACCTGGAGCCGCCTAATATGAAAATAAACGTGACGTTGACTGCAGTGGTGAAAAAATAACTCAAACTTGAGTATCAAATGAGATAGCTAGCACTTTATAGTACAAGGAGTTGAAATGTTTTCAGAATTGTCACCTTGGTAGCGCATTCATTATCTTTCATCGTTTTGATAATTTTACTAAGATTTGTCAGCCTTACTACCATATCCACTTGTCGTAACATAGAATTAAGGTGAGTACAGTTAGCTCGACAATATACCTCAATCATTAATGCAAAACGCTTGTAAATCTTCGTTAAATCCTGACCTATTTCACCTGAAAGATCTAGAAGTAGTAAATATCGTTAAATGATTAAATTATTGAAAAAGAAATAAAGAGCTGCCTAATAAAATTATATCCTCCCTTCTGCAAGATGATACTTACTTAGCTGTCCAAGCTCAGCTCGTAATAACCAAAACAGTATATGACCAATACGATTATTGCACAGTGCTCTTTTCAAAAGCATCCTGCTCAAAGCACATGACCCGTATGGCTCAAACTTCAATACCTGCAACCAAAACAACAGCCAATTTCATCACAACATCAACACCGTGTGAAGAGAAATATAGTTTGAAAAATTCATGTTGTAATGTACTACGTTACACTGTAAGCTTAAGTGCAATTTTTCTTATACTATAGTAAGTGGGAAGAGTATCATCACGGAAATCATTAATAAAAAACCGCGATGTAGCCGAAGTGCAAAAATTCTACAAAATTCAAACACTGCCCAATATTCTTTAAAAAGCGGTTCTACCTGAATGAGAGGTAAAATATAAAGCTGTAATCTGTCATTGTCAAGAACATTATCAAGCGAATCAACTGCAAACTCTCGGATTCTAGTATCAGGATACTTGAAACCCAGAAGTATCAAAGCTGTTTCCGGTTGAATTTTACCCCATCGCTTTAATAATTCATATAATCGCGAAAACTCGTCTCTTCTCGTCCAAATTAAGGGACAATACGCAATTAGTGGCAATAAATCGGGCTTATATTGTGCAACTAACTCTCTGAAATATTGCATAATTAACTTCTCGAACAATTAACAGAGAATAGCTAGTATCCTGATATGGCTCAAAATCAGTGACTGCACGCTCACTTTATTTATATTGTGGAAAGACGAAAAAAAAACATCCGACTATTAATTTTTAAAATCACCTCGCTTCCCATAACTGTTCCATTTGCTTGTCGGTTAAATATTCAGCATCCACAAAATTTAAGGAGTCAAGAAATTCTTTCATCGAATTGGTTGGCTAGAATGTTATAAATTATAACCTTTTATGTTATAAATCTTATTGGGTAAACGCCCTTTTTATAATTAAAAAATTAATCACATACTGTAGCTACAGATGGTAAAGGCAATGGCCTGTTATTAACATCCAGTTTTTCGACATATTCATAAACTGAATCTAGATCTGGAAATTCGACACATCCATAATCTTCAAACTCCACTTCAATACGAACTGTATCACGATTGTCATTTGAACCTACCTAAAAAACACCACATTTTTCATCAATACATTCGCACCATTACCTGTATTTTATAATTGTTAAAATATTTTAGAAAGTTCAGCAAAACGAATCGTAGCTGCATGACAGTAGTGTATTAACAAATGTGAGCGCCAACACAATAGTACAACTTTGACAAAAGAAATGCGCAGTTATGTTCAGCGCCTATATCCTAATGGACTGGTACCACATTACCGTAATTAGTGTAATTCCCATTTTGCAACTCTGCCAATGGCACTAAGATACTAGCTTACAGTTATCAAAGGCCGACGGACGAATTACACTGAACATCTGGATATATAGATATTGTTAGTATTTGTGGTACGAAATAATGAATTACAAAATCTTTAACTGGAATTTTTCGATTCAGACTTAAAGTGTTACTTGTCCGGATGGATAAAGTAGTTCCGTGCAGTATTTCGGATAGGGCCATAAATAAAGCATAAATTTGCCCTGAACGAGTTTTCGGTTGCAATCAAAAAGGCGTAAATTTACCCAACCAATTCCACTGTATTCCTGAAAATACAAATCAACAAACCATGTTTGAAAAAAAACTACGTATATTTGAAAAATCAATGAAAAAAATTGAAATTAACCTCTTTCTTTTTTTGTTTCACAGCAACTAGAGAAAGACACAGTTGCACAGAAGGAGCCAAGTCTTTTAAACATATATCAAAATCGATCCAGCCCTAAAAATCAGCTAATGTACTTTCAGAAAAATTAAAATTTAAAAGATAAGAATACTGCTTACATCGCTCCAACGAGGATTTAAGGGAGAAACATAGGCTGATTCTTTGTTCGCAATAAGATCTATTCCATGATACACGGATGCTTTCACATATATCTTGTCAAAATCTAATACACTTAAGTGAGATGCGCTGTGTATTCGTAATTTCAGATTATCATCCACTTTCCATAGAGAACATTCCTTAATTAAACTGAATTTAATTTTCGACTTTCAATAAATAATCCTCTCAGTTAAAAATTTTCCACAGTATTAGAAACGCACACCTTCATAGACCGGTCGAGTCGACTCTCATATGCTCGTACCCAACTTGGCTGAAATAATAGAAGCATTAGCGACCAAAAATTAAAAAGAAAGCATGAAAACCACAAACAAATCCAATAATTTAAAAGTAATCGTAATTTTTTAGTTTTTGAACAACTATAAGTAATTAGAAATGTAAGAAACACTGCTAATACCTGATGAGTAATTCAACTTTGACATTTGTCAAATATAACTCCGCGGCATATCAGCTAATTAATACCCATAGGAAAGTACAAGGTGCTTACTTTGGTCATGGACGGGGGTTCCGTAAAATCCTTCATCACGATGTCTTTTCTTCGCAATATGAATTTCGGTATGCGATAGTTCTCGAAGGATGATCTGACATACTATACCGAAATCAAAGATTATGATTTGTGGATATGTTCATATAATTAACTTCTAGATGAATTACAGCAAAAGAAACAAAATTACCTCAAAACTCGTTAACCTGATATCCTTTGTTAAAAAACAGCGCCGTCCTGCTATTTGCAACAAGAAATCAGAAGCAGCTTCCTTAATCTGGAATAAAATCTTTTCAGAAACCTAGAAGTATGTAAATCTATTGCCTTTTCCCTTTTCTTTCTCCATCGCCACCTTATTAGCCCAAAAATTTTCAGCCACGACGAGATTTGTCTAAATTGGTAGAAAGAAATACCAAATAATCAACTTATTACAAGTAATTTATGCTGTTGCATAAGCTCCTTTATTGCGTTTGCTATGGCATCTGAAGCATGGACACCAATAACTTTACGAATTTTAACACAAACACAATTCCTGTCGATATTTGCCAGTTCATCTTCTCTGCTGCGATACCACAGTTCAATGTACAAGTCAGCCACTAAAATTCAGTTCTCTTTAAAGTGAGCAAGTCACCTACAAAACTAACATAGGAAGTAACTGACTTAAGGAGACCTGATTTTTAATAACAAAAACTCTAATCGTTTTTATATCCTTTCAGTGTTTTAATAGACATAACATTGTTCCCGCTTAACACTAACGGTCAAAAAATATTTTATAAACCAGCAAAGTTCGGCAAAAATTGTTTTAATTCTCAAAACATTTGTCTAGGTTTAACCTGTGCCTTCAAATCCCCCATTTGCTTCAGCAGAAATGAGTTGATTCATACCAACCTCGTAGAGCAACAAAATAACAAGCTAACGAAATTTCAAAAAGATAATTTTGAAAAAATAACTTTGAATTTTTGACTTGACTTGCGGTGGGATATCAGCATCTAACTCGCTTGAAACTTCTTCGGGAAATGCGTAATGAGAATAGCCAGCAACTGCACGACTAGAAACTGCTTGTTCTGATACCCTGTATAAATCCATGCGATATGACATTTCTTCGGATGTCAATTTAGCTTCAATTTCCGTTAACGGGCGGCCAATAGCGAGACCTAAGGATTCAGAAGATCAATACTTTTGATTGCTTCAGACTAGTCAAATTTTTATTAAATTTAAAAAATGTTATATGAAAAAGAAAAAGTTACAAGTTCTGAGGATAATCTGACTGCGGGAATGGCAGAAATTGCTAAATGGTACACCTCTGAATAACAACCGGTTCCAACCCAAAAGTTTAATTGAAATCTTCTCATAACATTCTTTTACAGTATACAACACCAGTTAGAAAACAAGAAATTACCAATATCATGTATCAGTTCTTTTTCCTCCCGATTGCCCTCAGGTTCAATCAAACAAAGTAGCGGCACGAAAAGCCGTAACGAAAATATGGAACGCGATTCATCATATAGCTCTTCACGCTCACCATCTCTTCTAATTGTAAAAAAGATGTAATCCGATGGTGTCAATAGAAGATTGAACAACGGTAATCTAAATAAATGAAAATTTAAATAAATTAAGAAAATGTGCTGTTCCAAAAATGAGTTCCTTTCAATTTAAATTTCTCATTAGGCTAATATCTTTGATTTAAAATATGAATTTAACCAGCCTCTTTAAATAACTGAAGTTTCGTGAATTATTTGAATGCCATTAAAAGAGAGAGTAAACCAAATCCAGTAAGGTACTATTAAATTTTGCTACCTAACTTATACTAAAGCATTTCTTCACAAACCAAAACTTTTGAAAACAAGGTGCTGTAGAAATGTTTCTACATTTGGAACACATCTATCTCTAAAATCCCAACTTTGAACAATGCTATCCTACATAATAGCTATCTGAATTGTAAAACTAAAAAAACATTACTTTTTTGCTTGTATGAATAATTCCTGTTTAAGCATAGCAAGGGTAAGATCCATTGAGCACTGCACATTAACAAAGAAGCCATTTGGTAGCAATAAGTCGAGGACCGTACTACCCTCCACCTCCAGTTGTCCACATTCTATAGCTGACCATATATCAGGTGGATCCTGTGGACAAACTACCCTCTGCATTTCTTTCTTCTCAGCGGCAATTCAATTTTGCTATAACATCCTGAAACAAATTCAGTCCCAACTCATATCTTGTTGAAATTAATTCCACGAAAAACTGATTATAAATTAAAATTTTTCAATGAAATTATCCAATTTTCATTGAGAGATGGGTCTGTAAAATAAAGAAGCGGAAATAATATATGCGATTTATCGTTTTATTTCGGAATTAAGTTCCAGACACTCCGGATCGGTGTTTTCACAGCTAACAGCAATTGCTATTAACTATTATTTCTCCACTCTTACACTTCCATCACCCTCCTCCTCTGTCGCCATTCGCTTTTTTTGTTTCTCTTCACTTTCAACATCGTTTTAATTGTGTAGCACTTGATATCTTATCAACCTCAATTTCAACATTGCTATTTCGCTGACCAAAATGCTTCGTAGTCTACTTACTCAATCACCATTAACTTCAATTCGTGCAATTTTCTTCACAGACAGTAAATGCTTTCAATTGTTGTTGCAAAATTGAAGTGGAAATTTCACTGCAATCAAGTCCCAAGTGGAATTCATAGCAAGTTCGTCATTTACCTGGCTAAATTTTAGTCCAGCATGATTCGATCATGAAGTAGCTATGCACAAAATCTCTATAACTAATACCACGAATCTCAAGATATCGATGAGTAAAGCTTTTGGTGATCAATTCTCAATAGTCCGTACTGAACAATGCGTTACGCTGGTACACAATATATATGGCATCTCAAGTTCCTTAGCAGCATTTCAGACTTTATACTTATACTTTCCTTTAAGAAGAGAATATGATAAAATGAAATGGTGAAAGTAATTACGATTTCTCTCTTCATGTCATCAATCTGTTAATGATCGTATGCACCTGCTACCAACCTTCTTCTATGTAACATTTCGTGCAGTAGTTAGACAATGAAGCACTATTAAAATATTTGTGAAATTTTGCAGTTGATGAGTGTGACGTGGTAAAAAAAAGCATTTTATCAGGATGTGTTCTTTCACACAGGAAATGTCTAGCTCTACCTCCTGACCTTAGTCTTACTCTGCCACAAAATGACTGCTACTCTCAATGATCGTTTCTATCACTTCGTTCAAATAACTGAAAAATCTTCAGCGCTGCATTATCTCATAAAGTATAGCCTACTCTGCACTTCCTTACCACTGCAACATTTGCAACACACCGATCCTCAAAATCAGCAGCACCCTACCACCACCGTTCCCGCGCTCCGATAGATCAGGGGTAATGAGCCTCTGTTGCATGCTACTGAATTGTGAAATGAATTGATCTCTGAGGTCTTGTATTTCTTGGATGGGTTACCCTTATGGCCTCACAATTATGATGGTTAATTTTTTGAAGTAATTTATAAGTAAGTAATTTATTGTAAGTAATTTAAGTAAGTAAGTAAGTAATAAGTAAGTAATTTATTTATATGATAAAGAATTTTTAGGTGATCAGAGATGGAGCAGTACTGAGAAGGGTAAATTCATCGATATAGAAATACTCATCAAAATTTTGTTAAATGAAATCAATTTTTTGAATTGATTGGATACGCTTCTTGCTTACTGTCTATTTTCACATCCAAAGGTGTTTGTTGTTATATGTTTACGTCATTAGCGTTACTTACTTTCATCACTGTCTTTCTTATTTCAGGTGCGACAGAGAAGACTACTTTGAAATTGTTTCATCTGCTGTAAGTGTGTGCTTGGCTAAGAAACTCTGATTTACAGAGAGCTATGGTATGCTTGATTCTAACAGTCGATTTCATTCCACTAGGCTTTTTGTTGAACCGTTACGCCGATTATTGCGAATTTATAACTTTGAAATGTGAAGTGAGGCGTGTAAAAAATGCAACATTGAGGATTCCATTCAAACAACAGTTAGAATCTAATGCTATAATCTCTTGAACATTTCTTGAGATCTTCAGTGGGCCGTCATTCATTTGGCAATCGTAAAAATGCAAAGCTACCAAAAGGTGTAGAAAGAAATATTTGTTAATATTTTCAGGGAGACCAGCAGCTCGACTGTGCTTTAGATTTGATGAGGCGTTTGCCACCTCAGCAAGTGGAAAGAAATTTGAATGATCTAATTGACTTGTGTCCTCGTCTGGTGGATGACTTGTTGAGTGCAGTTGATCAGCCATTAAAAATTGCACGTGATAAAGAAACAGGAAAGGAATATTTGCTTTGTGATTATAACAGAGATAGTGATAGTTATCGGTTAGCTTTTCCTTAAAACTGTTTGAATTTCGAATAACTTTTTGTAAAATAAGATTTTTATATTGCTTTTCTGGATAGGACTCAATCAGCACATGTTTATCAGTGCTTTCTTATTATTTCTTGTAACAGTATATTGTTATCCAAATATTTTCAGCTCACCATGGTCAAATACCTATGATCCACCACTGGAAGACGGTGCTTCGCCATCAGACAAGCTTCGCAAACTGGAAATTGAAATGAATGCGGCATTTGAGGCGTACAGAGATGCGTAAGTCTGTATTAGTTTTTTTCCAACAAATAAATTTCAAGCGTTTTAAAATCAAAGTAGTATTTGTTAGCATATACTTGGCTGGGTGGTAGTGTATCAAAAATATAGCTGATTAAATGGAAATTGTTGATTGATGTCGTTCTTCTTCTAGCTGATATTGGTGAGGAAATTCAGGTTGCAAAAAATATTTTTACAGATATTTCGAAGGTGGAGTGTCGTCAGTATACTTCTGGGATTTGGATTATGGTTTTGCAGGTGTTGTCTTAATCAAAAAAATTGGAGATGGTTTGCGTAATATCCAAGGTTGCTGGGATTCAATCCATGTGATCGAAATACAAGAAAAAGTATACTTTTATTTATTCGTTGATAGATTTTTTTTGTTTTTCACTTTGTTTTTTTTTT
>JABVXW010000146.1:0-15064 GCA_013365375.1 Litomosoides brasiliensis | reverse complement strand
CTACTATTTCAGGCTGAAGCTGATCATCCAGTAAACGATTCCACAAATACCCATCTCATTAATATTGGAAAAATGATAGAAGTGAGAAGTTTTCCTTCAGAATTTTGTATCTTGTTAAAAAAATTGAAAAAATGTTTTGTTTTAAATATTATAAGCATATTTTTTTTAAAAAAACCGATTTATGGTTACATTAACAGCGAGGTATTTTTTTTACCGATAGATGGCTTAAATTAAAAAGCGTTAATCACTATGAACAACATTCCTGTACAGGACATGGAGAGTAAAATTCGATCAACTTTAAATGAAGTTTACTTTGGAAAAACTAAGCAAATTGTTGGTGAATTACGTACCACACTTGATACTGAGGAACTGAAACGACAGAAGAAAATTGCAACCGAGATAAAAGGAGGTATTTCCAAATGAGAAAAAGGAAAAAGATTTGATAAATCCTGCAACGCAACAGTTTCACTATTTCTAAAAGGGCTTTTATGGTGCTCTTCTTTATTCTTGGTATTTTTTAAGTGTTAAGTAAAGTAGAATACTTCTCTAGTAATATAAAGAATGCTTGTCCAATAATGTAAAAGTGTCTTTACAATTTATAGTTATATATTTTACGTTACGTCGTCTGCTCACTCATTGTAATGACTTATCTGCGCAATGGGCATAACTATTTGGCTCCCTGAAGAGATCTTGCTACACCTATCGCCAACAGCTATTCATCAACCAGTAAATTTGTCGTGCTTATAGCTTTTGTAATTGTTTATTGGTAACTACAGTGGGATTTTGTCTCTTTAATTGATGACCTATGGCTATGAATTGCTGTTTTGTTATGCTTCATAGAAATCATAACTTTCAATGGATTTAATTCTTTGCAACTTTTATATGTGTTTATTATTATTATGTTGATAAGTTTATACTTTATAATTTTCTATATACTTCTTAAAAATCATTCCCAAATTTCTAGATTTTTAATTTTACTGCCTGTGCCAACGACACAAATTTCACGTTTTATTACCACGGTTTCATCGTCCCTAAGTTTTAGTCGATCTTTAGTTTGTTACTGAATTTTTAAAAACAAATGTATCTGTTTCACTCGTAATCTGTTGGTTTCTTTCATCCATTATGTAAATTGAAATTATTACGATCTACTGTTGTAATTCGTTATTCTTTATATTTCATTATGTTCAATTTTGCGAAAAAAAAATATATATACGACATCCAAAAATGAGTCAGTAATAGTGGCTGAGTATTTTTTCTTCGTTGTTTTAGGGTCGTTTAAATTCTTTTGTTCTGAACGACTTCGGAATTCTGGAATTTCAATCATTGATGATGATTAAATTTTCAGTTATGATAGGCTTGATAGAATCTCCAAAATTTTTTATTTGTTGCACTTGATCATACTAAAGATTTTATCATTTTCATTTATTGGCTAATAATTAAAGTTAAAGCGGTTTTCATAGAACTTATTAATTTAGATATTGGTAGCTGGATTTGTTTCAAAGAATTAGAAAGTTCAGAGGTATAGCATATGAAAACAAACTTACAAATATGATTTGTTTGCTCATCGATGACCTGGTTTCTTGTAAAATGACGTATTTCTACTCGAACGGACACACATTCACTGAAATACACCTGCATCATTATCCGTACAATAGATTTATGCAATTTAGGACAGATTTCAAATTTCCAGAGAAATGGTAAATTAGTGGAAAAAGAAGAAACCATTCCACACACACACACACACCGATATCCGACTAATGAGGTTGAATGCGGTTGTTGCACCGTTCACCGGGAACACTCCTTCCTTTTGTCAACCTGTAAGAGCTATCAGTCTGATAACAACAATAACTTCTTCCTTCCGATCTGGTCTACTCATTCATTTACTACCACTCATGAAATGACAGTCACTGTTAATCTCAACGTTCCTTTCGTCAATTTACTCCTATTAATCTCATTAACATCTGCAATTGAGGAGCATAAAATTATCGATGGTAAATTTCAGTTTTTGCTCCTCTCAAATGAACTCTAACGATATGTCTTTGTATTCTTATTTTCATTTCTTTTTTTGAATAGTTCTTTTTTCCTGACATCTCATCTCTCCCACTCCCATCCCTCCTCCTTTCCTCCTCTTCCCCTCCCCCTCCCCCTCCCCCAACTAATGAAACAACAGTAGTATGATTAATTGTTGACAATAATGTAGTTGACAATACTTTTGATAATTTTCTCGAAAATAATGTAATTAATGAAAAGGATTATCAACGGATACCTGTACACAAAGGTAAAATATAAGTAAATGAATTTGAAATTAAAATGTTAGTGAGTAAAACAGGTTAGATTTGACACATTAAGTCATATTAGTCCTTTTTTTTAGCGAGTAGCACAGGTAATAGAATTGTCATAATTAAGTGGAATGTAATTAGTGATTTTATCAATCAAATAATCAGTCACCGTAAAAATAAATGGAAGGAAACAATGTGTTTTTTTTTCCCTCTTTTATCTGATCAATTATGAATGAAAAGATCTTTTGCACATTTACACTTTTCATGGAAAATAACTTATAGGCAAATTTGATTTCAAATTTAATGAGACTATTTTAAATTTGACAAATAACTTAAATCTTAAAGCATTGAAATTATGTTTCGAACGATACATTGGTCAGCAACTATCGGATCTATCGCCATATCATAGCGAATGGCGAATGAAAAGATCGGAAGAATGCTTAATGTTTTGTGCACTTTCATCGGTACAATAAGTTTCGTGTTTTTTTTTTGGTTTTTTGAAAATTTTTTATTTCAAATTTACCTTTCTTACTAATTACATGCATATAGATATTGTAATAAAAATTTCAAGGATGTTGAAAATTTTCTAGAAATTGCTTCTTTTATTTGAAAGAAAAAAAAAAGGCTGTAAATTGAGGATGAATTTGTTATCCTTTTTTAGGTTGATCTATTTTAAGTTTTTCATTTCTTATAGAATTCACTCGCTCATCTTTAACCATTAAATTTTTATGCATAATTTAGGATTTCTTTCTTCTTCTTCTCAATTTTTTAATCACTCATTTCAATTACAAATTTACAGTCACGTTGTCGATCAATAGTTCACGATATCTTTCATCATATATGCTACTATTTCTTAGATGATGGACAACAGCATGCGCAATTAGCTCGCGGAATGGTTTACTTTCGAGTAATTGATAAGAATTGTTTAGGTAAGATTTAGTGATTGTGATAGTACGAATAATTGGAATGTATAATTGGATGTTGATAATATAATTGATTGATATAATTGATATATTGATATAATATATTGATATAATTGATAATAATTGGATATTAATTCAACAATCATTTTTTTTTGTAACGAAATTTGCTAACAAAAATATCACTTTATCTGTTAAAATTTTATTTCACTTTAATTGATTCATTGAAACTAATCAGTAGCACTTCTTACAGATCAGTTTCTAAGTGCTTCCAACATTACACTTACCGATTCAGAAGTCGCAGTTTCCGTAGCGTTACCGTCAACTCCGAAATATAGCACCACTTTGAGTAGTATTCAGTTACAACGATCAGCGGTAGTTCATGCAAATTCGTTGATTCATATACCACCTGGTGGTCGCGCTATAACTTCTCCTCCCTATTTTGATTATTTTGATAATCAACAAAAATTTAAGAACCATGAAAAATTTGACGAATCGAACAATGCTGTTGCTACTTTTCCTATCACTGCTATCAGTACTTTACCTTTATCAGTTGCATTTTCAAAAGTAAGCTCTTCAAGAAATCAAATTTACAATGATGTAATATCAACTTCTAAAACACCTTCGTCAGCATTTTCAACATTTTCATCGAGACTGGCAAAAGATTCTATTAATTCAACACCTACAATAATGTCTAAGGCATTGCAACAACAACAACAATCAAATCATCGAACATTTCACTCTGATGCTGATGCTTCATTTTTCATCGGAAACGTCAACAAACTTCCGGTATACAGTACAGATTTCCGGAAAAACCGTCAAAAAGACGGTGTTGATTTGAACAAACTGTTGAAAGCGATTCCGGAAACATTAATTAAAATTTCTCTAACAGATGACGAAAAATTAAATGAGGTAAAAGTAATAAGGTATCTTTGTACTTCATATGATATTTGCTTTGTCATCGTAGAATATCTACTAGTAACCGCATATCATCAAGAGACAGAGAGAGAGAGAGAGAGGGAGGGAGGGATATTCGCTGGAATAATTCGATGATAAACCGCTAAATTAATACTTCACCTTTAGGTAAACTACTGATAGTTTACACTATTATGCTTCTTCCTCAGCAAAATTTACATGTAGTAAATTCGTTTAAACTGATCGCTTCTCTTTTTTTGAATAAATTTCAAACTGAAATTTAATTTGTAATAAAATATTAAAGGAAACAAATAATATGGTAACATTTTTGGACGTTAAGAAATCTATTATCGATAAATTAATGCCAATTCCAACAGTTAAATCAATCTCGATAACACCCTCTAAACAAACTAATTATGTGGAACGGTTTCATCTTTCATCAGGTTTTTCTTTTCTATTAAATTAATGCTACTCTTATTATGTTTTTAAATTTGCAGTAAAATTCGTAATTTTAATTTGAGTGATAATTAGACGTAGCTTAATTAACTCATTTCTACATATATGAAATTTCATAAATTATTTTAGATAAGTAATAAGTTACTTTTTATTTTAACTTAAAATAAACTTTCTATTAGGAAAATCTTCTCTTCATTCTATTTTATCATTTTAAATTTTAAGTATAATTTTATCACACCACTAAAAAATTATTATCTAAAATTTAACCAATTATTAATTAGTAATGTTTACCTTAATACTTACCTACAACTACTGTAATTATCAATGCACAACAGGAATATGTGAAAGTAATAAGCATGAAGTGTGGTTGATTGTTGAAAATGCCATACTGCAAACTGATAGATTAGAAAAGAAGACAAGTGCCGGATCGTACAAAATTTGCAGAGCGAAGTGTAACCTTATCACTGTTCGTTTATTTTACATTTATTTTTAAATGTTTAGTTATCCATTAAATTATCCATTAAATTTAAATGTTAGGTAAATGTTAGGTTATCCATTAAATTATCCATTAAATTTAAATGTTAGGTAAATGTTAGGTTATCCATTAAATTAATGAATTAATTAAATATCACATTTTAGCAGTTATTTTTCTCTTAAAAAATTAATAATGAATTCGAATATTGCTATTTCTAATTATGATTTAAGTGATTAAAGTTACAAATTGCAGAGTTCTGGAAGAGCATGTACTTCATTTACATATGATGATGGAAAACGACACTGCTTAACACATATCAACAATGATGATACTGCTATTTTATCATTAGCTTTTTTACCAGTTGCTGAATCTAATTTCAAAATTCGAACAGCAATTAAATTTTGCTATCCAGGTTTATAATTAATTTTATAAGAGATGTGAATTTTGCGAATCCAAAATTAAAAGTTAAAAATTATCAGTGCACCTTAATTGTATGCGGAATATTTTTGTTATAATTTTAGAAAATTTAATTATTCTGGATGGATGTTCCGAATTTATAGCATTTTTAAATTTTGCCATAAATATCAAACCTCGGGATATTTTTGCTGATATCTCACAAGGTTATCATGGATTGCACAAATGCATTGAGCTATGCGTTTTGGCACCTCATTTTCACTGCATGGTAATTAGCAGCTACCTTCTTTATAAATTAAGATATGCGGAATATTTTTGTAAATTTTCTTAGCATTTTAGAAAATTTAATTATTTTTTTCTTTGTTTTTATTTTTATAAATTAAGATAGACATTTAATATGGCTGATATTTCATGAAATTTGTGTTCCTTCAGTGATAGTAAGTATTTTTGATTTAAGAAAAAAATTTATAATTCGTTTAGCCAATAATTTGCATTTTTTTTTGATGCGAACATTGAACTTTGACATGGACAAGGAATTAGAGCTGATAGCAAGTTTAAAAGTTCAAGAAATTGCAAAATTTATGATTTAAAAGAAGTACTTTTTTAATTTTCTAAAGTTTTTTTTCTCTCCTTGATCTAACCGAAAATAAAAATGTTAATTTAATTTGAAAGTTGCAGTCAGCAGCATTTACTATCACTTCGGGTAAATGTTTGCTGTATGATGAAAATTCATTTTCACGTCCTGAATACTTTCAAGAGCATCAGAAGCATGGAGTGATTTATTTCGAGAATGGATGCGAACAATTTCACAATAAACAGAGTTTGATGATCAATTTCTTTTTAATTTTTTTTTGTCAAAATTTTACTCAATTTTAAGGAGAAAATTAGCATTTAAACAGGAATGAAATTATCGAAATTTTTCTTGTGACTTCAATAAGTAATTGAATTCTGTTAAAGTGACAAATATTTAATGATTTTGTTAAAATAGTACTTAAAAGGAAAATGAAGTAAACGAATCTTTCAGTTTCAATGAAAGATCGAATGGAACAATTTTCAATCGATTAATGCCATAGGAGCAATTACATCAAATTTCTGATATTTACTACACTGATAAATGACCATTTAATTATTTTTATAAAATGTGCGTGTGTGTTTAAATTTAATAATTGATAACCTAAAATCAGTTATTTTCAGGTTCTTTTTTTTATTCATTGCCTATTAATGTGTTGATTAGCATTGAATGTTATTTATTTTTAGTATTTTCTTGTGACCATAATTTATCTGAAATAAAAAGAAACAATATTTCATGTTCGTATGCATAAACAATTTCACGTTGATAACACTTTGTTATTATTATCATTATTTATTTATTATTATTATTGTCATTATTATTATTATTGTTGTTATTATTATTATTATTATTATTATTATTATTATTATTATTTATTATTTATTATTTATTATTTATTATTTATTATTTATTATTTATTATTTATTATTTATTATTTATTATTATTATTACTATTATTACTAATTATTATTATTATTACTATTATTAGTAACTAATTAAATGAAACCAAAAACTTACTTTTTTTTAACGTAAAGATAAATTTAAAGGTAATTTGATGTGATAATTTAAAGTTTTCCATGTATCAAATGAAAATGTCAATATTACAGTAAAAATTATATTTTGCTAAATTATTTTAATATTTTTGTAACTGTCGTAATCACTTCAAATATTAGCATATCATATGCATTTGTTCATTTATGTTAACGAATTGCCAACAATTACGAAAATTTTCAAAAATTATCAATGACACATATCGTGATGATAATGATGATAATGATGATGTATGTAGTATTAGCATTATCTATAACAAAATAACTTACAACTTGATTAAATTTTTAAAAAAATTGTAAAATCCAACAACAATATCAGTGAATAGAGAGAGGCAGAGAGAGAAAGAGAGGGTGTGTGTGTGTGTGTGTGTGTATGAGTGTGTGTGCAATGATTCATTATCAGCAATAGATGGAACAGTTATAAGAAATGAAACTGTTAAATTTCGTTTACACTAAAACTGAATGATTCATTGTCAATTATTATCATTGAAATAATTTTGTGTGAAAGAATTTAAAAAAGAAAAAGAGAGAGAGAGAGAGAGAGTTTCTTTAACTGATTCATTGAATGCATTATTTATTTATCATTGTGAAAATATAGTAGCAAACTATCAATTCGTATTATTTCATTTTAATTCTTGTCATATTCATAAACTTTCTTAAAGCATTTTTTCTTCCTTCCACTCTTTCAATTTCAATGGTTTGATTTTCAGAGTAGCAAAAAAGAAACGTTGAAAATTTTTATTTGCTTAAAATTTATTTAATATAATTGATTTTTTTTTCAATTTAAAATTATTTATTAACATTATGGCACAATGCTTCACTTTGAATCATTTATACTGCTCAATTTATTTGCCTTATCATATCAGTGATACTGTGTTATGATTAGTATGATATCGATATACTTCATATGATGTAATTTTAAATTAATTAGCATCACTTTTATTTCAATTATAGAAAATGCCTAGAGCTGTTGCAAGAAAGTATACATGTAATTAATGCTATTAGTACTTTCATACAGTTTCATGCTATGAATGGAGCGATTGATCGATCGATCAATCGATCGATCAACTATTTGATATTTTCAAATTGCTATCAATAATCATTGATAATTGACAGTTCATTGATTGAGTGTTTCTTATATTTTCACTTGTAGCTAACTTATCCATTTTTTCTCGTTACAACGTTACCAAATAAATAAATTAAATTTTTACTCGAATAACTTTTACGTAAGTATTGTACTTCTTGGATGATATGATGTTGAGGCTAAGTAAGTAAGTCTGTCTTTTATTGTTTGCAAAATTAAATTCTCTTTCAGACATTTTGTTGTACAATTTGATATTTGCAAATGAAACAATGGGAAGAGTGAAAGGAATCAAATTAGTGTTATCATATCTCTTCTACTGAATTAGTGCTATCATATCATATCTGTTTATGTACCTAAACATTTCTTATCATAAAATTAAATAAATATAAACTTCGTGGAATTAGTATTAGTATATCTCTCTCTTCACATACCTAAATATTTCTTATCATAAAATTAAATATTAACGTCGCAGGCGTTGTCTCAAAATGATAATAAGTATTATCAAAGCACTTCATGATAAATTACATCATAAAATTCATCTTTTTATAAATTTCATTTTTAATTTTATAGTGTTCTTACCTCATTTACTTTGCTGACTTTAACAAAATGCATATAAAATTTGTTAAATTTGCATAAAATTAATGAAATATGCAAATTTCCCTCTCATACCGCTTATTTTCCATACTTTGATTTTTTTTTCTTTGAAAAAATCTGTTTAATTAAAGTACTAATATAAATGGTCGCCTGTAATTACTTTTAAGAGATGATGGAAGGGAAATGTATTTTCTTTCAATTTTAGTTTGTTGTAAAATTTAATTGGATAAATTTCAAAAGAGCAATTACAATTTTCGAAGTTGAAAAGAATTTCTTTTCAAATAACAAAATAAATAAAAGAATGAATGTAAAAAAATAAATTAGCGTAACTTAAAATAACTAAAAATAACTTATAACTTAAAATAACTTATAACTAAAAATAACTTATAACTTAAAATAACTTATAACTTAAAATAACTTATATATAACTTATTGATGGAAATGATTACAACATTGACTCTTTCTACATTGTCTAATTTTTTTAATGATAAAATCACACTTGAACTATGCTAAAATTTCACAATTTCATTTCTATTTGTCTGATGAAAACAAATTCCAAAAGAAAAAAGAAAAGGGAAATTTAGGAGAGACAGAGGAGTTTTAACAGCGACAGCGAACGTTATGCTATACGATCATTTCTATAGACTTCAATTGCTAATGCATCGAAATTTACGATTTCTTTGAATTCAAATGTACCACATTTTGGTTGGCAATACTTTGCTTTTAATATTTCTGCACACCTACACACACACACACCCACACACACCCACACACACCCACACCCACACACACACCCACACACACCCACACACACACATATATATATATGTGCGCTCAGATATTATTTTATTATTAGCAAATAATCCGAAGCAGATATTATTAGCAAATAATCCGATCGCCTTTTAATCTTACCAAATTGAGCTTAGCCTATTTGTGATAAATAGGTAAAGTTAAATAAGCTAATTTATTATTACCTATTTGAAAATAGAATTTCCAAAAGAAATCATCGGAACAGAATTTTTTTACATTCCATTTCTACAATATCATAATTTATCTTGTAGCATGCGTGTAACGTGTAAAAAGTGATAAGTTAAAAAAGTAATTACTTATTTGCTGATAAACAGTAAGGTTAAATATTTCTGTGATAAAATTTAAAATGATCAATGAGATGTATGTGGAAGAAAATGGAAAGAAATTGCATTGAAATTGAAATCTCTAAGTGAGAAATTAACTAAACTTCATTTTCATTCCACTTCCATTCCACTCTTTGCTTGTTCAATTTGCATTTGCGGACGAAACTTTCAAGCGCAAATGACCAACTTATTTTAATTGTCAAATGATCCAGCCATTTACATTTTAATGCATTTTTTTTCTATTTTTGTTCATTTAAATGTAATCGTTGAACTTTTTCTCTTACCGTAATGAATTAAACCGCTGAAACTGATAGCTCCACATTTTTGCACCTATAAAATTGCCGTGTATTTTTGAATTATTAAGTAAATTAATTATTTCATTTGCCGTATAATAAAATCATTGATAAAGGGATGATACTGACAGTGATAGCGTTAACGATAGTGTTGATAATGATAACAATAGTAATAATGATGATGATAAAAAAAACACACATCGATAAATCCTAACTGTTAAACTAATACATTCTATATTGTCATAAATTTAAATAATTTGATTAATTTTCGTAGTAATTAAAATTTCAATTGTGATAGATATTTGCATCAATTAATTCATTTATTGCTGTAAAATTATGAAGTAACTGAAAAATTATGAAGTTATGAAGTAACTATTGTTTACTTCATAATTTATAGCACTGAAATATATGATTGCTAATTTGCTTTAAGTAAAAATAAATTAAATTTACAAACCTCTTCTATCCTATTTTAATCATTTAAGTAACCTTCATTCTTGCTAGATGTCCCTCTATTAGTTTGCAATACTAAAGTATACCGTTGATATTTTTGTAATCTCTCTCTCTCTCTCTCTCTCTCTTTCTCTCTCATGGTCCTAAATCTTCCAATTATAGTTAAGCATCACATACACACAGACAGACACACAAACACATACACACACACACACACACACACACACACGTGCATACACATATACGGATACGTACGTGTGATGTGATGCAAATATTCACATACACACACAGACACACTACACGTACACACGTACATACACATACATACATACGGATGCTTACGTGTAGTGTTATTTGTGATACAAAAATGACACAATAATGATTATTTCACATTATCAAATGATATCAGTGATAAGCGAGCAGATTGATAAAATTGAAGGAAAGAGGGGAGGGAAGAAAAATGTCAACAAAGTGAAAATATGCGACGGCAATAACAATCAATGCGTCATTATTTTATAAACCGATTATGAACTGATTATGTTAAGTAATATTGTATGGCTAAATTTTCAAGCTAAAATATCGATTGCATCATTTGCTTCTTCCTTTACTGCTTCTTCCTCCTTTCATTTCTCAGTTAAAAAGTGTAAACTTTTTTTCCAATTTGATATAACTAATAAAATTTTAAAATTCGATTTTAGTACAAAATTTAAAAGTGATATTTGTTGAATGTTTTAAAGTGAAAGCTGTTCGCTTTCCTCATATCAGTGTTTTAATCAAACTGAAAAGAAAGAAAAAAAAAAGAAAGCTTTTAATGTATGTTTGAATTTATTGAGAAATTTAAGGTATTCATTGATAAATTGAGCCAAATAATTTAACTAAGCCTATAAGGTAAGAGCTATTAAAAGGATGCTTATTGAAATTAATAAAAATTATAATTATAAAAGTAAATTGGTAAATTTTAATAAAAGCGTTTTCATTTGTCACTTAACGTAATGATTAATTTATTAGGCTGTTCTTCCATTCAACTTATCTTCATATGCATATAAGTGAAGTGGTCTGACATCCTATTAACAATACCCGTCGTTGAGATTAGACGTGAAGATGCTGTTTGTTGTGCGTTGAAGATAAATCGGATAGCTTTCAGATAGCTTCTTCCCTTCTACTTTTAATAATCATTTTATCATTGAAATGAAATTAGTTGCAAAATTTTGCATAAAATTTTTATTAAATTAATTATTCATAAATATACACGTACATACGAAAATAGTGATCATCGATTAAATTCGATTAATTTCTTGTAAATAATTAAAATGATATGATTAATGTTTAAGTCTAATTTGAAATTTAAATGAATCCAAAATGGTGCATTCATCAAGTGACATACATTTTATATTGATGAAAATGGGTGGCATTGATGAAATATTAATTTAAATAAGAAATAATGAATACATAGGACAGTTATTTGGCAAAATGTCAAGATTTATTTTTTAATAAAAAAAACAAAAATAAAAGAATCCTTTATTTTTGTTTTTTTTTTGTTAATAATCTTTGAGAATAAATTTTACACCTCTTAATTTTTAAATTTGCGAAAATATTAATTAAATTTTTTAAGTATAATTAAGCAAATAAATAACATTGAATTACAACGGAACAACAGCTAAGCAGTAAATTTTTTGCACCATCAATTTTACAATTTTACATATTCTATTGGATACTGTAATTCACGTGAAATAGCTAGCGTAAGGTCCTCCCAAAAAAAAAAAATCAATTGTACCTATCTCAGTCTAACATTTCATTCTCACTCATTTTTAAATCTCATAATTTATGAAATCAAAATAAAAGAGAAATCACACTATGCATGGTTGAAATAAAATGAAATTAATTAATTTTCTTTTACCTTAACAACCATATTAATTCGTTCGTAAATAAAAGTTCAAATGTAATAGAAATCATAAATAATTTCATCGATGCATTATTATTATTACACAACACACACACACACACAGACACACACACACACACAGACACACACACACACAGACACACACACATTTGCAAATAATAAGTAATTTTATTTTCAAACGAGAAATTTCTCGTTTTAACAGATATATGCAAATTTTTTTTTCGTTTATATCAATTTCATTTTAAAAGTATGTTTTCAAAATAACTTAATAATGTAAAATTTTAATGCGATTATTTTACAGCAAAATATGAGATTGAAAGTGTGATTGATAAAATACGTACGAGCATAGCATATATATATTTATGTATTTTGTAATACACGTCAAATACGTTTTGTAATTAATAGTGTGAAAATTGTTGAAAATAAATAAGTCATATCTCAAACGACTACGTTACTTCCCTGTCCTTTAATTTATTCTTTCTTTTTTAATTTCGAAATTTTTTCTTTAATTTCGTTTTTTTTTCTTTTACTTAGAAATAATTTTGAAATGCAAAAAGTTAATGAATGATATGCGGCAGTGCAAATAGCAATCTGACTAAACGAATAATAACACTAATCTAATCAGTAAGTCAATATGTGCATAAAATTAATTTAATGATTTAGTAAATTGATATACTGAGGGTCTTGTGAACTTATATGCATTGTCATTATTACTATTATTATATTGCTACTACAATAAGCATTAAACGCGCTAGAAAATTATATTGCTGCTACAATAAGCATTAATATACTAGATAGATATATTGCATGCTAGGTAATTATCTTGCTACTCCAATAAACATTAACATATTAGGCAGTTATGTTGCTACTACAATAATTAATATGCTAGATATGAGATTAATATGCTAATATGCTAATAGATTAATATGCTAAGAGAGATTAATATGCTAGACAATTACATTACTACTACAATAAGCATTAATTGTGCTAAATAATTAGATTATTATTATTCTTCATCTGATAGTAATGTATTATTTTGTTAACTATTTTCATCAGACATTTATAATTAATAGACTGTAAATAAAAAATTTCTCATTTACATCATCTATTTTCAACAACTTATAAAGTTTTGTTTTAAATTGTTAAAAGTTGCTAAGATCACCTCTAATGCTTTATCATAGCGAATGAAAAGGAAGATGAAGAGCATAATTATTATTATTACAAAAATAAGAAACCAACTTCGTTGACTTTTTGTTTTTATATGTCAAAATTAGTATTTCAATTCTTGTAATTAATTTTAAATATAATAAATGATAATATTTCATTATTACTTTTAATTGCTAGTAATATTATTAACGCTACTACTACTACTACCACTACTACTACTGCTACTACTACTACTACTACTACTGCTACTACTACTTGTTATTGTTATTGTTATCAATATTACACTTCTATTATAACAGCCACAAGTGATAATGCTCATATCAGTGATAAGATAATCAAAATGACTGATAATTTATTACACACATTTGTCATAATTTTCTAGCGTTCATATTTCCATTTGTTAGCAATGAGAATTTTTGCACAAATTTTTCTTTTTGTTTTTTCTTTTTGTTTGTTATTTTTTTTTGTTTACAATTTAATTGTGAAATAGTCGTCCGGCAAATTGGAAGATGAAAAAACGGCAAAAATCAATGCACCAATTGTAAAAATTACGCCAAGACTTTATTCAAGAAAATTGTACTTTCCAATAAAGTATGGCTCATCGAGCTTGATAGCTTGAAGTTTGGTCTAACTCTTATAGCACCTATAACAACAACCACTTCTCTTTCCTTCTCTCTCTCTCTCTCTCACTCTTTGCTTTTTCTCCTTCTCCTCTTTTCAATTTATTTTTTAGATTTTTAGTAGGAAGAAGTGCTTTTATTTTATTTTGCCTTTTTTCTTCTTACATTATTCTTTAACATACACATACACACACACACACAGAGAGAGAGAGAGAGAAAGACATTCAAAAAAAAAAACTAAATTGTCACCAATTTATTAAAATTTGCCTTTTTTTTTATGATTTTGCTTCATAAGAATTTGCAGTTTTCATTGAATTCAATCAATCAAATTCCTCCCATTTTCGTAATAATACTTTTCCCCATTTTGGCATTTTATTTTTCCATTAAAATTTATGCAGTCGTTTAATTACGATAAAAGTATCAGCAAGGAAACATGAACTCTGATATATCAGTATCACTGATACTGATATTGATAAAATATGATGAAACATTTATTTTCAACAATTCACAACACTCCCTCTTCTGCGATATTATCATTTTCAGGTACATCTTACTACTACTACTACTACTGCTACTACTACTACCACTACTACTACTACTACTACAACTGCTACTACTGCTACTACTACTACTACTACAACTGCTACTACTACTACTACTACTACTACTACTACTACTACTACTACTACTACTACTACTACTACTACTACTACTACTACTACTACTACTACTACTACTACT
>JABVXW010000145.1:0-133413 GCA_013365375.1 Litomosoides brasiliensis | reverse complement strand
TATTATTATTATTATTATTATTATTATTATTATTATTATTATTATTATTATTATTATTATTATCATTATCATTATCATTATCATTATCATTATCATTATCATTATCATTATCATTATCATTATTATTATTATTATCATTATTATTATTATTACTATTATTTGGTTCTTCGTTGAATTTTAATCTTGAAATAATTTTTCAGCATATTATTTCCAATACATTGAATAATTTTAGCAATTCTTCTTCCAATTATCAATCAAATAAACATTAAAAAAATATAATGTATTAAAAGTATTAATTTTTATCAAATAATTTATTTCAGTAATATATGATTTCGGAATAAATTGCATATGGCAATTAAGTAAGTGTTACTTCTAAAGAAATAATTGTGGATGATATGAGCCCGCAAGAATCAACGGATTATTGCACTTAGATGGAATTCTTTATTACTCACAATATTAATTATTAATATAATAAAACAAAATTAAATTATAAATTTTCACGCAAAAAAAAACTATCATATCATGTAAGCAATGAATATAATGAACAGAGATATTCAGGTAAATATGTATAATGCACAGGTGTAAATACGAAAACACTTTTATCAATTTATACTCACGTTATATGGAAGCATCCAGTCACATCTAGTGGATTTCTTTCCCTCTCCCTTCCATATCTCAGTCCAATGATTAATTACATTGTAAGAAGAGTTAAGCCTATATATTAATGTATTTAATTAGTTATATGTTAATGTAAATTAGTGCTACTATTTTTGGAATTGGTTATTTACCACTCCTTTCTTTTGAAAACTATTTCAAATTAACGGATAAAATAACTTAAGTTCCAAATTAACATCACAAATATAATGCAAATAGTGCTAGATAATTAATTAATCTTTCAGAATTTTTGAAACAATGAAAAATCACTAAGTAATTCAGTAGTGGTAAAAAATAAAATATTTTAATGTGTCATAGTTTAGAATCTATTCATTTTTATTTATTCATTTATTTGCTTATATTCGCTACTAAAACTTTATTTTAATAAATTCAACAGTAATTTCATTAGCAACTAATACCTCCAATTTATATAGAGCGAAAATTATACTGTTTAGTTAGCTACTACAAATAACCTTTCACCTATTACTATCGTGTGTTATTACATATTCGAATATGTGGAAAACGTTCTAATTGTTGAAACCAATCAACCATTTGTGTATTTAATTAGCATATCTTAAATTTGTATAATCTGTATTATTCGTGAATTATCAGTGATAAAAAACTTTTAAGCCATAAAATTGAAATTTGTTTCTCCTCTAAACTTTTTGCAATATTTCAGCTAAAACAAAAAAAAAATTTGCTAATTTTAGTTCCTAATTTTTTCCACTTATTTTTTACAGCATTTCAACGAGATGTTTAAACTAGTCCATTATTATTAGCAATAAAAATTAGTATTTGGAAATTTTCAAAGCTTAAATACATCATGGGAACTTTTTTTTCAAGTTTCATTGCTGCACAAATTTGTTGAATCACGAATTTAAAATTTTATTCTTCCAGTATATCTTCATCAGCATTTTACTTTTTTCTTGTCTGTCCCATTTGTTTCAAATATCAAAGGAAAAACCAAAATTAATAAATAAATTCTAATATTTTAAATAATAAAATGACTTCATTTCAAAATGTCACAGATCGAAATAAAGCATGAATTCACTAAAATGGTCTTCACAAGTCCATTTATTGAGCAGACTTGCAAAAAATAGCTACCAACAATTAATGGATTTAGTGAGAAGTCACTAATTCTGCATTTGTTCCAATATTATTACTCAAGTCATTCATTTGTAAAATACAGCAAGTCTCCAAAGTTAGAAGATACAAGATACAAAGAGTGAAATACTAATTCGAGACCATTTGGATAAAATGAAAATTATTACTACATCTTTAACGGAAGAACACAGTTTATTCTGATCTTGACTTTGATCAATTATTCACTTACATTTAATTTATTTACATTAAAGGAGACGAATAACTTGAAAAAAATACTTGACATCTGCTTGAAAAAATAAACAATTAGTCCAAACGTTATACATTATATTAAAAGATAGAAAGGCCTATGATAAAGTGTAGTACAGAGATACGATCCATAAAATCATTTACAACGACTAAAAAGTACATAAAAGATGAAATCATGATAAATATTAAGTCAGCGGCCGATGTAATGGAGCATCATGAATTGTTTTGGAAAAATCAAGAAGTAGTATTACAAAACATTACGAATGTATCCATATCAAGTAGTTAGTTGTCTATAGTCCTACTACTTGATAGCGACGTGGTAATGAGTTAATTGTTCAACATGTTTTATTGAAATTTTATTCCTAAAGTTACACCATATTCTGCTTGTTCAAACCTTACGGATGACTGTCAAATAGTGAAGGGTCGATATTAATTATGAATTGTCAGCTACAGAGGATAAAATTATATTAGTAACACACATATTTTAAGCGAATTTTAAATAAAAGTCGAAGGAATTTTATACGTAATTTCAATTCCGATAATGAATTTGATGTTAGCAGCAATTCTATAAATTAAGTGGATAGTCAAAGTCAGCAGTGATAAATAATAAGACTGATGCCTGATCACGGGAGATCGAAAGACTCACTGAGGGTACTTTAAAAACAGAAAATGATGCGGCACCAACAGTTTCTACATTGCTAATTGCCAAACTCATTAAGTCACGCAAAGCCTCATTCAGAAATGTATCCAACTCATCAATATTCTCCACTGTTCTTGTCACTTCACGAATTAAAACTTCAGTATACCTTAAAAAAAGAGAAGCGACAATTTAGTGCTTTTATGAAATTTCGATAGTAGATTAAGAGTTTCTTACCTTTGTGGAATATTTGAAGAACTGGCAGATTTTGCGCTGATATTAAATTTCGAACTACTATTTATTCTGATACCAGAATACGTGCTAGAAGATGAGGTAGCCAATTTCACATCATCAAATGCACCAAGCTGTAAGCTAATTTCGCGTTCCAAAATCAACTTTACCAGACGCTTACGACCAACAACTTTCCTCCGGAAACATTTAACTACCTTTTTGTAATTTGATTGCGGCAGCCCACTGCTGAAGTCATCTGCATGTTCCCTAAAGTTCGTGTATGCATTAGCTCACTTTTTCTTACAGAAACTTAATTTTTTTAAGTAACTATTCCATTCACTTCTGGAAAGTACAAAGAAGCTTTCATATATCTTAAGACCTATATAAAAAAGTTGCTGACTTGGTATCTACAACTGTGTTAATTCTCATCGAACGGTAAGTTGGAACTGACAGTGATGAGAAACGTGACTGCTTATGATAACAAATAAAAAGCTGGGAGTATGTGCAGACTAACCGGATGTGTAATGGCTGTAAGTACAACCCAGCTTTATCGGAAAATCTGGGTGCACGCAAAATACGAGTCGATTCCAAGAGTCCTGCTCGTGGTGTTAACCGAAGGTCGTCACTCTGATAAACAGAATCGGAGGGACTTAATATGTGAGGGCTATCAGTTTTCTGAATGGAAAATCAGATCAAATTTCCACCTGTTCCTTCTTTATTTATAAAAATTCGAAACTAGGTATTTTTTAGAAATTCGAAACTAAAATTCGAAACTTCGAAACATCTCCAAAACTTTCCAGTTTCGAGATGAAATAACCGATAACCTGACCAGTGTATAAACTATTTGAATTGGTCAGAAGTTTGCAGTCATTCTGAAACTTTTTTTCAAAAATAATGGGTATGAGAGATTTGTACAGCATGCAGCCGTCGCTGCCCAAGAAATCGGCTGCACTAACGGTTGAAATGATTGGTTTCGAAAAGTTTACAGCATGACAACGCTGCTGGAACCTACCAGTAGTGCCTTCAGGATACATAACGCGCCCATAAAAACAGCAAATAGAGCACCTTCTTGAATAACCAAGACAGATTTCAAGTCAAAAACTGCATTATATTTCGTAATTCCGCTTCCCATTTCTTCCGTCAATTTGTTGTAAAGTTCGTGTTCCAGAAAAGGTAGCGACTGAAGTAAAAGGATATTCCATCCTTAACTTTCCGAGAAGAAAATCAAAATCATAAAGTCTGAAAAAATCACTTGACTAATGGTGTAAACCAACTGATCGTCGCTTTCTGAAGGATCTAATTCACGCTTAACGTAAATTTGAAGTGGACGGACGGTGCCTTGGATATATTCTGATGTAGGTAGTGAACAACTGCTAAGGATAATATCAGGACAAACTGCATCACTAAAAAAATTTTCCGGATATACTACAGTAGTATTAAAAGCAATCAAAATTAGTAAACTCAAAAGTTCTTTCAAACCTAATAAATTATTAGTAACTGATAACAATATGATCAAGTGAAAAATAAATTAGAAGATGAAAAGGATGCCATTTCCAGCATCTTTTCCTGATATCTTTGAGATGCAGCAAATTCCGATAAATATAAACAACAATGTAAAAATAGGAAATGTTTTTAAAAGTAAACATACGGTAATTTGCAGCAAGAACACACATTGTTTCGATTGGTTGGTGATTCGTCATCGAAACATGCACTATGGAACCTAATACAATACGGAATATCTTCAGCAGCTGTTATCACAGATATAGCAGTCCCTGTACAACTCAACAGCGCAATTTTATTATGTATATTAATTTGCTCGGTGTAGCCAACGATTAAATTGCAGCGTAAACTTAACGTTTGACGAATAAGTTCGATTTTGAGATCGTCCCACCACCTAAAGATGAGAAGTAATGAAATACAATTTTTACTACATATTCAATACATATCATCATAATGCGTAGGAATAACCATGTGCTTGATAAAGTTAATGATAAAACCTCTGAAAGAAAATCTCAAAACATTATTCTTTTCTTTTAAATCCATCCCTCTGATAAATTATCAGTGGTTAAAGTCAGCAAAGGCTGTAAAAGTCTTGCATAAATACGTCAGTGTTTCTACTACAATATCTAACCGTTACTATTCTAGAAGAGTAACGAAGTATCTAGGTTTCACTTCTTGATTAGGGCAGCATTTAAAAAAAGAAACTTTTTTCTGATCGTAGCAGCATCGCTATCATCTGTCAACACCTGAGCGGAACGAGCGCACACGACGACACCACATTTATAACTGTATGTACTTGGTAAAACCTTCAATGACAACACATGATGATGCATTATACTTTCACCAGCTGCAACTTTCCCATCCGTCTGCGACAATCGCACTGCCGTTCCAAATGCTCGAAAGGTAATCAGTTCGGTGGCATCACCTTCGATATCAACAAATTCATGATACCTTAAATAATATGAAGACTATTTATAATAAATTTTCTAATCCTACTAGTAAATAATGACTCCATAACCAGAATTAAAACCTTTTACCCAAGCACTGCATTAGACCCAATAGAATGTGCTTTCTGCGCAATATTTCTAGCTAATTCTCTCAGCGATTTCCGAATTATGCTTTGTCGAGCTTCATTAGAAGCACGTGGAGAACGAATTCGGTCAATCCACTCGTACTCCGGATCTGCCACTGTGGCAATGTCGGAAACCAATCCAATAATATCGTTGATTAATAGTGTTGATATAGTGCTCGCTTAAATTCTATTGATATATTTCAGCATAAGCAAAACAAAGAATAAGTTCCAGATCGTCTATATGATTTTTGACGAGCAATTTCACGGTCATTCACCTTTAACTTCAGTCAATGACAGATAAAAGACTTCAAGTCTTACAGCTTTATTTACTATAACGTTAAAAGGTTATCGCTGTTGAACCATTTAAAAGAGAAACGAAGTCACATAATAAACAAATAAACCGATCTTCCAGACCTAATTCGGAAGAGTTCGACACTGCAATAAGAGGAATGAGGCACAGTGATGAATAATCCATAAAATGAGTTTCATAAAATTTACGTTTTTTTAAACTAAATCTAAATATAATACACTCCATATATGTGCTACCTGAAAGTATGCGTACATATCCTTGTTCACTTGATAACGGCAGCTTGAGCGCGATAGATGTTTGAATTTCACCCCTTATTCCTGCAAACACAACACAAAATATGATATGTAACACACTTCCAGAAAACTACGAAAAAATTACGTCAACGAAAAAATAACAGGAGCAAACTCACCGTAGATTGAATCATAAATCGGTAACCAACTTGTGAATTCCGCGCTATTACTGTCAGCTTTGCTGCATCGTATTTTGGAAACTAACAAACTAGCATCATAAAACACACGTCCGATAGCATCGTTTGCACTGTATGTGTCATGATCCATTATCCTGCATTTAAAGCATTAAATGCCACTAAAGAATAATATAAAAGACATGATATGTAACACAGTTTATAAAGGCTAAAATTTCAGTTATTCACTTTGAGTTCATCCCGTAGTGAATATTTATTTTCTTACCGAAACTGGATCGGATTTTCAAATAACCGTTGCTCATCTGTTTCGAAAACAAATATGTCGGAATTCCACACTGGTGACAAACTTTTACCGCATACATCGGTTTTGTACATCTAAAAGAAGTCCTTATCAAGCCATTCAATGCAGGATGTCACTCTTTCACTAACTGACATGACTACTGGAGTAAACGATCTGTCAAAAGCAGTTAATGACGATATTTATTTAGACAAATCATCTGCAGTATTGGTATATTGGACGACTTCACCGGCTAAAATACAGTAATAGGCATCATCGCCAAGTGTACTAAATGAAAATTCATATTGGTAAAGAAAACTCTCAACCTCATTATCGAAATGGACTTCAACGAAAGCATCCGTAGTGACATTGCATTTATCCATGACAGGCAATCCTCGAGCCGATATAACACGAACAGAAAGCTTTGCCGGAAGGCTAGCAGTACCGCACGGAACTAACATCAGTTCTCCATTAAAACTTGTACTTGGCTATCAATATATGTGACAGGCATTCTTATTAAATTCCTTCACGTCCAGCAGACAATGACGATGTATAGCTGCGTTGATTGCTAAAACAATGGCTGATGAAGCTGTCCCTTCAAGTTTCCATCGACATCATTTTCTGATCAAAAACAATGTGTCTTTGCGTATTTTCAGTTAAAACTTTCAACAGCAGTGGGCTTGGATCAACTTATCTCCAAACTTCGATAGGAAATTTCGTTGTTTACAAGCAGCCGTTTTATTCAGATTTTTTTGCTACAAAATGCGGAAGAAAAGACTGGATGTATCTTTAAAACGAAGTAAAATATAATACACAAATGTATCTCAAACAAAAGGAAAGGAAAACAATGGAATAAACAGCAGGAACAAGCATTTTTCTTAATATTCATACAAAGCATTTCTCTTGCTTTTTTGTAGACGAGATGTGTTAAAAACACAGGCACTATATGACTGACAGAAATTATGGATCAAAACACGATTTGAAAAAGAAACATCACGTCTCAAAAAGTTTCACAGACAAAGGGGAAATTTTCTATGTGAAATTATGCAGATTTGCTGCCATAAAATGAAAGTGGAAAAATAGCAACCATGAACTAAAGTGCAGAAGACACAATCATAAAATTAAGTCATGATCCTATTTTGGTTAATTTGGCAGCAGGATACACGAAATAACGATAGAGAAATATAATAATGAATGATAATATAAATGATGAGTGCACATCCATAATAGATAAGCCAAACAACGGCTAAACCAAAAACAGACACGGACGGAAAACGCAAAAACGCGTATACACATACAAGCAAACACGTTATCAAGTCGGTTGCCACACCAGTATATCTCCACAACCAATAATAAACAATGAAATAACTGTAGGAAATATCAAAAAAAAACAACAACTATTTTTTTCAGAAAAAATGTTGCACGCAATAGTTTTAAAATCAAAATTTAAATCTCACCTATCCAGCTTAGAGCTTTGGAAGGAATAACAAAAACTTTGTCTCCGTTTCCCTTCTAGGGTCTTATTATTTCTAATATCGTTTGAAACAGTCAACAAATATATCCATCAATTCGATCTCATTACCTCAAAAAAGACCTAAAAGTGGAGTAACATAAATGAAAACCCTAACATATTTTCAAAAAAATAAATAAAGTTAAAACTACAATTGTCTAAAATTTTTAGTAATGATTTGCTAACTGTTACAATAAATTAAATGAATGCAGTATGATAAAATAAACAATAAATCCATATTCCATATTCTATGACAACAATTTACTTAAGAGAAAACCGTTTCCTGGTGGTGGCACAACCGTACACCGGACGACCGAATCTCTTCTGATTGTTGCACATTAATGCTGTCGAAATTTTGGAAGCTTGATGATATTGTGTATGGTGACGTACGCTATGTTTTAAACAACATTCATCGCCTAATACAAAAATGATGCAACATTTTACAAAACTCAAAAATTTTGAGCAAGAACGAACAACCAAGGAAGTGGAAAAAGATAACTTTTTAAATGGAAAAAAGGATGAAATGGATTCAATAATTCAATAAATGCTCATACTTTGCAACACATTCTTTCTATCAATTTCAAGAGAATGGCTACTGTTTGACATACGCAGTTGATCATAGCTGTTTTTACATTTTATTATAATTTCCTACATGACATTATTACGATAGTATGTGCAAAATCAGTTCGCTCTTCAAGTGCGGTAAGTGGCCACCGATTAACATGTATAAAAAATTCGCCATTTTTCCAACATCAAATTATTGTACATTTCCTTGATCGCTTAGGTTTCGGCGGAGGAATTAAAACAGCTCGAATGGCTTCATCAAATACTTGCTTCAGTCCCTTTTGAGATAATGCTGAACATTCCAAATACTTCACAGCATCTGCCAAATATTACTTCATTAAACAACTAAGGCGAAGACTTGATGTGTAAACTACACATAACAGAGTATGATATAGGGTTTCTAACTTTTAATATCTTGCAAACGCATCTCCCCTATGCATGAAACGTCGGATGTATCTAGAACTACGAAAAAAGGCTTATTAATAAAACAACAAACATATATACACACATACACACACACACACCACAACAACAACAACAAAATCCTTCGATGTCATTAAGAAATAAGAACATACTAATCTCCTTTGACATTGACAATCCTTGCAAATAACTGATCGGAGCCAAACGCCTTTCACGAAGTCTTTCAACGGTTTCGTTGTCTTCTCGTAGG
The DNA here is from genome assembly GCA_013365375.1 of Litomosoides brasiliensis. Lineage (NCBI taxonomy): Eukaryota > Metazoa > Nematoda > Chromadorea > Rhabditida > Onchocercidae > Litomosoides > Litomosoides brasiliensis. The sequence continues at coordinate 124,214 of JABVXW010000145.1, read as the reverse complement.
TCTAATTTTGTTCCCACCAATATGATTGGTGCATTTGGGCAATGATGCGAAACTTCGGGATACCACTTCGCACGCACATTTTCAAAAGAAGCCGGATTTACCAGTGAAAAGCATATTAAGAAAACATCCTGAAATGTTATTGAGAACCAAACAAAATGAGAGAAAGGAATATCTTACAGAAAAAAAATTAAAGTAACATCGTAAAATCAATAACTTGCTCACCGTTTGTGGATAACTGAGTGGTCGTAATCTATCGTAATCTTCCTGACCCGCAGTATCCCACAAACCCAAATTGATTGGTTTACCATCAACCATAACATTAGCCGAATAATTATCAAAAACTGTTGGAATATATTCGCCCGGAAAAGCATTTGTGGTGTAACTGATTAAAAGGCACGTTTTACCCACGGCACTGCAAGTCAGAATGTGCAAATAAAGGATAATTTGACAATTAACTCATGCCCGGATAAGGCGTATTCTCAATAATTTCAAATCACTTATGACAGAAACAAGTTGTGTCTAACACAACTAAATTGCTGTTACCCACTTTTCATATAATTAATCACTGCCATCTATCACTATTTACACTTTAAAATACGGCCAGGCAGTAATTTCTTAAATTACTAAGTTAAACCAAGGCTTCAAGTGGATGCTTCAAACTTTACCTTCAACTATCAAATATACATAACCAATTTTACTCATTTATCTCCGCCCTCCCCCACAAACCCTCTCAATAACAGGCGAACTAAGTCGCTAGCTGTAGCTACCCTAATGACCTGCAAGCTAAGGACTCTCAAAAATCTTACCCGTCCCCAACGACGACACATTTAATTGCTTGCATGCCGTCGTAGAAAAAGTTCGCAATCACAGCTGAAAAAATAAGTTAAATATGTAAAAATGGAAGAAAACAGAACGTTTTAACAGGCAATACTGCTTCCTTCCATTGATGAGTGATACTTTATTAGCAACAATATCTTTGATTTTAATACTATTATACCATTTGCCACCATTGATATCTATTAAAAATAAAGACAAGAAACACAAACCAGCGAGATTAATGAAAGTACAAAAAGGAAAACATATAGCGGTGTAAAATTCTGAAGTTGTTCTAAATGGTAGAAGAAGTTATGCTAAGTGAGGGGTCTCCATTACTTTTCTAACACAGAAAACATGACTTTCGGAAGTAAACATGACCTCGTTAAAACACTAGTAAGAATAATGGAAATAACAGCTTTATAAATTTGAATATAAAAGATAAACGTGGCGCGGCTATTTTCTGGGCGCTCACAATGAAACATCAAGAATTCCTCATTTCTGTATATTTGGGTAAACTATAGCTTCCACAATAAAACAACTGCGATACAAGCAAATCAATTTTCTGATAACATGTCCATACGAACCAACATTGGAATAATTCTTTGATCCCCGCAACATCTCGGAAAAACCTCAACCCACTCACAAACAAACCAATAAATGAAATGAACTTCCGCTCAACACTAGACCTTAATATAAGAGTGAAGGAGTGGCATAATGTTGGTTTGATCCGTTGGTTGGTGACTCAGCGTCATTTGCATATGTTGGTTTATTTTAGTGTTTCTCTGATGGTTGGTTCAGTAGTGGGTTATGTTAGGCTGTTTTGGAATGGCCAGGTGGTTGTGTTGGTTTTAATTTCTAAAGGGTAAAAGTATCATTTATGATTTAAAAAAAAAACTTGGTAGAAGTGCAAATGGCCAGGCTAGAACATCGCATGTCATGTGTCATTCACATGGTTATGATTATGTGGATATTATTTAACCCAATTGAACTGCCATATAACGCATATACATGTATTCATACATAGTATTCATAATGAATACTATGACATAAGATATGGGTTTTTGACTGGAATTAATCTAAATGCTAGTAATTACTTCGGCTCAGAGTTGTTTTCAGTGTTTCAACTTAGTGGCGTCGGGTAGTTAGCACTAATTAGCAGCTAAATATAATAAAAGAACGTGATATTGATTTTTATTCTCATTAATCAAAATATCGTAATATTAAGCATATGTTTAAATTGGCAAGAGTATGGCGCCGACACTTCTGTGTGATTTCCGTTAGTTAGGCGACTGTTTCTTTCCATCACACTAGTCGGAGTAGCTATTCGACAGTAAAGCAGTCATCAACGAGTACAAAAGAGTTTCACGTTTTATTGTAGGTAACAGGTGGGGAAGGCCGGAAGAAGGGTATATGTCAATGATGGATTGGGAGGTGTTGGTCAAACAATGTCGTGCAGAAGCGGAACGATACAAACAAGAGTAAACTATTCATTTTCAAAGATAAACGGAATAATAGCACGTCAATTCGAATTTTACAGAATAAAATTTGGATAATGATAACACCATGCAATGTAACTGGGACAGAATTTCAGAGCGGATGAAGCAAAAAACGAATTGAAAGACTTTGTAACATTTAGTCAGCAGATTGAGGCAGAACTGGATAAAGAGCTGAGTGCAGCTAACTTGTCGTTAAGTAAACGTGAAAAGGAAATTGCTGTTTTGATACAAGAACGAGATCGATATAAGGCTTGTTTTTGACTGTTCAAGATGATATCTTAACGATCACATTTCATCATACAGTTCTAAAGATTTTGAATGCAGCTATGACATTTGTTTAAAAGTGTTCTTGAGTTTAATTGTCTAAATTCGTGTTGCTATCCGTTCTCTTTTCTACCCTTATTTTTTTTCAGGAAGAAACTCAGCGTTTCCGTGCGGAACAGTACAGCAAAGACACGAAACTTAACAATGAATTGCAGGAACTGAGAGATGAAAAGGAAATTTTGATTAATACAGTCCATAAACTTGAGCAAAAAAATGATGATTTAGAGAGAGAATTAAGGTATGCAGTTCATTTTTGATGTCCTAAATTTATTTCATTACTGTCGAATCACTTGGTAATGACAATCCCAGTGTTTAAACCTTCCAAATTGGGGTTTTTCTGGCTTTTTGATACCAATTCTTTGAGTGTTTTGAGGATAACATGCGAGACTCTCAAGGACACTGAAAAAAAGTTAAACGAAGAATTGGAAATGCGAGCATTACTCACAACAGAACTCGACAGTAAAGAAGACTTAAAGGTTAGATTAGATTGTCCAGCTTTATTTACGAAAGGCATATTACTAATTGAACATGGCAGCAGTAGCAACAGTTGAATATCAAAAAACTATAGCGAAACAGTCAGGTAGTGTCCTTTTGATATAACCAATAGGACACTGTTTCATGTTAGTGGGGAAAATAAGGTGTTTCAAAGTTCTAATCGGGTAACCGGGCGTAGATTCATAGCAGTATTGTATGTATTTACAAAAAAATTTATTAGGAACCATATTGTGCTTACGATTTCGACGAACGGGTATGGATCACAAGCTAATATAAAATATGTTCGTTATAGATCCGTTGCCAGAGACTGGAAGATGAAGTTCGAGACTTGAAATTAGATGGTATGATAAAGGATAAAAAACTTTCAAATCGTCCAATTTTTAATCACTCTAATGGGGTACCTGTTACTCAGGAGAAACAACGAAGTTCTGAGGATTTAACTCAAGTGATAAATGGTAAAGATTTTTTATCGTGATAGCATTCTAGTTACTGTAATTATAAGCACCTTCGTTCTAAGATTCTATGAAATTTGATCCAGAAATTTCGTGGCTAGTGGAAAGATAGCAGCTGGTTGCTTTACAGCCTAATTTATTTTTCTCAAATTTATACTTTGGTGAGGAAACGGCACTTGTGGTCCTGGAATTGTATTATAATCTGTTGGGTCGAATAATCGGTGTAAGTTGGAGGGCATTAGTGAATTAAATTGCAGGACGACAGAATAATGGAACATTACAGCGGGCAAGGTCAGCAAAAAATGGTTTCACTTCCCATGAAAGTACGCTCGTTTTCAATTTTTTTATTTCTTTGATGCACTCTTGCATGGCTTTCCCAATCAATTTTAATCAGCAAAATTAGTTTGCCTCTTCAGAAAATCAAAAAATTCCAAATTTCAAAAATTTTATCCTATCCAAAAAGAGACAATGCGAAAAATCTTTCGGGTTGTATTGTACTGTTATGGCTTATATGTCTGTGCATAAGATGTGAGCAGAAAAAAGTTATTCATCGATGCAGGTTCGAAGGGAATTGGGTCGCGTGTGAACTCCTTACCGCATTCATTAGCAAGTACTGTTTCACCGGTCATTGTCAACCTCCTTGAAGCTATTCAGGTATTTCTTAATTTAGATTCATTAAACTTTATTTTTAGTTGAAAATTTAGTTTTCTACAAGTTTTTACGAAGTTATAAGCTTGCAGGCGCTTGAAGAAAAACTGCTTTTGCTGCACCCAGAACGAAGAGCAAATGTGGGAAATAGATTTGGAACAGCAAGTCAACATTGAAAACAAGTACAGCATCTGTATCGCTGTAAACACACTCGTAATTCATATTATTTACTAATGCGGTGTTGCTTCAAATAATTTGTAAGCCATGGTATGCAGATTTGGAATCTCATAGAGTCAGGGATAATTGAAGCTTTTGTTTATCCAGAACGGATACTTGTTTTCTTGACTGTGTTTGCTCAATGTGTTATAACGCTTTTCGGTTTGTCCATAGTTTGGCATGGTGATTTTTACAACATGTTTACACGAGGAAAAGTTGTTACGAACGGCAGCAATATGCATTTAGTGACGTTATTTAATTAGTCTTTCATAAATCTTAATTGATGTATGGTGACGCAAGCTTAAGAGTTAATGCCGAAAAACTTCCTGAGTTGCTGCTGTTTTACTGGTTCGATAGTAAGGTATCGTTTTATGTTTTTTATACTACAGAGTTATTACAGACGATTTCATCAAATGAAATGTGAGCTTTTACATGTATATTGATTGGTTCTCATTGCTGAACAGTTATCGATGTGTACTTGTCACCTTTTTCATCTAAGCTTAAAAAAGCAAAGAAAAATTTTTCGTTAGAATCCTCCTGTACTTATATATATATATATAAATGTATGATTGCCATGTATTCTGTATATAAGATCGTTTTCTTGATGCGATATTCACCACATCTAGTCGAATCAAGAGAGGAAAACTGTATCAGGTTCTGCAGAGTCTCGGCTTATTATTTTTTTTTTTTAAATTTGGAGGAAGTGTTTTGCAGTTTGTTGCTTGACAATAATAAGCTTGCTTAATGCTGGTGACTTTCCAATGACACTAATCTTTGAAATCGGGGGTGTCTTTGAAGCTTAGAATTTTTTTCGCTAACATTGTGGTCCTTCGCTTATCATCAGTAGTATCGACGTTCATAATGCTTCCCAATTTTTTATTGAAAAAAATAATGGCCAAAATAAGGTCAGTGGCATTAGCGATTAGGATGGAATATCCGTATCTTCATGCGTTATGGAACGCTGCAATACGCATAAAATTTCTTGCAAAATTCGCGGTACTACGAAAATTGGAGAGAGTAGAGACAGAGATAGGACAGTTTTAAAATTTTTTATTTGGTCGTTAAAATCATTTCTTAGAATCCTTTGTTCATTTGTGATGTGTGATCGTATATCGGTAATTGTCATATCATTAAGCATTCTCGAGTTTAAATAAGGCATACAAATACATACTTTCCGGCTAGCATACTAATAATCATTCATTCCATTGCTTAATCACTAATTACAAATAGCAATAAGTTTCCAAATTATAAATTTATAAATGAAAAAAAAATTGAAATTGTTTAACTGGAAAGGAATATAATCAAAATTTCATATTATCCTCATATATTACTAAATTTGGAAAGATTTCTTTACTCATACTATAATCGTATGTGTTAACCATGTGAAATAAAAATGAAATGAGATTTTCTCAATGTTATTAATTAACTTAAATTTTATATGCAATCTATCCTTTCCTTGTTTTAATGCAATCAAATATCCTATAATTCCCTTCTCAATAGACAAAATTGATAGTTGAATATTACCTGATATCATCATTATGTTTACATTCTCTAATCAATAAATAATTTCTATCAATCAATGGGGAGAAGAGGAAAAAAAAGAATGTCTCCCTATCAATGTTAAAATTAAAATGAAAAAAAAAAGGAAAAAAAGAAAGAATCTTTAGATGACCTCGGTTTGAAGAGGTGTTTCTCTATAGCACTTTTGCCAATACAACTACTATCCTCAAATAGATAACGATCAGAGGAGGAAAAGGAATGAATTATTCCTCCTTTTTTTTTTCCATTGTGTCAAAATGTCTCTCACATTCTTCCTTCTGTCTCTCAAAACAAAGAAAAAAAAAGAAAGAAGTGTTTCTCTTTTAAATTTGAGGAGAAGAAAAAGGTATTCATACTTTGTGTTTCATTGTCACTCTTTTTTTCTTTTTCTTTTAAAAAAAAGCGGTATCATCGACAAAAAAAAGACAAAGTTGGAAAAAAAGCAATAAAAACTTAAAGAATGAGGGAAAACTCAGGTGTTTGATTTATTTCCTGCACTTTTGAATATTTTAAAATAATTTGTTTTAGTGACATGTTTTGCTCATTTCTTTTTTTTTGCATTTTTTTTTTAATATCCTTCCTTTATTAACAATCTTACATGTTTCACACTGATGGAAAACCCTTTCTTAGTCGAAATTTCTAGCTTCGTTAAATTCATTCACCAAATTACTTAGCTTCATCATTCTTCCCATTCATTCCATTTGTGTTTCACAAAATGATACTTTTAGTTCATTTTTTGGCGCAATTACATTTATCATTCATTATTTGTTTAAAATGAAAACGATTGAGTCGAGTCGTTTCGTGCCCTCTCTTCTTCTTGAGATTGAAATGAAACCGATCATAGGGATTCATGAATGACATTTAACTTCTCTTTTCCTTTTTTTCCTCTTTTTACCCGAAAATTTGATTTCACAAATCACGCTTAACTCCGGTTGCTGATGACAATTTCACTGGTTGATATTGTTTTAAAAATGTGAAAGAATGCAAAATGTGCGTTTATCTCACCCGCTCGCGAATGCATTTTTCAAATTTTGCTTTTCCTTTGTTTTGCATGAGAAATGGTGGAATATGGTATGGTATATGCTCTCTAACGGACCATATATACCTTTTTTTCCTCCTTCTCCGATTTTTTTTTTGCAATTTTTTTCCTTCAAGCTATTTTATGCAAATTGGTGACCCATCATCGCCTGGCTGAATCACATAAAGGATTACCAAGTGGTGTCCCATTCTTTCCATCACTGGAAATTTCAATGTCTTGAGAGTACCACATATATGTGTGTATGCGTGTGTGTATGTGTATGTAGCAGATGATCAAACCATGTCACATCGTTGTTACCGTTATTTCCAAGGTGGAAAAATGTCAGCATTAGGAGAAAATGGTCTTCGATTTTTAGGATTTCTCTTTCAAATTTATCAAATTATAATTTAGCTATTATTAGCTATATACTTAGAAATCGTTGCATTTATATTTGAAGAGCACAGTGCTTGTTGAAAATTTTACGCAAAAGATTTGTTCATTTATTAAATGTTTAAATTGTTTTATACAAAAATCTGTAATTAATCTACGATAATATTTACATCACTTTTGTTACTCATTTTTCTGCTAACCGGACGATTCTTCTCTAGCAATTCTGTTTTACGTTAGTTTATCACGTCTTATTCCACAACTGATTTTCAATTTAATTTACAACAATACGTTATTCAATAGCTCCAGCTGTTTCCTAGAAGGCATTATGAATTGCCATCGTAGGAGAAAAAAAATGAAAGAATGGAAGAGGAAGGAGGAAATAGGCCGCAGGAGGAGGGTGTGTGATTCAAATGGTAATGGTGAAGGCCGCTAATGTAGATCCGGTTAAGTGCGACCTTTCTACCCTTTCCTTGTCCCTCTACCATTCGTCCATTCCTCCTGATCATCTCATCTCCTCTTTGCTTCTCCTATTACCATTAGTATAACTACTTCATTATACTCTATTCCCTTCATCCACTCACTCTTTCACACTTCCCCTCTTTCCCTTCCTCTCTCACTTTTCGAATGTTGAACAAAAGAACGGAACGGAAGAAGAGAGGAAAAAAAACGGAACAAAGACAGCTTCTCCCGCCAATAATAAGCAAAGGCAAAGTGGTGGGAGAGAGGAAGATAGAGATCCTTCTCAGTTTGCTGCAGTGCTAAACAATGTGGAACTGTCAGTGCAAGGAGTACACCATGCAATAGTTAAATAGTAGTCAGGTTGATATTACGGTTCCTAAATTAGCTAAATGTAAACCGGAGCCACAACATAACCTAATCTGTAATCGAAGATTTAAATATACGTAAAGGATCGTGAGATGATTGCGTGGAAGAGGTAATGGTAATGGTGAATGATATTAAAAATAAAAGAGGAGGAAAAGGTGGAGGAAAGAGGGAGGAGGAGGAGGAGATAGCGACAGCCTCTACGTACTATCAGCTTCTCACAAAAGTCATCCTATCTCCCTCTTTCTCTTTTTTTTCTCTGTCTGCATTTTTTCTTTTCTTCAATTCACCCGATCCTATTACACCAACCTCTCTTTCCTCCCCTTTTTCCCTCTCTCAAGTATCTCATCCCGAATGTTGTCCAATAGCCCGCGATTTTTGTCCATCCTTTCTCATCACTGCCTTCTTTCTTAGGAAAAAAAAAACTCTGAGCAGCGAGAATTAACTGGTCGAGCAGTCGCATCGGTTGTGGTTCTGGTGAGTGGTATCGTTCCTTGTCACTCACAACTTTTATTAATCAGATGTATCACGAATGATTACAATTGTATTTTACCATTATGACGATTACAACTACTAGCTACTACGACTACGATAATTATGATTACGATTTATTACCTGTAGTATTATTACGTTTTTCAAGCTATTTTTATTAGGTAAGGTCAATAAGTTTTATGTGATAAATGGGTAGGATTCCTTTGACAACCATGTATTTTTGCTAGGTAAACGTGTAAAGAGAGTAAGCCAATGAACATTTGTGATTAGAAATATGAGAGAATTTGGATATGTTTAATCACAGAAGCTCGATAATCATATGTTAACCATTTTCTGATATGATCGAACGAAGTTCTTTTTGCTCAAATTTTTTTTCTCTGAGATGTAGTTGGGTCATTTTCTACAGTTTCTTTTTGAATTGTCAAAGTATTTCTTGTAATATGTAAGCTACATGATAATGATCATATTATAATGTTTTGAAGACATACACAGGACATCAGTAGAGATTTTTAGAATGATCTTAGAACTTTTAATTCCCCTGTGAAGTAAGCGCTGATATCGTGTAAATGAATGAATTACTACCAATGTGCACCCATGTTAGCACAAAAATGATGTCCAGGGTAGAATGACCAAAGAACGAATCGTCGAATCGGATTTTTGTGTTAATTGGCTGGAGAAATTCGAATCGACATTCGAACTGTGGTCATTAAACCTGACTTCCCCGGTCTACCACCTTTAAATTACCATTGTCATGTTAATCAAGTTTGCGAATCACGAAATCGACTTTATTTATGGTCTTATAAGCGAAGCCGAGGCGCACAGCATCTTGCTAAGGATGAGTTTTGTCAATTCGAGATTATCATGGTTCAATCGTTTTCCTGCAAGTACGGATACTTATGGTGTTATTAGAAAGACGATGCATGCCGGTCGTGTGGGTTCCTCGGAACAGTTTCATGATGTTTTAGCGTTCATGTTTGGCCGTATTACGGCAGTAGCATTTGAAGTGTTGACAATTGTTGTGTTCTTTAACACATGTAAGTTCAAATCTTAATATGAAATTGAATGCTGTCTCATAGATTTACTTTCAAAGAGAGAAGTAAGAGCCATGTGGATCAATTTTTTTGTTTGCTTTCTGATTTACAGAATGGTCATAAGTTGTTTTATTCTTAGTCAATTACGATAGCAAATAGACGTGTACTTATTAATCTTAAAACTTATTGCAATTCCAGTGTCGTTGCTGGTTGTCGAAGTTATTGACTAAATGCTAATGTTGCATAGATACTGTTTAAGATAAGAAAACCAGTACTAATATATCGGTCAATTTTTTGCACTTTCATTTTATGGAAATAAAGAAAATTGACAAAACTTGCGTGCAGGAAATTGTGTCATGTGATGGAGCAGCGGTTGTAGTGTTGGAAAGAGAATGAGCTAATTAAATTAAGCAATTAACTTTAGTTGGTCAAATTTTTTGAATGTTTACTAGACATTCTATACATTCACATTGTGCAACAGGTATGTGTGCATGTGTGTTCCTCACAGTAACATCGTTCCTTCCTGTGCATACTTTTTTTTTCTCACAGTGGTATCGTATCATTTCTTCCGTCTGCTGCAAGTTGCAGTTGGATTTCATGAAACATTGAATGAACTTCCTTGTGAGATGGTGTTTAACATAACTATTGTTTAATGCAAAATCATTTTACGTCAAATTCGTCCAATCGGTTCTAATCACTGACATAGCGATTACTGTGATCATTAATCACTGGTGCATATAGTGAAGGAATATTTTATTGTGACTAGCTTTGCAGTTTATTATATTGATTGTATACTTTTTGAATGAAATGTTAGGAGTGATAATGATTTGTACATCGCTTTTTTTGATTCAAACCAATCCACATTAGTTATAGGAGAAGTAATAAGGAGAAATTGTGTTATTTTGCCGAGAGTTTTCAGCAGTAATAAGTTGTCATTACGTATGTTGCTAATATCCGAGAATATGTTTCAATTTCTTTTTGAAACTTTTGGCTAAGATATCTCTGTTCGATAAATTATAAAGAGTTTTTGTACTGTAAATTGATACTGTTTGCTCTATCGGATGCTTAGAGTTTCTTTTGGTGCAAAAAATGATTGAGAGATATCGTTGATGGGATGTGAAATTTCTTGTAAAAAATTCATTCAGACGTATCAAAAGAATATATGAAATGGTAAAGTCAAAATAGGAAGAGATGAGAAGATTCGATTCGTTATGTGATTGGATGGATATATTGGATACACATGTACAGAGAAAAAGAGATCTGTAGGATGGTAGATGAAATTTTCAAAAAATGCTTGATAATTCCCATGCTATGTGAGAAGTTAGTAGCATATTTCGTCCGTTGTTCATATCTTAATTTTGTTATTTCTTATTTTATCGCTTATCTGAATAAAATATTTATGCTATCTTTGTTGATTTAAAGCAGTAAGGGGATTGGGAAATTTACAGCTCGAACGACAGGTACTGTAAAGTCATTGAGTATGGAGCGCGCCCGAGTTTGAATTTGAATATCTTGGGTGGTCGTGATTTAATGCGATTTGTCCTTCAATCTTTATTGTTTCAGCCATTCCTTTACGTTTGGTAACAGGTGTATTCGAATCGCAACGGTGCAAAATTAGATTTGGAGTTGGAGCTTCCAGTGCTCTTGTTACGATTGTTTATTGGTGACGCTGACGTGATGCGTCACGATACTGTACTGTAACGGTCTGTGATGAGTCAATAATTTAGCATGTTGATGCTTTGAAAGTTTTCAAATCTTTTTTGAACCAGTTTGTGAACTAATGTCATTTTTTTGTTGTAAATACGACAATGAATTGCTTGAGGTGTTTTGTAGGTTGTCATTAAGGCTTGCGTATGCAATGAACATTCATTTTATTGAAGTCGTTCTTCTTTTTATTTGAAAAGGAACTGGTTCAAAAAAAAAACGAAAGTGAAATTTGGAGAAGAATTTTTACAAGTTGCTCGAATTTATTGTATGTGTGCTGTTTCAATTTCAAGTTCTAAAAAATTCGAAAAAATCAACTTGCCGGAATAGATGATGAGCAGACGACTCCAATGACCATTGACCAAAACCATCCAGCAAACAGTGTAATGGTGAAGAGTTGACTAGTATCTGACCAATGCATTAATTAGTATGGTCATCAATTTTTGTCCCTCATGATAATTAACACGCATTTGTTCAAGACATAAAGCGAAACACCCACTCATTGTCGTTCCTAATTATATTTGAATGGTTGTTGCTTTTTTTAGATTTATTATAAAGTCAAGAGTTGTCCACTCTTTTATTGACTAATTCTCAAAAATTCAGAACTCAATGTTTTGGAATTGTCGGAAACTGTAGTTCTTGAATGCATCTCAGGTAGTGTGAGAGTGAGAATGCATTGATGATTTGGGGGTATAAAATGGTTTTAAAAAAGTAATCAGTATGGTTCAATCACTGCCGTATCGTCGTCATTCAATCTGCTAGAAATGTAAATTCCGCAAGGTATGGTAGCTATCATATAGTATTTCTAATTTTTACCAATATACTTAATTTAATCCATAATAATTCTGGCAATTTACATTGTAAAATATTGCTAAAAAAGGAATGGCAATTTCTTGCTACTATTCATTTCCGTTTAGCTACAAAATTACTTTAAGATAATTTTTAAATATGTTATTTTAAGACTAATTGAGTGCAAACAATTACTTAAATAGCTGTTATAATTCATATACCTAAGCGATGTATGACAACATTAATTATAGCACAAAATTTAGCAACCGATAATGGAAGGAATAGTATTGCAGTATCGTAGAATGAGTGATATCATTAGTTGGAAGATGAATTCGTGTCTCATCAGGACGTTTATCATTTTGATCATTGTCAGCTTCATCTTGTTTTATCAAAAAAAAGATCAAAGTGAATCCTTTTCCACCGTGCTTAAATGATAACAAACATGAATTGATGATAATTAGAAAGGAAGCAGAAGATTGTACAAAAATTGATTTTGTATTATTTTCGTTTTAAAATCGTAGAACTATTTTCTCACTCGTCTCTTTCGCATTTTTCAATGATTAAAACATTTTCTTTAGCATTTCTTTACAAATTTTAATTTTAATAATCTTTTGAACCTCTACCACAGGTACCTTCGTTCCTACCTGTTTTTTTTTCTGTGAATTAAATTGGTCGTACGAGCACAACAGAAGTGAGAGAGAAATAAAAACGAGGAGATAAGATGAGATGACAGTTTAAAAAGAGAACCTTATCTCATCGAAAAGTATTCGCACTGTTCAAGTTGATGAATACTTTCTGATAAGAATCAGAAGAAATGAAATGATACAAAGAAATAGGTGAGAATTTTTAGCTCATAAAATGATAGTTAAGATAATTGCGATACCACAGAATGCAGAGATTCAGCAAATAATACTTTTTGTAAAATCTTTTCAAAATTTTGTTTGCTTAAAATTGACCAACGAGGAAAATTTTTTGTTAATTTATTAAATGTTCAATTAATTTCGAAATGAGAAAATTTAACACTTTCATTAGTCTTACAGATAATTATTATTCATTTCAAAAATGTGCAATAAAAATAAAATGCTAATGAGGTGTTAAATGTTTGTGTAACTTGAAATTAAAAGTATTACAAATAAAATTTTATTGTTTCGAAAAAAAAAACATAACTTCATCGTAATGCTTCGTAATGATTCCACGCTCAATATCATACATTGACCACATCCGGCAACATTTTTTGAACTTTTTTTCCAATTTTTCGAAATTTTAGCGATAAAAATTTCATCATATATTTTCTTGCTTCCAAAAAAAAAATTACTTTCGCTTTTCAAGGTTATTTCAGGCCTTTAACTAAGCAACTACAAAGCATCACTGTTTTATCAATCAAATTTCTGCCTAATAATTAGCTGAGTAGTTGTAAAATAGCATTAAATCTATGAAGCTGTATAATTTTAATAAAAATGTGCGTGAAAGAAGGATGGAAGTTTTTTTTTTCTATTTTGATAAATGTTACCACTTTCTCTTTTTGGTGGTTTTACTGATCGTAATTCATTCATTTCAGCAAATTTTAATTCTTCAAATAGCTACAAATGCGTCGTTTGTTCCTGTTTCAGTGAATGATTGCTGTAAATATTTTTAAGTGGAATTCACAAGCTATTTTCCGAATCTGAAAAATGGGTAAATTAAATATACACAACTTTTTTTTGAATAAATTTGTTATTAAAAATGGGTTTTTCATAGTGTTCAATGGAATTATTTTATAAACAAACTAAATGTCAATTATCATACGTCAATTTCAATTCTCATACGTCAATTATGATCGATCAAGTTGTAACTGTGAATTCATAATCCATTAAATCAAATTTTTAGTTGGCGATTTTGAATTAATACAAATTTAACATTAAATCATAAAACATTTCAAAAAGATTAATTAGTTAATTGCACATAATTTAATTGCTTTTTTAAATAAAAAAAATGATCGATACCATGAAGAGAAAGATAGTTTGAAAGAAATTCAATATAAGTTAAAGAGAATGGTTTTCAAAAAAAAATGAAAAATAACAAATATCAATTTGAAAAAGACCTACGCCCCTCCCCCCCGCCCCCGACAATGCTACATGAAAAAAGTAAAATTCGGTCTACTCATCACTTCACATGATCCGTCATTTGAAGAAGTGCATTAGTACTAAATTTCCAAAAAAAAACTCCTACTAATCAAACAATGATTACATTCCTTTTTAGTTCTATTTTTTTTCACCGACTAATTTAAAATCTAATTTTTGCAATATAAATTAAATTATCTTAAAATAATACTACAAAACAAAATCTTAACACATTTGAAAAATAATGAAATATTATATTGAAATAGAGGTGAAGAGAGGAAGAATAAAAGAAATTGAAGGAAAAACGATTAAATAATAATTAATAATTCTGCTGTTGTTGTTGTAATATTACGCTTCAATAGTTTCCAGCAATTATTTATTTATTTATTTTTATTGAAAATATTATTATTTTATGCTGTAGAATATTCGCACCAAATTGACCCTCTTTAATTCTTTCCCTTCCTCTCACTTTTCTCTCATCTTATTTATCTTTTAGAAAAAGGTGAAAAAAAATCCATCCATCCATCTCCCTCTCTCTCTTTTTCTCAGAAAAAAGAAAAAGAAAAGAATGAAAACAATTTACAAGAAAAAAAAACAACTATAAAATGATGAAAAAAAAGATTTTTTTCATCATTTTATTTATACAAAATGTTGAAGTCTTTACAAAAAAAGGAAATGATTAAATGAAAAAAAAGGAAATGAATTAAAGCAAAAAAAGGAAATGAAAAAAAAATTTATATTATACAAAATGAAAATTTATTTCAAAAAAAAACCTTGAAGCCTTTACAAAAAAAGGAAATGATTAAATGACAAACACTATGAATACATATATATACATGTATAATATATATATGTGTGGTGTGTGTGTGTGTGTGTGTGTGTGTGTGTGTATTTTTCAAATCTTTCAAAATATATCTGAATTAATTTTAATAGTAAAATTTATACGATGCTAATTTCTACCTTTATTGGTGTGCGATAAAAGCATTAATTCAAAAAATTATACCTAAAAACAGCAGAATGCATTAAACTGCTAAATAATCGAAAAAAAAAATGATACTATTAAATCACTGCTATGTAATTTTGAGAAATCACAAGTGTAATTTCAGCAAAAGTATGGCACATGTATACCTGTACCATACGATTGCTTTATAAGCGAAAAAAAAAGCAAAAAGCACATTACCTGTAGAGGCGATTTCTTTTTTTTTAACGATCAACGTTACCTCTCCCATAGATTTTTTATCAATTAGGGGAGGAAAAAAAAAATCTAATTATGAATCATTTGTGTTTGCTTTTGCCTAAAAATTACCATTTTGAATACAAAGCATTCTACTTGTCCTAATGTTATGAGTTGCACTGAGACGTGCAGTTTTTCCTTGTTAAGATCGGTAGACAGGTGTCGTTACTGCAATGTAGCAACCAATAAACCTTCAACTTTATTCCGAGAAAATAGCATAGACAGCAAACATACCACTTAATTAGTTAGTACACATGCAATGCAATCGTTTATCAATCTTTAAAAAAAAATTTTTTTTTTTAAAAATTTTTTACAAAATTATTATCGGTCTAAGAGCATTTCCATTACAGGATATTTGCAAACAAGACTGCTGTGCAAAGATGAGTTTATTTACTGGCAATGATAAGCATGCAAAATATTTTCGCAATCTTAATCTTTGATTTGCAAATTTAGCAGCTAAAATTTTCATCTTCTTTCACTTTTGCTCTTATCTTTCTTTCTCGCATTAATTTTTGTAAATTTTTAAATCACTGTTTAAAAAAAAATCCAACTTTTGAAAAAGATTTAAAACAAAAAAAAAGGATTATCCTTAACGTATAGAATTAAGAAAGCATATTGTAATTACTTTTATAAAATATTAGGTAATGACACAATTCGTTTTTAACATTGCAATTGTGTTTGCACTTATCAATTTTCATCGTTAAATATTTCGTACAACACCAAGTTAACATCAATTGATAACAAATACAACACTCATTATCGTTATCGTTATCACATCCCTCTCTCATTAATTATTAATTCACCTTTGCTACTAGTAGACCTATCATCAGTAACACTTTATCCTCCCTTATACATCAACAATATTTTAGCTATCATTTTGTATCACTGCCAAATCATTTCATTTTAATGCATCATCAACAAACCAATACCCTCAATTCGATCATTTGCTATCAAAAGAATTTAAATCGCAAAAAATTTTATGGAATAATTGTTTTAAAGTTGTAATCGTTTAATATTTGAAAAATTTTTCATTAAAAAATTATCATTCATAAAAATTTGAGTTGAAAATTCATTTATAATCTTTTGTTTGCATACTATTTTCTGATACTTTTTTTTTCTAATTTTTTAATTAGAGAAAAATTTTTTTCCTAATTTTATTTTTTTTCTCCTAATTTTTTTTCGCACTACTCAAATTAATGTTTAAAGCATATCGAAAGTTTTTCTAAAAATGATGAAATTGGCAGTGAATGTTTTAGTTTTTGTCAAAAAAAAATTGATGGATGAAAAATCAATTTATAGTTAATAATGCAATAATTGATATTTGGATTATCTCATCCCTTTGTTAATTAATAAAAATGAAAGTCAATTAATAGAATTCTACGTATTTATAACATAAAATTAACATATGTTGTAAATTTTTATAAAAAATAATTGAAATAATGCCAGGAAATTTCAATTTCTGATGTTTGATGAATGTTTCCAACTGAATAAAAAGAAGGCATCAGTAAAATTTGATAAGTATTTCTTTTGATGCAAAATTGAAATCTCATAAATGATTATTGAAATTCTCAATCTTTATGAATTTTCTTTTTTTTTTGATTAGTAATATAGCGCATAATAAAATATTTGTATGTAACACTTAGTGTGAGAATGAGAATTCAAATTGAAAATTCCATATTAATTCATCGGAGTATATTGGTGATAATGGTATCATCATTATTAGTCATAGCCAGTAGCAGCGTTCGAAAAATGAATTTCCTATTAACGTGTTCAATAACGGTTGATTTCTGGTATGGAATTAAAAGAAGTTTAAATTCTTCAGCAAACACTGAAATATAATCGAATATTTCTAAATTTGTATTTCCTGAATATTAATTAAAATTGGATAAATGGCATACGCAAGGGATAGACGATAAAATTGCATAAAAAAAGTGCAACAAAAATGGCGTACAGTAAAATGTCAAAGATTTGACAAAATCAAATTCCAAAATTAGAAAATCGGATAATAGGAAAGTAAAGTGCAGAAATAAAAAAGACATTTGTTTCTGATCCACTTAAGTAATCAATCATTATTTTTGATCGAATCGCTGATATTGTTAATTACGGAAATTAGGATATCGAATAAAAACAAAAGAAAAAATCCAACCTGATCATTTAACAGGACATTGCTATTGTCATACCAAGACAACTAGAAGTGAGGTACAGGTACACATCTATCCATTCTTGCTAGGATAGCTTTTCGGAAATAAGACATTTACTACTGAAAATGTTAAGACGTAATTTACTGCTTTTTTAGATTCTATTTTAAACTTTGTTTAAAATTATATTAATATTCCTAGTAATATTAGACATATTAAAAATATAATTTAAAAAAAGTTAGCAGGAAATCAACGTAGTGAATAAATAAAAGTAAAAAAAAATAAGAAGCTAATTCTGATACAAAAATTTACAACAATGACAGTTAAATAAGTCATAAGATTCAAAGAAAAAAAAATTACAAACAGTAACGAAAGAAATTCTGAAGAACGCTGGAATCCATAAAATAATCTCTTCAGTTATAATTTTTATCAAAAATTATATTACATTATTGAAAACAATTTGACGTAAATCACTTATCCGAAAGTACGCTTATTATCATTCGTTTTCTATCACACTTTTTTTTTCACTTAGAATTGTAGAAATTATTATAAAAATTGCACCTTACCTTTCTCATCCAAATATTTTATTGTTCTTCATTTTTCCTTTTTTCTTTTTTCGTCTTTTTTCCTTTTATTTTTTGCTTCATTTTTTTCTTCACCTTTTTTTTTTTACTATGTTTTCCTTATTTTTATTAACTGTAAAAGTTTAACGAGTGAATTTAGGAGGCTATTAAAAATGACAAGATGTTGTTAATATTGCTGCTGTTACATACTAAAATATAAAGGTAAAAATTCAGAAAAGTTTAAGCGCTAAATTTCAAATTTGAAGAATTCAATTTTTATGTAAAAGCGAAACGTTGCCACCCGTCCAGCAGACCTCTAAAGTGTATTCGTCTTCGGATCCGGCAGATGGAATGTTGTTTCAGTGTACTACAACGTAGTATGTATTTTGGTGCATTGTTGATATCACATAACAATTCCATCATCGTTGACGGAAATTTGAAAATTAACGTTGGAGTATTTGTATGTGCAAAGTATAACATGTTGAAATCTAAAACTAAAATAAGGATAATGAATGAATATTCTTTTCGTAGTTTTGAAATTTAATTATTTCTGAATCAGGTAAAAAAAGTATATCTAAATCCATTCATTAATTTTATATTTACAGGTATGACGGAAATCTTTGTGCAAAAAAAAAATTCTCATTTGTTAAATGAATGAAAAATTACACACCGATTGAAACGGTTCCTTTCGTATTTCTTTACACTTGCGCAAAAACTCATTATCAGTCTCAAAAATCAATCTAAAAATTCATCTACGAGGTCTTTAATTTACCCAAAATTGGAGTTTTAAAGATTCTCGAATCTTTCGGTTCTCTTACTGACGTTTTTGCCGTCGACATGACTATATGACTTGTGATGGTCTGCAACAAATGAAACTTATGCAGGTGTGAAGTGAAGAATCAAAGGTAATCAAAGGTAATCAAAGGTAAAATCAAGGAAGAATCAAAGGTATTTAGACAAAATATTGTAACACAATTCAAGCACTTTTTTTCTGTATTAGCAAAAAATAAACATACACTTATACATACAAAAAATTATAAGCAAACTGCTACTGCCACTCCAACGTCTGCATTGGCAACTGATGCCGTCGATCGTATCACAGCCATTTTACGTGGTCGTTACATATATCAGGCATGGTCTTCTTACTTTAAAGTCACCATCATCTCAATACGGATAGATCTGTTCATCACTGTTGAAAATTATCATTGTTATAGTTAGTCAAAAAAAAAAATCTCACATATTTCAACAAAATTTTGTGAATAGAGTAACTAACAACACTTACTACAACTGATGGATTTTATTAGGCTGAAAAATCAAATGCAAAATATTTTGGCATTTCATGTTTCCAAATAGGTAATTAATTACATGTCAAAACATAAAAAAACGATAAACATAGGTAAACTTACAGCTATTAGTAGCTTTCGCCACTTACGACACTTACTGATCCGATTCAGTAATTCAACGTTGGAAGCGCTTTTTCCTATTAACCTACTTTAATTTATTTTCTTTTAAATTCCTTCCTATTTAAATCCACATTTTTCATTGTTGATCAATTCACAAAAATTGTGTCACTTTGTAAACAATCTCATTCATTAATTCAATGGATTCTTTTGATAAGTGGAACAGTTAATTATGTGTTCTAAAAAATGGTTATTGCTTAAATTCTAGCAAACTAATTAACAAATTAACCAATTTATTTGCAGTGAAATTGATTTCAAAATTTAAAATAAATGTATTAAACGATATAATAAAAACTGATTACCCGTTACATTACAATCTATAAAGATTAATTTTACGAAATCAACTACGTCAACTTAATTCACGTAAGCACAGATTGATAGTAATGCACAACTAACACAATCTATGAAAAGTCAATTGTAAATTTCGGTTAAGTTTATTTTTATTATTTTTATTTTTATTTTTTTTATATTATTATTTTTAGTTTATTAAGTTTATTTTTATTGCTACTAACTTACTTTTTCACCAATTTCCATCGTTTCTATTTCATTTATCCGATTCTTTTTCTTTTCCCTTTCAGGTTCCTGTTATACTTGTTATCATTTAATCAACAACAATTATCTCATGGCTGACGTAATTTTTTTTTGTAAAACTTTAAGTACGATAAATTTATGAATAACTGGTGAGGCAAGAATGCTGAAGATTTTAGGTATAATTGGCATTTTTATATCGAATTTTTAATATTTTTAAATACTTTCTAAACTGAATAAATTATC
Source organism: Litomosoides brasiliensis (assembly GCA_013365375.1). Lineage (NCBI taxonomy): Eukaryota > Metazoa > Nematoda > Chromadorea > Rhabditida > Onchocercidae > Litomosoides > Litomosoides brasiliensis. The sequence goes on along the minus strand of JABVXW010000145.1, from coordinate 103,714 downwards.
ATTTTGAAAGGTAATTTTTAAGGAAGCAACAAAATATTGTATTAGAAATGATCAATAAATCATATTTTATGTGCTGTGCATATGATTAAATATTTTAAGTATTTTACATTGTTTGCAAATAGTAGTAATTTGTTTTAGATATTTTATTTCGCATTTCGATTCATACAATATATATACTAATTTATAACTGTACATACCAGCAAAGTAATTATAGCAATACAGTACGTCATGCAGTAGCAACAAACAGTATGTATCGTAATTCTCTCTCAGCAATAGCTACATTATTATGATGTGTCATAGGTTAACGAAGAAGAATCGAAATGTAAAACGGAATGGAATGGAATTTAAGCGATGCATAAACGAGCACAATCATAGTCTGATCAACAATTAATGTAAAATAGAACGATTAGATATGATAATTGCTATTTTGTTGATCGCTCGTACGCTACGAGAAAACAATGTGATAATTGAATAAATGCAAAAGATTGTAGTAGTAAGGATTGAAAAGAAAATTCCATTAACAACAGTTAGGTAATAATTTACGAAAAAAATACTAATAGCTAACGTCGACTTATATTATGGGTCATATAATACATTTAAAGTTAGCAGCAACATTACATAAAAGATACGAGATCAGTTACGACAGTATCAGGTATTAAGAGAAAGAGAACAAGAGAGAGAGAGAGAGAAAGAAAGAAAGTAAGTAAAAAAAAAGGGAAGAAAAAGCAATAAAATAGTAAAAATAAATGAAAATAATTTAAAATTTAGAAAAAATATAACTATATAAAATTTCAATTAATTACTTTTCAACTTATCAAAAATGATAACAAATTTTTGGAAATGAGTGATAATTTTTGATGTTGAGATCAGAATTGCGAATTGTATGAAGCGATCCATTTATCATCAGTATGAATTAACCGTACTGGATGAGCGTTACCGAAACTATTTGATGCAACTACGACAATTTCATCTATATCATTTGCAGCATTACCAAAAATGCGTTTACTGGTTGTTACAACAGAACTCAGTTCCCAGGTTGTTGAAAATTTATGCTTCCAATAAACATGATATATATCTGCACGTGGTGTTAAATCCCAGCGTAATAATAAATCACCATTCGAATTTTGAACAGCTTTTAGGCCAGATACCGTAGCTGGTCGATTATCTACATTTTCCATTCGACATTGAAAAATGGAGAACGTATATGCAGCGCACGCATGTGGAATGGCATTCAGTTTGTTCATTTGAAAGCCATCGCAAAGCGGTAAACAGATTCCCGGAACCTTTTTTCGTAAACAACAAGCACCCTCATCAATACCTGCTGTTGTACAGGTAAGAAATTTGCTTATTTCATCTTCACAATGATTGTTGATAAATGATTCAGCTCGTAGAGCGGCATGCTTGCCAAATTCGGAACCACATACCGCAACACACGGTGAGCGAACTTCCAAACGTTGACAACACGTATATGGTGGTTCTGGTGGTACTGGTGTTGCTGAGGTTAGCACACGCTTCGCAACCCGAATATCAGCACTGGAACTACCGAAATCATTGGTAGCAATACAGCGGTAGGTACCGAAATCCGACTGCTTCAGGAAAGTGATTTGAAGAACAGAAACATAATGCCGTGGATGTTCATGAGATGAAACATAATTCGTGAAGCTATACTTGTCTCCTCCAATCTTCTCGTAATGACCGGTTTTTTCCTGCATTTTCTTCCATTCAAAATGAGCACCTTTATGAGTGGTACCTGATACTTCCATTCGGCAAGCAATTGTTACTGACGATGCATCACTGGAAATTGAAACAGTTTCACGATATGCGACAACCCTAGGTGCTACTCCAGCCGTGTAAAAATTGACTGTCTCGGAAGGTAACGATCGGTAACGTCCGTCACGAGTTACTGCTATGACGTGCACTGAATATTTACTATCAGCACGTAAACCTGTAAGTGTAACCTTATAACTTCGAGTATTCATAGTTTTTTCGATGAAACCACTATCAGCTTCCTTACAGATAACTTGATAAGACTCAGCAAGATTTGAATTAACTACTGGTGGTGACCAAGAGAGAACGACATTGTCCGTGCCCTTGGAGACAATATGTAAAGACAAAGGTGACGTGGGAATGTTTAAATAGCCACGCTCGAAGCAACGAAACATCGGATGCAAATTGATTGCTAAACATGTCTGATACTTATCCCACGCTGCAATCCCGTCGATACCCTCACCACGACACATACCAAAACAAGCATTTTCATCACGATCCTTCGCTTCACTCATACAACAGTGAGTATGATCACGACCATCAGCTAAGCACTCCGAGATTGCATTCATATACGGTTGACAGTTCAATTTTCGTTCAAAAATATTATAAACATCGAAATCATTGGGTGGATTCTGAGGATTACACAGCATCCGCGTACATGTCTCCGTCACACCACGTTTTCGACAGCATTGTCCAACAACAACTGCGCTTACGCCGTTGCAAACGTTATACACGAACAGAAACAGCGACAACCACATGTGAACAATTAGGGGACAATCCTTTACATCGAGAAAGCAAACACAGGTTGGCCGCCCTTTCAAGGTCTTCCGTTGGTGATACCTTCTACCTTCCTCCCCCTCCCCCTCAGTTTCCTTCTCACCCCCCGTCCTCTCTCCCCTCGAGCATTCATTAACGCCCAAATCAATCCTTCCAACTACTTTTATAGACATTTCAAAAAAAGGAATTTTATTCTCATTGCAATTTCTATTGATACCACTGTTATCATTTTCGCTATCAGGTAACAATCAATTTTTGCATCGACCATATTCTGGTTTCGTCCATCCGTTCCATCATCTGGGAGCAATCCATATACACCGTATCCTCTAAACACATTATACATCTCTTTGCTGCTAATACCAGTCACGTACAATGGAGTATAATATTAGTTAATGATTTCCCGATTACTGTCACCGATCACATATATCAAGTTAGGATGCGGCATACGATCAACAAATACGATACTATTGATAACTTGGAGCCAGAAGTTACAGGTTAAACAATTAATGAAGGCTCTTCTCATGGTAACTTCACAACTGATAAGCCGGGCTTTCTTTGTGATATAACACTAAAGTTATTATTGTAAGGTTAAATTTTTTATCACCTAAATCATTTAGTCAAGAGCGTGAAAGAGCAATTTATAGGCGAAATTGTCAATCTCTATCGATACTTTTAGCACTTTTCCCTACTGCATATCTAAATGTTATTTCAACCACAAAAATAGTGATCCATACTATTGGATAAGATTGCCTTCATACAAGGTACTGGAATATTAACACCGTTCGTTCGTTTCATTTTGAATTATACAACTATCATATCAACAAATTATGTATCGCTATGGTTTAGCATAGGAACTACACTAGTCAGATAAACCTTTTTTTACCAGCATAAATAAAAGACCACGTTTCTTGCGCATTTCATTTCATTCAAACAGCGGTTACTATTAGAAGAACCTGTCTGTTTGCTTGCGTAACATCCTCGCAGAAGGGTTAGAACGATTGTTTCCCGCTGGTAATCAATCTGTCACCGAAGTAGGCTACTCCTTGACCCGATTTATTTACCACTTATTGAAATGAAAGTTACCATCCTGTACAAGTCGTCCTCTCACTCTCTTTCCATTACATTTTGTCATGCAATTTCCGCATCACAAAACAAATCATTTGTGTAATACAAATACTGCATCAGTTTAACTATATTCCAGGATACTAATCCGGAACTTTCATTAATCCGAACTGATCGTTTCGGACTTTGATGATTAAACTCCATGACTTCCTGCTGAAGATGGCCATTCTTTATCTTCCAGATTTAGCACTCGTTACTCTTCTACTGTTTTACGACCAAACGACTTTCCATACTTCGATCTGCTTAACAGCAAATATGTGAATAAAATTTATTATTTCTCATTAAGGTCACAAAAAGTTTTGCCCAATATAACGACGAATTGTTACATAAGGTGCATAAAATTGGAGATCTATCGATAAAAGTGTGCAAAATTGTGCCAAAGTGAAAGAAAAAACAAGATAAGGCCGTACTCAAAATGGGTATATTTTAAAACATGAAGAAATGAAGAACGATAATTTCGACGTAACAGAAATACCGTTCGAACATACCAAACAGTCCAATGCAAAAAAAAAAATCAAAATTATTCCTTAAGTGAATTATCTTTCATCCAAGCCGCAAACTGTGCCTCTAAAAATAGCGCAACGGCTCTTCAAGGAAATTTACGATTATAGAAAAATTGGATCTATTTTGTATATAAATTACAAGTGTACATGTACATTAAAATATGAAAGAAAGATTGTACTATGGGTTGCATCAAACTATCCAAACAAATATGATTTAAGGATACAATAATCATTTGTTTTAGAATATGTATGAAATGACCCAAAAATTAAATTTATTGTGATATGTCACAATCTAGAATTACCATAGTCAAGTAATAATGGATACCGGAGGTACACGGAGAGCTACTGTTAAAAAAAAATTTCATGCCACGGTGTTATATGCAACCCAAACAGACTACAGCTAAGGTGAACTGACATGTATATCACCATGACGAAAGCATCCTTATGAGATCAAATGAAATTCTGGGCTTTAATTTACGAATTAATGCCTCGACGAAATCGCATATGCACATTTAGAATGCGAGCAAATGCTTCACGTTTCAATAGGTTGTAAGCCGTTGTCAAAATTTTTAGCGCCATCTTGTCGTAGAAATCATAATTACACCAAAAAATATTATGTCCAAATTCTAAACCCATTCCAAAGTCCTTCTCGTCATTTGCAAACTAAAATTCACTATAATATGTAATAATTTCATTAGAGGTCAGTTTTTTAAATAAATGAAAATCTATGATATGAAGGAAAAACCCTTGAAACCCTTAATATAACTCTTTATCGTTCCTGGAACACGACCTGAATAGAAGTGAAAATTTCCAACATCTTGTCCAATTTTTGCCGTTTTTCAGTTTCGTCGCTTGTTAAAACTGACGAATTTATCAGTTCCTTCAGTTTCCCTAAAACAAAATCAAAACATTAGCAGCAGAAAAAACTTAAACCTAAACAAAAATCGAACTTTACTGCCAAAACTACTACCCCATGATAAAACCTCATAATGATTGAATAAGAAACCTGTCTTTTCGTTTAATGGCCTGTATCCAACATTGTTAACAATCTCAACACATATACCGACACCGTGAAATGGTTGGCCAACGGTTTCCTTCTTGCGTGCTTTGGCAATTGCTTTCCCTTCAGTAATGAATGTCTTATAATGCTCTGAAAATAAGTTTCAGTTCACGAAAAAACAAATCCACTGGCAATTTTTTCTAAAAGCTACTGTAACATTAACTCACGAATCCAGTCTTTCGAAAAAAAGCATCGATATTTAGCTGGCAAATTTCTTCCAACCACATATGCAATCATGTAGAAAGGATCAACAGCGCCAAGGACAACGCACTTTGGAAAATGCTCGGCGTTGTCCACATGAACAATAAGCGGCTTTTCAGTATTGGGTTCATCTCTAAAAACAAAAATCACCTCATTTGTAACAAATTTCAGAACCCAAGCAAGTGACAGTAGGCGCGATGAACACATAATACTTAACCCAAAACAAAATTTGTGCTAAAAACCATGACCAGTACCACTTATTCATCTAATCTCTAATGTTAATAAATCTATTAGTACATCCACGACGGCATGATAAAATTAGTCAAAGAATATTTTTGCAGAAAGCAAATAGAAAAACAAACTCAGAAATTTTTTAAATCCTGCTTACAATTACTTAATAAATGGAAGGAATCAATTTTGAAAAATAATAATGGCCATGAGTAAAGTTTTGTACTCACAAAGAGAAAACAAATAATATACCTCCAATAGACGAATCGACCATTATCGTAAACTGCCAGTGTTTGCATTTCAGGCAAGTCAGTAGGAAATCTGTCGTGCAACAGAAATTCATCCGCATTCTCATCTTTGAAATGCCCACTAAGGTAATCGAATACTCCGCAAAGTCGCAAAGATTTCAAATTTCCATAAACGCCTAAAAAATCAACAACATAAAATCGCATATGCAGGTTATTAATATCGCATAGTTCAATCGCATTCTCTGATTAGTTTCGATTAAACATCTGACAAAAAAAAACATTAAAACATAACATGAATAGAACGAAAAATCATTGATCACTGATTATGAGTTGAAATAAAGAAAAACATATAACTTGTATATACATTTACAGATAACTGGTATTTACATTTTTGATGGAAAGTAAGGAAATGTATCACACCTATATTTAAGACTACTCTACCATCTACAGAGTCGGCTCGGACACTTACTAAGACTACATATGGTAGTCTATTGGTATCGGTGTTATAAACCACCAAAAGCTAAATAAAAGGGAATTTCAAAGAAATGAGTTGAAAACTCATAGCTATGTCATTAACCACCGCACGACTTGATTAGAACAAAAAAAAACACTACTTTGGTAAATTAATCCTAAATATGATAGCTACCTCTTCCCCTTTGAATTACTGACTAGATATATCAAGGAAAAATCTTAAAAAATTTTAGAAAATATTTGGTTCAACACCATATCCATCTTCTCTGGCCACAAAGTAGGAGAAGTGAATTCCATTTCAAACTTCATCTAAAAAGATTAAGTTAATGCTGTCTACGAATAATTGTTATTCACAAGGATTCTTTTGAATATAATAGGAATATCGGAAAGAAGTATGGAGAAGGTAAGCCAAGAATACACTAAGTAATTTCAGATAAAAATCTCAAATACATTTGCATGCTTTTCTTTTGGAGGCTGAAAATATGACGCTCTTAGATTGTAGTAAAAATTTCAATGTCGACAAAGTATATTACCAACTGATTTGCCGAGGCAATTTCTATAATATATAATAAGATTCCACAGATGTTTTCGGAAACAAAAACTTGCCACATGGATCGCCATCTTTCCCCGCTAACATCTCTGCATGCTTCCAGAATGTAAAGAATTTGTCGGGAAACAAACATAAATACTTCTCTTCCAGGTCTGACTTCAGGACATCTAACTCGAACCTAACACGTTTTGGTTTGACACTCACTGGATCCAGAGAACGGAAAAATGATAAAATCTAAAAAAAAAATCAACTTACTCGTTTCAGTGAAAATTTCACACATTTTATTTCAATTGTTCATTATACCTTTTTCGAAATATGATTGTTGTTACTTTAAAGCATTCGTTGCAAAAATTCACCACATGTATTTCATTTTGAAATTTAGCATTAATGTATTTTCAAATACAAATACAAAACTGTACATACATCGCAAGTGCTGCCCGCATTCAATGACTTGGTCATATCATCACAGGGTTTCTTACGCTTTATGTCCATTTCTTCCTCCTTCACACGCTTAAAATTTTCCATAACAAAACTATATTAGCGAACACGTCTTGCAGGACGCAGCCGTCCCCCCAAAAAACGAACACAAACAATGAATGAAAACCACCACACCTAAATTAATAATACTACGAAACCGCTTTCATCAAATATGAAATTATTCGGCTACTGTCATTACCGATGCTAAACGATGGCCACAATTATGAAATTTATGCATCCCAACGGAAATACATTGTGCATTATATCCAACAGTCAGAGTGAATTAGCTAATATTAGTCAAATGCATTGAAGTTTTTGAAAATAATAATTGATAATTAATAATAATAATAACGATAAAGAAATAATAATAAAGAAAAATAATAAACAAGTAAATAACAATACATAAATAAATAATAAATAAATAGTAATAAATAAATAATAATAAATAAATAATAGTGAATAAACAATAATAATAAATAAATAATAATAAATAAATAATAATAAATAAATAATAATAAATAAATAATAACAATTAACGATCGGGCAAGGATATAAGCTGCTTCCCAGAAAAAAAAAACGGATTCTTAGTATTGATCGTCGTCATTCTGTTCAAAATTTTTTTCTAGGCGATAATGATTGCATGAGATATCGGTTAGTGAACTGTATCCGATATTCCGTTACGCATCTTCGTCAGTCAATTTCATCACTTCATTGATGATTTCAAGATTTCATTTTAAGCATTCTGTACTATCCGTTATATGTCTTCATATAAACAGCGTTAGAAAGTAAATTTATTGTATTAATTGCAGAAATTATGTGGTTTAAATAGAATTGAAAAATTTTTTAAATAAAAGTAATAATACGAACAGTGGCAATGATGATGATTGTAGCGATTGAAATGATATAATAAATGATAATGATAATAGCGATGATAATGCAAGAAACAAATGACGATGATGATGATAATTATACAGAAAATTTCATAGATAACTAAAATTCACATCTATAATATCAATTATTTCAAAAATATGCAACAAATTTGCTTAAGTTTATATACTGCACACACATGTAGTAAACCACGGCTTCCTCATCATAGATGAATGAGTAAATTAAAATAAATTAAAAATTCTTCTACACTTTAATCATATAAGCGATCGTACTGTTGTTGTTCCTTTCATTTTTTCTCCTTGGTATTTAAGAGTGTAAATTAAATGATCTGAGATTAACCTAATAATCTTAATTATCCAACGAAACCGTGCTGATAAAGAATCGGTTGATAATTACAATCTAGTTCAATGAAACAGCTGAAGTGATAATGGAAATGTTAATAATTTATCCATGGAATGCTTGTCACAGGAAGGATGATATCGATGATCGAAATGCATTTGTTAACTGAAACATTGTAAGCTAAACATTTTTTTGAAATATTAGATTGTGTGAAATTATTTGTTGAATGTTTAGAATTTGATTTAACAAAATTACTTTTGTATTTCATTCTTTATCCTATTGTGATAGGAATGTTCTGGAACATATGTCATTGAGCAATTATGGATAGTTCCTGGAATAGTTTGTTGATATCGAGTAGAGTAGAAGTTTCCACCACGAATGGAATGGTACATATCTCCTCCGATACATATCTCTCTAATCGTACAGGGAAGGAATAACCAACCGGAAATATCAATAAGCAACTGAAATAGTAATGATAAGACAGTTAGATAGAAGACATCAAAGTATGTCACCACGAAGTTTTCATTTGATAAACAGTATTATCATATAGCAAATGTTAAAGAAGAATTTAGTAGCAATAATGATGGATACGAAAAAGGATAGATAACGATAATGGAATGAGATTTGGGAAGGGAGAGAGGATGAGAAGTGAAAAGGAAAAAGAAAATGGTACAGGTAGGAGAGAAGTAACAACGAACTTGATGATAACATACAAGGTCCTTGAGGAGCAGAAAGATGTATGAGAGAATGAATTTTGAATTTATTTGTGAAGTAGGAAGATAGACGAAATGAAAAGGAAAGAGGAAAGAAGAGAGGAACGGTTGACCAAATAGGAATGAAAGATGCTGTGGTACTTTGCTTTATCCGAGAGTTGTCGAGGAGGAGAAGGAAAGGAGGAAGGAAGCAATGATATATTTACCAACGTTATCACCGATCGTTACGAGCTCGACTAGCTGTGTGTCTGATGTGGTGGTCATTTGTCACGGCCCAATTCAGAGGGTTTTTGTTGCACCGTCATCTATCACACTCCTTTTTCGTTGCAATTGGCCATTATTGTAAGAAAGATAGATGTATGGAGAGAGAGAGAGAGAGAGAGAGGGAGAGGGTAAGAATGAAGGTGGACGACATATTGTGTCATCGCATGATGATGATGGCATTCCTGTAACCTGTATTTCGTCCTCTTTCACCTTTTCTACCACCTTCTCCTTTTTACTCCATTTTTACCCCACCTTTATAGATAATATCCTTCAAAGCACATTCCCAACATTTCCAAAACTTTCATCATTCCTCCTCCATCCATCCTCTTGCAATTCCTTTAAATTTAATCTTAACAATTTATGCATTCAAAAATTTATTACTTATTTTGAAAATATTCAGTCATATAACGTTGATGATAATAGTGGATGTAATTTTGTTACTTATCAATTACTCTCTCTCTCTCTCTCTCTCCCTTTCTCACTTTCTTTGTTCTTTTTTGACAATTGTTGATATATTTGATACTTTAAAAAAACAAACAATTTGTTCGTTCAAAATGTTTATTTGTTTAATTACTCACTTGGATTGTTGTTAGTTTGGAGAAGAGTTTTTATCAGCAACTTTTGAGTGATAATTTCGAAAATTTTGGTTTATTAATTTAGTATTTTCCATTAAAAAATCAATCTTTACTTGATTATGTCTACCTCTGAACCTGTATAGGTATATAATTCAAACTTATATTAATACATCTATTCATATATTTTTTTTTATATATAAAAATAACTATACATAATTCAAAAGGCTTTTTTTTTGAAAAATGTCATTCATTTTTATGATTGGTTATCAGATCACCACAAATGCCTTTTTTTTTCCGCTCCTCACGCTACCCGAACTCTTTTCCTCTCCTTTATTCATGCAAAAATTTATTCCTCAACTCCCGATGTAAACCCCATCCTGAAAAATTGACAGATACGTTGGCTGATACGTCGTCACTCCTATCATCATTATCATTCCCATATCAAAGTTGTACTATTAATAGCACTCCACAAAATTGTGCCATTATTGCTTAATCATTGAATTTTTCGTTTTTTTTTCTCATGCTCGATAACTAGGATTGATATAGTTGCTGATTTGGTTATTTATTTTTAAAAAAAAAAAGAAAAGAAAATAAGAAAGAGAGAGAGAGGGAGGAGAGAAAAAGAAAAGAAAAAAAAAAGAGAAAAATTTTCAAAATATTTCGCTATTTATTTTCCTCACTACAATTTTTGTTTCTTTGTTCCTTCTCTTTTTTCTACTTTTATTAGTTGACAGTGATTGATTATATACTCATTATCAGTCAGCTTAGGTATTACTTTTAATTTTCCTTTCGCTTTCGCCATTCTTCCCTCCCTTTCTTTCCTTTCTCCTCTTCTCTCTTATCCCTTTGGTTCGTTTTTTTTCTTCTTTTTTTTTTGCTTTGACATTACCGGTAAGCAGTAATTTTCGATATGAGAGATGAATTTTGCAAGTTTGTGAAATTTTCCAGATGAATGGTAAAGTATAATTCTGAGAATTTTTTTTTCTTTTTTTTTTGCTGAGGAAGAAGAAGAAAGGAAGGGAAAGGAAGAGAGATTCCTCCTTCTTATTTTCTTTTTCCTGAAAGAATTGATGAAATGATAGCAATATTTAATCGATTTTTCAAGAAAATTTAATTTCTTTGTTGCAAAAACCTGTACTGTTACATTACACACACACACACACACACACACACATACACACACATACACACACACACACACACACACATTGATAACGGTAATTGTTCCCATCGTACAACTGGTCCAATAACTTTGAATTATTTTTTAAAATTTAGCAAATGCTATATACCATCTACGACATCGTCTCGTCTTGTCTTCACCTTTTCTTATAGCATCTCATAGTTGTCTCATTCCATCTGTGCAATAACAAAATTCACTGAAAGGGAAGGAAAAATGAGTGGATAGAGGCGGAGGATTGAAGGATTTTATGGGATATGAATGAGAAGAAAGAGATGTGAAAAAAAATTAGTTGAAATTTTTTAATTTCACTACTACTACTACTACTACGACTACTGCTAGTGCTACTACCAATGCTGCTAATACTAACACATTGTGATGAAAAGGAGAAAAATTTTGAAATAATTGCAACGGATGGTATTTCCTATCATGAAATTATACGCCGCTACCTGCTGTGAGTATTATGGGGGAGAGAGAATTTGTCCATTTTGAGGAATCAAATGAAATGAGTAGTAGTAAGGTGGATGGAAAGATGAAAGAAATGATTGAAAAAAAAAAGGAAAGCTCTAAACCCCACTGAAGGAAAAATGATGTGTAAAAGAAAACCGGAAAATTTTTTTTTTAAAAAAAAAAAGGAAAAGGAATTTACGCGATACGTTAATATTTATGTTGAAAATGTTTAGCAAAATGAAATGAGCATTTTCCTCACTTATACAGTGTTAATACGAAAATATATTTGAGATTAATTGGGAAATATTAGTGGTTATTATCGGATAGGTTACTAATTTCTTTATCGATAATTTTAATTAATTTTTAAATGTTAAAAAACGGGCGGAAAATACAAAATCATATGGGAGCGAGTGGAAAAATTATCTAGGAGCGATTGAATGTTTCATTGTCTCTATTGTTGGTGTGTATGTGTGTGTGTGTGTGTGTGTGTGTGTGTGTGTGTGTGTATGTGTATGTGTGTGTGTGTGTATGTGTGTGTGTGTTGGATCATATTAACCTCTCTTTGCCTTTGTTCATTTAGGAGCTTATATTTGATGGTTTTCCTTCCTAGGTCATAATTTATTTTCATCAATTAAAAAATAGAGAGGAAAGGAAAAAGAAGGAGAGAGAGACGGAGAGAGAGAGAGAGAGAGAGAGGGAGAGGGAAATTTTATCCATCGTAACATCTGTACTTCAACGACAACCACTATTCATTCTTTCCTTTCTTCTTTTTTTTTTTTTTAAAGAAAGAATTTGTCAAAAATTTCTACAAACTTTCATTGATTTTCTCATCTTCCTGTTTCTGTACATGTCATTTTGAACACTGAACATTTCACTTACAATTTTAATTACTAAGTGAGTTTTTCTTTTTTTTTTTTAGAAAAATAGCACAAATGTGAACTTTGCAATTTCTACTGCAACATTCTTTCGAGTGGTACCTTTGTGGATATTTACATTTTATTTCATATTGAAAAATAGAAAAACGAAAGATTCGAAAAAGTACTGAATACTAATCAATTCTTAAATGGAATTAATTCAATATATATGTAGCTAATTAGCTTATGTTAAGAAGCATTATAAATTGAAATTTTACAGTTAGCGATAACGCTGAACACAATGAACTGCGTTGAAAAATAATTTACATTGAATATTTTTGTAATTTTATGAACAGATTTTTTGTTTCTTATTCTTTCCATTTTTATTTTAGCACATTATTTAAAGGAAAAGAAAGTGAAATTAATAAGAAAATGGACAGGTGTAAGAGTTGTTTATTTATTTTTGAGAATAATAGTAAACAATAAACAGTAATACGAAGGGAAAGAGGAAGATAGCTTTGATAAGCATATTTCCGGAAAACTATTTACAGTTTTATGAATAAATTTCCTGTTTGTTTTTTTCGATTCAATTGCTGTGCAATGCTTCTTGACATTCGTTGAGTTCTGAGAAGATTTCTCTTATTTGAGAAAAGGAAGTGTGTGTGTGTGTTATTATCATCAAACGATCATCTTTTCCGATAGTTTAAAAACATTTTAAACTATCGGAAATGTAATTTGTATCGGATATTTCACTCTGATAATAACGATTAAGTGGTAAATTTTTTTTTAAATTAATTTACACCTACGGATGCAGCATTAAGCAAATCATACCAGTGGATCAATTTTGAAAAATTGAGCAATTGAATTGACTTGTTAGGTAAAATATTTATAAGTGTTGTAAATAACTACGTGAAAAAACGAAAATCTCAATTGATATTGTATATTTTGTGTAAGATGAAGAAGATTATACAATATGTTTACTTTTTTATCCATCACTTAAACTTTATGAATTTTAAACTTTATGAATTTTGATCGAATACGCTATTAATCGTACAATTAAATTACCTATGTTATCGGATACTCATAGTTGAATTGAATTTCACACTCATTTATCACACATGCATATTTTCTCAGTGAAACATTTGAAACAACATATATCCTCTGGAAGTGTTGTACACACACACACACACACACACACACCAATTTACATAATATGCAATTAACATCAGCAATAATTTGAAATTATATACCTTGTCAAGTGCGGTAGATGGGATAATGCAGTTTTGGTCACTAAAATCTTCAGAAGTATTATCGATTTTAACACTGTTTCCTACCGTAACATATACTGTTTCAATGAACTTTGCATTTATTAATTCTCAATGATGAAATCGTCTACTTTCCAACTGCAATATCATTTTGTAAAATGGAAGTGAAAAGGAAAGAATGAATGGATAGTTTTTTAATTTTTAAATATAAAGGTTATTTAGCATATTTATCAATTACGTTATCAGTTGAATAGCTAACTGACCATTTCCTGTTAATGTCCATGAATAGTTCGAAAATTTCACCACAAAGAAAGGGAAGAGGATGTAGATGGATGGAGGAGAAGACGGAAAGGGAAAGAAAAAAACGAGTCATACAATTGTCATATGTTCCATTTAAGTTCTATTCCCGAATGATTGCTTTTCCTTTTGCTAAAATGTTTTTTTGCCAAAATTTAAATTATGTTAATCCATTCACATATATAGGAAAATGTTTTGAAATCAATAAAGCAATGAAATTGTAATAAAAATTTCTTATGTTACATTTAAAATACAATCTAAATATTTTTATTTTTCCTTTTCTGATAAAAATTTTCCATGCTAATAATCAATTATCATATTCATTCCCTTGCACTTTGCACTCTCCAAAAAAAAGAGATTTTTTTTTCACATAATTTATATAATTATTGTTTAGGATGATAATAATATTCACATCTTTTTAATTGTATAAATTTTTTCAATCAAAATAAACTGATAAGAAGTTGATGACAGTGAGAATTTTGAATGATAATAAAAAAAAAAGTTTATGATAAGAAATTGTGATGTTTAGATATGGTGATGAATAATTTATGAGCATTTAAAATAGCTATCAAAAGCATTTCTTTTTTTTTTTCATTTGTATGTAAATAATGTCAACTCGTATTTTTTTTTTCTCCCTGATAGTTGACGATTAGCTTAAATTATGATTTCTATCCAAAGATAAGTATTTAGATCTTTTTCATTCTCTTTTTTTTTTCACCTTCCTTACTCATAATATTTTTTACCTGTCCTCTTCTACTCCTTGCTCCTCACCCACGTCAGTAAAATATACCATTGATAGCTAAACAGTTTTTATTTACGCTATCACTACTACCTACTACTACTACTACTACTACTACGACTATCAGTACAGCAATCATAACAACTACTACTACAACTATTTCCTCCTTTCTTCCTTCCTACCAAATTTCTGTCCATTCCAAGAAATTCATTTCACCTCCTTCTTCGCAACTTCCATTCATCATCATTCTTTTTCCCTCTCTCTTTCACACCTCTGCTTTCTCAATCTCTCCTCCGTTATGTTAATCTCTACTCCTCTTTTTTTTCTTTCTTTTGTTTTAACAAAAAGATTTTCCCTCTGATAAATTGTCTTGTTTTGTTCGTATTGCTAAAAGTTGAAAGCAAAACAGTTAAAAAAAAAGAAAAGAAGTTGACAGTTAAATTAGCAACATTTCAAATTATTTCACTTCCATCCTTTTATTGTCTCCTAATTTTTATCACATTTTTCCCTCTTATTATTTTATAAAATTGATAAAAAGAAGGAAAAAGATGAAAAATAAAGAAACAAAATATTCGCTTAAATATCTCAGGAAAATGTTATCACTTGGAAGGTTTTTTTTTCATTAACTTACTAAAAATATTAAATATTTTGCCTTGGATCAGTTCAAATTTGCAAATCTATTGATATTTTTTTTTCAAATTGGATCAGTTCAAATTTGCAATGAGTAAATTAGTTAATTAGAATGAAATGAAATGTGTGTAATCTATTGATAAGTTTTAGATGCAATGATATATGAATGTTTTGATATATAATTTAATGAGATTTAAGAAGATCATTGTGAACTTAATTTCAATTTCTTTCCTATTTGTAAATATTAGAATAATTAGGTCGAGAAATTTAAATGTATTTTAAATCAAAGATTTACATTTTGCAAAATTTATAGTTAACAAATATCTTTTTTTTTCGTTCAATATTCTTTTATATGAAAATTTTTTCATCTCTTATTGCCCTAACAAATTTTGGTTTAAATATTGTAATTTAAGTTTTCGTTGCTTACAAAATTTTGCTTAAAAAACAAATTTAGATTTTCGTTACTTATGAAAACACTTCACTATTAACACTACACATACATATTCATTCGATCTATCGAACAGATATCATTTAAATATTGTAACGTAATAATACGTCTCTCTAATTACAGACTAAACTTACAGTTAATTAACCAACTGCGCCCGTCTAATCTGTCAAATAAATAAATATGTTTTTTTTTGTTTTAGTTATTACTACTTAAATTATCCTTTTAGAAAGCAATGAAATATCATTGTAATATTTATTTGTTGAACAAATATCATTTAGTTTGTACTGTTCAGGCGGTAATTGTTCCGGTGAAATAAAACCAACCAAAAGGGAGATATCAACCGTCCATATATGAACAGAGGAAGGGTTGGAAAGAATTGATGATAGTTGGGTCGTTTAGTTTTATTTGTTGGAAACATAACACAGGAATGTGTGTGTGTGTGTGTGTATGTGTGTGTGTGTGTGTGTAATATGCCTCACACCCGGCACCGAAATCAGGAATCGACCCCTTCTCCGCCATCTCCCCTCCCTCGGATGTGTCATCGTCTGTCGGGCGACGTTGTCACTCCTCCTCCTGCTTCCATTTTTCGCGGCCCCAAAGTGTTACTGATATACGGCCAACTGATTTTATCCATGTATAGTACTAGATTTGCTAACTTTTCTGCTAATTTAAGATTGTTGTTTTCATCTTTCTTTTTTTTTGAATGACAACTCATCAGAGTAAAAAGGAAAATTGCGAAGTAAATGAATGACGGAACAGAAAGTGGAATGTGTTTCTCGTATTTCTATATGATATATATGTATATATAACTTTTTTAAGTTTTTGTTCAAAAGTACGGATTTTTTTTTAACCTTTTTCTAATTTAAAATTATCCGCCAATGATAGCTGAGAGCATAAATTCATGTGATCGTGAAGGATGCATAAGTTGATTAAATGATAAGTATATGTGCATCCGGTTAATTCTCATCTTCAGTGCTTGAATAGAAAATTGAATTATAGGTCAGAGCCATTTGAATAAGCCAGAAACAAGGAACGAATGGTTCAATGGCTGGCACGACGTCGGAGATCTCTTACCTGCAGGTCGCTAATGAGAAATATTTGTAAAATTTATTAAAATTTTTGACAAGTATCTGGAAAGAAACATTGAAGAAAGAGAATTAAATATTTTTTTTTAAATATGAAAAACTGAATGAGGAAAAAAAAAAGAATTATGTGCCCATTCATCGTGATATATTATTCATTAAGCATGGACATCGATCTTGTTATGCTATGATTGATTACAGATGAAAATGTGGAATTTTTGGGATAAATTTAAGGGTGGGATGTGGCATTATGAAAGAAGACTTCAAATGTTCCTTCTTAAAATTTGTTTACATTTCCAAGCCATAGTGTGCATTCAGAGTGCATGATTGTAAGAACTATTACAGAGATGGTAAAAATAATTGAAATTAATAATTCAGGTACAAAAGGGTATTGTAGCTGATCCAGCGCTTCAAGCAGAATGGGCTAGGAAAAGATTAGTATGGGTTCCACATGAAACAGAGGGTTTCGTTAGTGGAAGTATCAAGGAAGATCGCGGAGACGATGCTGTCGTTGAACTTATTGATAATGGAAAGGTTAATTTTCGTTAGATATTATTTGTCCAATCAGGATATCGTTATTGATTTAAAAATTAAAAATAATTGAATATGTTTAGTATCTTATTTCTTCAGTTCATGATATGTTATATAGTGGCATTTTAAAAATTTAATAGCTGAAATTTTAATTCTGAAAGCTTTAATTCTTTTCGTAATATTTTGTGCTTTCCCCTGATAAATGTTATTCTATTTATCACAGTTGATATTTGCCTATGATATTATACTATTCTAACACTGAGTTTAAATTAATCCATTGTAATTAATTCATTTCATTTTTATACGTTTTTGTAGCGATTGACACTGAGCAAAGATGATTTACAAAAAATGAATCCGCCGAAATTCGATAAAGTGGAAGATATGGCTGAATTAACGTGCCTCAATGAAGCTTCAGTCCTGCACAATCTTCGAGAACGCTACTTCTCCTCCCTTATTTATGTAAATGTATATCCTTTATGGGTAGGATTCCTGTTGTGTAAGAAAAGAAAAAATAAATCCAAAAACACTAACAGCCTAATCAACTTATGGTTTAATTTAAGTGATTGATTAAAATGGCTGGAAGCGTTTATTTCTTTATTTGGGTGGATGGCGCTTGGTCGCATTCGTCATCCAGTTAATGCGCGACGTAGAAAACGCATTTTACAGAATGTCCAGGTTATCATAATCTTAGTATAAGTGGGAATCTCTTTTCTCTCGTAACGAAATGGATATTAAATATGATGCTGATTTATATTTTAGACCTATTCTGGCTTATTTTGCGTGGTCGTCAATCCTTACAAGAAGCTACCAATCTACTCGGAAACATTGATAGAAGCATTTAAAGGAAAGAAGCGCCATGAAATGCCGCCCCATATATTTGCAATCGCAGATACTGCTTATCGGTCAATGCTTCAAGGTCATCTATAAGTTTGTCATTTGTTCACGAAAGTAATTCTCGAAAGAAAATTTTGACAGGCGTTTCGCTTATCAGTGATTGTTTATCTGCAACGACAGCAGTAACAACAAATGTGATGTTGTTACTATTAGCGTTGTTAACATAAAGAATGTCAAAGAAACATTATGTATTTAATAACTGTAACAAAGTTATTATTATAAATTTAAAATAGGTGTTTTCTACCATTCTTATATAAGTTTAAGAGTTCGTAAATTATAGATTAGAATCAGTAAAATGTTTATCTTACGTAAAATTGGCTAGTTTAAACTATAGCATAGACCAGCTGCAAAACTTCTTACCGCTGGGCAGAAAACTCTCTTAACAAAATCGCTCTTAGTCATTTTTTGTCATTTCTTTAAGGAAATAAAAACGTTTGAAAATTAAAAAATAATTAAATTATTACTGTCATAAATTTCTTTTTTTAGAGCGAGAAGATCAATCCATCCTCTGCACGTAAGTTTTTCATCCAACAAACGATTTATTTTTTTTTTAAAGATGAGTAATTGATAAGATTTAAATTGTTTCCCTTTTCCTATTTCCTGTGCTGCAGTAATTGCATATTCTATGATGGCTGTTTTTTTTTTCTTTCAGTGGTGAATCTGGTGCAGGTAAAACGGAAAATACAAAAAAAGTTATTCAGTATTTGGCTTATGTGGCTGGTGCAACCAGGCAAGGCAAAAATAATTCCCCATCGAAGGTACTATTTTGTTTTCCAGTAATCTAGAAATCTGTCATCGGATAAATAAAGTGAAGTAATTTAATAGTTATGGTAATAGGTTTCATTCAAATTGTCCTCATATGACTACGTCCGACATTTAATAGCATTATTATGGAAGATGTGCCACACTGAATGATCTGATCAAAGTTTGATAATTATTAAGGGTTTCCAAAATATCGCTGTTGACATTTATTATTGGTACTTAATGTTATTCAGTTAGACTGCATATATCAGAGCTTTTTCAAATTAGGCATAACTTAAATCCTGCAGAGCATAAAAAAAAAACTTTTTCATTACAGCAAAAACAGGATTTGGAGAATGTTATCGTAAGTTTCTCATAACACTTGCTATGCTTATTGTATGTTGCTAAATGTTTTGTCTGTGAATGTCACGTGTAATCTGACTTCGTATATTTTTGTTTATATCTAAACGGTGTTTTGTTCTGTTGCTCATCTAAGTTTTTTTTTTTTTTTGAGATGCATGATTTTTCATTCAGTTCTATTTGAAAAATTTTTTTCTATTTTTTATTCTTATTGTTCAGTGTACGTTATTTTTTAATCTCATCGTTTAATTTACATTAAAATAGTAATTAATGTTTGTTAACACACTGTAATTTATTCACTTATATTTTATTAAAAATTTTGTTAGCATTTTGTGTAATACTACTGGTCTGATGCTACTAATTGTACGATAAGATTTTGCTAATAACTATAGTTTACAGTGCTAAATAATAGTAAAAATGCGTGAAATAGAACGAATTATAGATTAGGGAACGAAAAATGATGTTTAAAAGAAACAAATAATTATTGAGTTAGCACGATAATTTGAAAATGCCCAAAATACATTATCAAAAATAATATTCAATATCAGTATAGCTGAATTTATCATTAAGAGCATGATGATGATAGCTTTCGCGTAAAAAGCATGATTTTGTACATACATTAACTCCGAAAATTTCCTTACTTCCGTTTTTATTTTATGCCATTATCGTGGGAATTTATTGGAAAAAATTCGGATATTTTCTAATTTCAATAATTTCCTTACTTCCCATTTTTTTACATAACAGTTCTGTTCCTAAAATTTGCTCAGATAATTTCACTATTGTGTATAATTTCCCGAAAGTTTTTGCGCCTCACAAATGAATATGATTGTGTTGGATTTTTTCCTCGTGGGTTGAAAAGCTAACGCATTATCACTAACTAACAATTAATATGGGAAAAAGAAATCGCTATATATAAATTATTTTACAGGGAATTTTCGGACAATATCGTAAGCATGCTTGTAACATATAATGTTTACAGCATAAAATGTAGTAGAAGTGTCAGTAGTTCTAGTTGAAATAAACGAAAAAATTTAGAAAGTTATTTTTCAGGGTGAATTGGAGCATCAGTTACTGCAAGCTAATCCAATTCTTGAAGCATTCGGTAATAGTAAAACTGTTAAGAATGATAATTCATCGAGATTTGTAAGTTTTATGCTTATATTTTTCCTCTTCTAATAAAAAAAAAATAAAAAAATGAGCCGTCAGTCATGATTGAAAAAAAAAGAAATAATCATTTGTGTTGTTAAGTTATTCCTATCGACAATACCGTCTGACATTACATATTGCTAAATCTCAGCTTTTGGAAGCTTACAAAATTCACGTTTTGAATACTTTAGTAAATGAATTGAGTAGTTTGAGCCTATTTATTCGACCTGAATATTGAACGCATATCATTATCGTCATGCGTCGGCCTGACTTTATATCACTTTCATTACGAAGTTTTCGGTTTATTTTGGAAAAATTGTTTTGTTTGACATAATAAGTAGAAAACAGATCATTTTTTTCGTTTTTAACTATAGATTTATATATGAAGTAATACTTTAGTGACTGCTTATATAATTGCTTTTTTTAGGGTAAATTTATCAGAATTAATTTTGACATGTCTGGATATATTTCCGGCGCAAATATTGAGTTTTATTTACTTGAAAAATCTCGTACGTTGCGTCAAGCAGCAGATGAACGATCATTCCATATATTTTATCAGTTCCTACGTGGTACTTCTGCAGCTGAAAAAGGTATTTTTCTATTAAATTTCACGGAAAACATAATTGCCTTTATGGAATTATGATAATGTTATATGATCATAAGTTTCAGGAAATTTTCTTTTGGAGGATGTTGACAAATATCGTTTTCTGAATAATGGTTATATAAATTTACCTAATGTTGACGATGCCAACGAATTTCACAATACCGTTCGTTCCATGAAAATTATGGGTTTTCAGGAAGAGGAAATTACATGTAAGATGTTTTATGAAAAAGTTCAGCTAATGTACTCTCGTTGCTCAGCTTATTTTGTACAACTGAGCAAGACTTAACCTTATTCAAACTTTTTCTAATTAATTAAGTTCATTTGTAAAAATTTATTTCAGCAGTCCTACGACTGGTATCTGCAGTGTTACTTTTTGGAAACATGGAATTTTTCCAGGAAAAGAAATCGGATCAAGCTATTTTACCTGATGATCGAGGTTAGAATATAAAAAAATCCATTCAGAGAATATAAAGAGAAATTACTGAATAAATTTCAGAACGACTGTTATGCAATAAAGTGAGAAGTAATGAAAAAGCTGCATTTTTTTTTTGTTGAA
Source organism: Litomosoides brasiliensis (assembly GCA_013365375.1). Lineage (NCBI taxonomy): Eukaryota > Metazoa > Nematoda > Chromadorea > Rhabditida > Onchocercidae > Litomosoides > Litomosoides brasiliensis. Next base: position 81,757 of record JABVXW010000145.1, on the reverse strand, counting down.
ACTTTCTCATTTTTTTTATATTAAAAATCTTTTTGCTTACAGTCTCGCAAAAATTATGCCATTTATTGGGCTTACCGTTGGTTGATTTCACAAAAGCTTTTTTGCGTCCTCGCATAAAAGTTGGTAGAGAATTTGTCCACAAGGCACAAAATAAGGAGCAGGCGGAATTTGCCGTAGAAGCTATTAGCAAGGTTTGTGTGTTGTATTGATATTGTGTTGATTTGGCAAGATAAAATATTGCTGTATACACCACCCTTTCATGAACTTCCATTACGAATGAGTAGCACTGAGTAGTTCTTCAAACTGTTCCATTTTATTCTACTGTTTCTCCAAATTTTTCACTTAGTTTAATGGATGATCAATTTTTGCGCTTCAGAAATGTGAAAACAAAATTATGAATACCCACAATTATTTTTATAGGCTTGTTATGAAAAAATGTTCCGGTGGCTAGTTGGTCGTTTAAACAAGTCTTTAGATCGAACTCGTCGGCAGGGTGCTTCATTCATAGGTATATTGGATATTGCTGGGTATGTTCTGTTAATTTTTTTCTTGTGGTTTCTATAATTATATTCACTAAACTTATATATTTTATCATACAAGATCCACGGCTTTTCTAACGATTCACAAACATAATTTGTTTAGTCTTCAGTTGTTACTCAAATTTAGGCTTTAAATTATCTGAGCCGTCAGATAGTGTGCTCCATAAAATATAGAATTTTCCAGATTCGAAATTTTCGAATTAAATTCATTTGAACAATTGTGCATAAACTATACGAACGAGAAACTGCAGCAATTGTTCAATAACACAATGTTTATCCTTGAACAGGAAGAATACCAACGTGAAGGCATTGACTGGAAATTTATCGATTTTGGCCTCGACTTACAGCCTACAATTGATCTCATTGAAAAAGTAATTCTTTGTAGTGACTCGTTTGATCAAAAGACTTTTTTTTTGTGATTTCTTTAATCTGTTTTTATCGTTACTATTAGTATATTTCAAACACCTTTCGAATATCCATTCTAAACTTACAGGCAGTAAGTAGTAAATGCGATTTGGTTTTCATGTCTGAAATAATTCTTGGCAATGTTTTAGCCGATGGGTATTCTGGCCCTTCTTGATGAACAATGTTTATTTCCAAAAGCAACTGACAAATCACTGGTCGAGAAACTGCTTGTCAATCATTCAAAACATCCAAAATTTGTCATTCCGGAAATGCGTTCCAAATCTGATTTTGCTGTAATACACTACGCCGGTCGAGTGGATTACTCAGCTGATCAATGGCTCATGAAGAATATGGATCCTCTCAATGAGAATGTAGTAGCGTTGTTCCAGAATTCGTCCGATCCCTTCGTTGTGAGCATCTGGAAAGACGGTAAATTGATTTTGTGTTTTACTGCGGAGGATTCTTGTCTAATGAATTTAACGACTATATATCCATATTTTTTTTCTCACTGCACTTTTTTAAAGCTGAATTTGCTGGAATCTGTGCATCAGAATATAGTGAGACAGCGTTTGGCGTACGGACGAAAAAGGGAATGTTCCGTACTGTAAGTCAAATGCATAAAGAACAGTTAACTCGTTTGATGACCACGTTGCGCAATACCAATCCTCACTTTGTACGATGCATTATACCGAATCATGAGAAGAAAGTTAGTTGTCATTTTATAAATTATCATTAAATTTCACATAGCTACGAAAGGTGTCAGTAATACTAGCGTTACTTGGACCTTCTTTAAGAACAGTTTATTTTTGTTTTAGCATTCATGTGAATGAAACTTTGAAATGAAATAGTTGAATTATCTATACATGTTTTTAAGCTGTAAAAATTAAATTATTCGTGTATTTAATCTTAATTTAAGGCTGGTAAAATATCATCACTGCTGGTTCTGGAACAACTACGCTGTAATGGTGTTTTAGAAGGCATACGTATCTGCCGACAGGGTTTTCCAAATCGCGTACCCTTCCAGGAATTCCGACATCGTTATGAAATACTTACACCAAACATTATACCAAAAGGATTTATGGATGGCAAGGAAGCAGTGAGGTAAAAAAAATTTAGATTGCTAATGAATGCTTGGTAGATGGCTGCTATAATTGTGAAACTTATGAACCACAGCAAAGTATAAAATATACAAATTCCCAACTTTATTTGTGCGAAGGAACTATGTGCTAATACAATTAGTCATCAGTATAAATTTCTGAGCGGTCGATCATTCAATCATGGAGTTTAGTTAACTTTATTTATTTGTTTGACTCAAAGAAAATTTTGTTGCTTTTTAGAAATTGTGAATTTTAAAGGCAAAAGTGCTTTATCAATCATTTCTGTAATGTCAGTTTTTTTTTAAATAATAGAATTGCTCATGTAATATATAAATTTTTCCAGGAAAATGATTGATGCCTTAGAAATGGAAAACAATTTGTATCGTGTCGGGCAGTCAAAAATATTCTTCCGAACTGGTGTCTTGGCTCATCTGGAGGAAGAACGTGATTTGAAACTTACTGGTCTGATTGTATCCTTTCAAGCACAGTGCCGTGCTTTTCTTGCAAGACGCTTATACCAGAAGCGTATGCAGCAATCGAATGCAATACGGGTACTGCAAAGAAACGGCTTGGCGTGGCTCAAATTACGAAACTGGCAGTGGTGGCGATTGTTTACCAAGGTTAATATTTACTTTATTATTAGGTTTTCTAATTTATAAGAATTCTTGCATTAATTCCAGGAGGTCAATAGTAGATTATTGTCCCTCTCTTGTTTTAAACACGTGCGTTTATTAGTATTTTATTTTCAAAACTTCGTAATGACAAATGAGTACTTCAGGTGAAACCACTCTTGCAAGTTACGAACCAAGAAGCTGCCATTGCTCTCAAAGATGAGGAACTGAAAGTCGTGAAAGATAAGCTCAGCAAGAAAGAAAGCGAATATGGTGATATTGAGAAACGCCTCAAACAATTAAGCGAAGAGAGGAACGTTCTTCAAGAACAGCTACAGCAGGTGCATACTTAAAAACCATGTATGATTGTGTATGTTTACAACAAGACCATGAAATCAACCATCCTGAAAATATTAGGTGATGGATTGAAAACATTTCAGGAAAGTGAAGAACGAGCGGAAGTCGAAGAAATGCGTGAAAGATTGTCATCAAAAAAAGTGGAATTAGAAGATATGCTGACTGAGTTGAATTCGAAACTAGATGAAGGTGAAGAACAAGTGGAAAAATTAACAGAAGAGAAAAAGAAATTACAGGTCCGTTTTGCACTGCCTATGTATAATTACCCAAAATACTGGAATGTAATTTCAGTGCTTTGATTCAAATTCCTTTAGGAAACTGTTCGAGATTTAGAGGAACAGCTCGAGGAAGAAGAACAGGCACGTCAGAAACTTATGCTCGATAAAGTAAATGTAGATCAACGATGGAAAAAGTTGGAAGAAAAGCATGCTGAGCTAGTTGATTCGTACGAAAAAGTTAGTCAATTGTATAGATTTAAAAGCCGAAATTGCAGTTTTTCAATTTAATTTCCATTCCAAGTTACAATTGACAGCACGAACAAGTCGACTATAAGAAATGAATTTCAAAGTAACATTATTAGCCTCTTTTGAATACACGCTTTATGAAAATGATGAGATGCCGAAGTTGTCTTGAAAAATCCATATATTTTCATTAAAGAAAATTAATTATACTTTATCATAGTTTACACATTGTGTTTTGTTGATTGAATTCATAACTATCCACTTTTTTAGTTACTTAAAGAAAAGAAAAATATAGAAGAACGAGCGATGCAGTTATCTAATCATCTGTTAGAAGAGGAAGAAAAAGCAAAGTTTGTTGGGAAACAGCGTTCCCGGATTGAAATGCAATTACAAGAACAGGAACAAGAATTAAAAAAGGAAAAGCAGGTGGACTTCTTACGTACTTCTTTGTTTTCGAATAAAATTTATTAAAATGTATACGTATGTATACGTGACTGTAAACGACCACGACTGTACACAATGTGTACACGATTGACAATCATACTTGTCTAAAGTAATTCTTTTAAGATAAGAATAGAAGTTGAACGCCTGAAACGAAAGCTGGAAGTAGAAATGGAAGAACAAAAAGAATTGCTTGAAGAGAAACGAAACAAACTGGAGGAATTAAATTCATTGCTCAGCAAACGTGAAGAAGAATTAACAACGCTATTGACGAAGTTATTTTTGTCTTTTTAATTTGGTTTTTTAGTTTAGTGTAGATTCGAGAAGTTTATTCATTGGTAAGTTTTTTCACAAGGAAGTTTTCCAAGTACCAAGAACTAACGATTTTTCCAAAATTACTTCTGAAACCAACGTTTAATACGGTTACAGATCAGATGAAGACAGCGCTAACAACATAGTTTTGCAAAAGCAGATTCGTGAATTGGAATCAGCTTTAGAGGAATTAAAAGAAGACCTTGATAATGAGAAAGTGATGCGTGAAAAGGCTGAAAAAATTCGTCGTGATCTCAATGATGATTTGGAAACCTTACGAACGGAATATTTGGAAGCAGCCGATAAAACAGCCATATCACTTGAGATACAGAAGAAGAAGGATGAAGAGCTAAAAGAGCTAAAGGTATTTTCTATATCCTCGTAATATCGTTTTTTTTGCTGTTAAAAAGGATAAATCAGGTTTTAATCACTAAATGAAATAGCAAATGCCAATTTAATTTGCTTTAAGATGTTCAAGAAATGATTGCTTTCTTAATTATTGCAGAATCTATTTCCATTTCTGCTATAGAATAACAATAAAACTCCATAGTAATTTTATTGTTTGTTTTTGTTGTAGCGTGCCCTCGAATCAGCCAATGGCGCTAGTGATGCGAAAGCAGAAGAATTAAAACAAAAATATCAAAAGCAGATAGAAGAATTGGATGAGCAGGTTAGTTCATCCCATCCATTTTCAAATTATCAGCATGCTTTACCTGCTCTTATTTTTTCTTCCGGTAAGTGTAATAAGCAGGCTCGAAACTTTGATAGGTTAGCTAATAACCGCTTATACAAAAAGAGTGAACGAATATCGTGAATCTTTTGAAAAAAATTATACTCAGGTTGTATTCGAAGGAAGTCTTGCTATCGACAAGGAATATTCTGTAAATTTAGTTCATAAGCGTATTTTTTTACCAATTTCGTTTATTTTTCAGGTCGAACAACAAAAACGAATACGCTCTCAAGTTGAAAAAGCCAAAAATTCACTGGATATCGAAAAGGCGTCCCTAGCAGCGGAGTTGACCGTGGTACAGGCAGCAAAAGCTGAGGCAGATAAAAAACGTAAACAAGCTGAAATGGCATGTATGGAGTTGAATGCACGAATAGCAGAACTCGAGTCAGCAAAGTCGGCACTTGCCCAACATCTTGCAAAAGCACAAAGTGAACTGGATTCCGTGGTGAAACAAAAAGAAGAAGATGAACAGAATGTTTCAGCGTTGCAACGAAAAATTACACTTCTTGAACAGCAGTTAGCAGAAGCACAAGATCAGTTGCAGGAAGAAACCAGAAATAAGCTTGCAGTACAAACAAGAGTACGACAATTGGAAGATGATTTAGTGGAATCACATGAAATGCGTGAAGAATCGGAACTTAAGCGAAAGGAATTAGAAGGGGTAAAGGATTTTTCCCAGAAAATTTAAATTTTATGATTCAGATTCTTGTGCACTTATATCTACATCATATGTATGCATATGCGGTTTTGTTCATGTTGCATTTTCTAAGGTCGTGGTGTTTTTTAAGCAGCTTGATAGCGTACGAATGGCATTGGCAGATGCGAAAAAGAAAGCGGATGAGGGTGTGCTGCAACAAATGGAAGAAATGAAGAAGAAAGTCCAACGAGATTTCGAAGTAACTCAAAAGACATTAGCCGAAATGGAGGTAGCACGTGATCGTACTGAGCGGTCCAAACGAAAATTACAGCAGGAGGTAACTTCTTCATCAGCATTTACTTAGCTTTGTTTTTGCTGAATAATACATAAGAGCACTGCATTTTTTGCTTTATTTTTGCTATGTTTTTTCATATTTAAGGTAGAAGATGCCAATATTGAACTTAATAACGTAAGGACGTATTCGCGTGATTTGGAAAAGAAGCAGCGAAGATTTGATCAACAACTGGCAGAAGAAAGAGCTAATCTTCAAAAAGTAAGAAATTTTTCAAGTTCTCTTTGATTATGAAGTAACTGCAAAATAGCTTGCTGAAGTCGATTTGACAGCAGTGCAGATTAGGCTGATAAAAATAGTATAAAAATTATATAAATTGTATAATCATGGCAAAAAACATGCTTAACGGCACGCAGATACACAATTAATTGATGTCAAAACTAATCATTATCTACAGGTTGTAAATGAACGCGATGCACTTGCACAGGAGTCTCGTGATCGTGAGACGCGCATTTTATCATTAAACAATGATCTTGAAAGCTTACGCTGTCAGTTGGAGGAATCGGAACGTGTAAAACGTATGCTGCAAATGGAGCTTGATGAATCGGTCAGTTTTGCATAAAGAGAAGGAAGGCGGGGCAAAAATCAAAGAAACCACATCATTTTAGATGTAAAAAAATATAAGGAAAAATTATTAGCATAGTGTAGATGTGGACAATCCTTTGAGGACGTCTTTTGCTGTGGCAATTTTGGATTTTTTCTGAGCTTTCTTTACAGACGGACAATTTTTTCAGGTATCCTCAAAGGATGACGTTGGGAAAAGTGTGCATGAGTTGGAGAGAGCAAAACGTCAACTGGAAGCAGAGTTACAAGAACAGCGAGCCCAAGTCGAAGAACTAGAAGATGCTGTTCAAATAGCAGAGGATGCTCGACTTCGGTTGGATGTCAACTTTCAGGTTCTTGTTTATACACTGTAAAGCTACAGCTGTTTTTTTTTTGGTGATTAATGAAAAATAATGTATGATTACCTCAGCAGATGTATGTAGTCGACTTAGATTTTAATTATTGTATAGGCTTTGAAAAGCGAACAAGAAAGGATGCTGGCAACGAAGGAACAGGAGAGTGAAGAGAAACGTCGTTTATTGCTGAAACAAATTCGAGATCTCGAAAATGAGCTTGAAAATGAACGTCGTACACGCGTAAGATTTGTTTTTACACGAACATAGTTCATTCGTCTTGATGGAAATTTTCCAGGTAATGTGATTTTTTATTCCAAACCTAATAGATTCATTTATAGACCGGTGCTGTTTCTAACAGGAAAAAGATTGAATCACAGTTGATGGAAATGGAACAACAATTAGAACTTGCAAATAGATTGAAAGATGATTACAGTCGACAGTTCAAAAAATATCAACAAATTATTAAAGATATGCAACATGATAATGAAGAGATTCGACAATCGAAAGAAGAGTTTGCAAATTCTTTGCGTGAAATGGAACGGAAGTGAGCTTCATTTGTTTAATGTCTCTCCATTTTCATTCGATTTATGCTTCACCCGATCGTGACATGACTTGAAACCTCCTCACATCGCTCAGGAAAAATTCATGGCATAAAGTGTTGAACCGTTATTTTTGCTTCATCTTTTTGTTTTTTACAGTGTATGGACTAGCTGTAGGCTACCGGTGATCCTTTCTCTCTATCTTAACTATTCCCTTAGTTTTGTTTATCTTTGGAATTCCTATGGAGTAATTTGTAGGTTACGCACGATTGATGCTGAAAATGCCCAGCTATTGGAAGCTAACGAAAGTTTGATAAACCAAAAAAGACAGCTGGAAGCAGAAAAGGATGAGCTCGAAGATGCAAGAGGTCGAGGCGGTGGTATGAATGTTGATGAACGTCGAAGACTGGAGGCGAAGGTTGCAGCTTTGGAAGAAGAAGTAGAAGAGGAACAAAGTCTTGCTGAATTAGCGCTTGATAAACAAAGGAAGGCACAGATGCAGGTAAAGAAGACAGGAATTTTGCTATCATTTCTTCGTTTTCGTCTTTTTATATGGTGATAGTTGTTAAATGAGAAGAGGAAGATGTGTGAAATAAAATGCAAGATATTTATGAATCATGAAAGTTTTAATCGAATCTGTGAGTGTTGTTTGCTGAAGCTTATCAAATCTGTCATTGTCTATTGAAGGTTGAACAGCTAACCACGGAATTGTCAGTTGAGCGTTCTACAACACAAAAACTAGAAACTGAAAAGCAAGCAATGGAGCGTGCAAATCGTGAACTGAAGAATAAGGTGTCGGAATTGGAAACATCGGCACAAACTCGTTCTAGGGCTCAAATAGCTGCACTTGAAGCGAAAATACAGTACTTAGAAGAACAGTATAATGCGGAAAGTCAAGAACGTGCTAATGCTACCCGACAGGTTAGTATATCATTCATAATATTGCTTGTTTAGTTATTTATTTCTATTTTAAAGCTAATGACTATAGAAACTTTTGCATTAATTCCTTGTATAGAGAAGTTTCCATATTAACAAAGACTATTACATATATTCGTTTACAATAAAATTGTTAGTCGTCCTACTGTAGAAAGATTCCGTAACCTTCATTCAACGAACGACTTTAATAGGACAGTTTTATGGCAAGCATTGTGAGTGTCTTTCGGGAAGCCTATCATACAACGGTCCAACATACACTTTTTTAGCAGGAAAAATAAGAACACTGCATTGAATTAACCGATAATTTTATAGATTGCATTGAGAGATCTGGAAAGTAAGTAGTTTTTTGTATATTCAATGGATTGGATTAAAGAAGTACAGCAATTTTTTTGCATTTCACAACGGTATATTTTTTTGAATTAGATTTAATACTCATTCGTTCAATTCAAACATTCTTTTCAGTATCGACGTATTGAGAAACGTTTGGCTGATGCGATATTACAGCTGGAGGATGAACGTCGAAATACCGAACAGAATAAGGAGCAGGTTTGTTAAACACAATTTACTTTTGATCTTGATTGTACATGCCTTTTCTACTTTTTCTGAGGAATAATCATTTTTTTCTTACTGCAGGCAGAAAGAGAAAAAACTCGTGTAAGGCAGATTCGCCGACGGCTTGATGAAATGGAAGAAGAATTGATACGGGAACAAACAAAAGCGCGGAATCTGCAACGAATGATCGATGATTTAAACGCAGCAAATGATACATTAGCTCGCGATAACACTAATTTGCGTGGACAGCGTCGTCAAATTCGTGACACATTACTAGCTGGTCGACGTGTTCACTTACGGAATAGCAGTCCACATGATGATTTGGACAGTATAGGAACTGAAGGTAGTGGTCACAGTTATTCTTATATTAAGATTTTACCATCGATTTAATTTTGTTTGATGCTCTCTGATCGAGGAATCACTTGCTTATTTCTTACATCGTTAGTTTTTTTTTTGTCCAAATACTAATTTTCCTTGACGGACACCTGTCCGACTTTTTGTTCTACCTTAAGCTTCAAAATATTTTGACCAAATTATTTAGCACATTTTATCAATAATTATGCCACGACACGAAGAGCGAGTAGTTATCATTCGTGTACGTGGAATTGATATGGACGCGTTATCTATCATCTATCAAAAATTATCTGTCACCTATTGCAAATCTTTTAATGGTATTCATGTACTGAAGACAATATCAAATCTTAGTTATAATGAAGTAAATAAATGCACAAATTTTTATCAGCTAAGGTGGATTGGGGATAAAAGTAATTAGAATTTGAAACACAGAGAATGATTGGTAGAACCGGAATGAACAAATCATAAATTAGTTCATATTGAATCTGCTGGTTAGATTATTTTATATAGTAAAAATATGAAAAGCAACACATGAATCTATTAAAATCGAGTTATTTTTTCCTTTCAAAAAATTTGAAAAATGTCAGAAAACTATTAAGTTTCAGGATCTGATATGACTGATGATGCAAAACGCGGCTTACCATTGAAGGAGTGAAATTTTGAAATGTTACCTATGATTTTGTGAAAGAAAAACAAAATTGAAAAAGTTTTGTAGTATTTAATATGCCTCAGAAAAAATTCTGAATTCCTAAGATGTTACCAGTTATGCCTTGTTTTTTTTTTCATTTTGCTTCCTTATGAATTGCTCTGATTCATGTCGCCACAGTTTTCTTCTTTTTTTTTTCCTAGAACAAAATTCGTTGTTTAATATTCAAAGTGATATTTATGATTTGCCATTTGGTCATTCACTTAAAATTAGAATAACAATATCTGATAAAAAAGGCAGGTATTATCGTTGATATTATAATATTATCACTGCTATTATCATTATTATTATTATCAATATTTATATTATTACCATCACTTCTACTATCATTATTGATTCTTATTATTAATTATTATTATTATCAGTTATTATTATTTTAAATATAGACCTGAAAAGTTGTTCATAATGTTTATTACTGGTATGCATCATTGTTCGTCTTACCCACTCTCTTTACATTTACTGTTTCAAAAGCTTATTTCAAATTGAAGAAAAAGCATTGTTTATTTAGGAAATAATGACAGCAGAGATGTGATTGCTGTTGCTATTGTTAATGGTAGTGCTTACTACTAATTTTTCCATTATTATTATTAAGTACCAATACGTTCATACTGCTACTATTCCGACATAGTTTTTCATCTTTTGCAATTGTTTCCCTATGTGATTTAGTGGTCATTTTTATATACCATGCCATGCAGTGAAAGTGTGGCGCTTATGGTTTTTTTTTTTTGAAATTTATGTCATGAGAATACAAATATACATACACCTATACACACATACACGTACACTCACGCACACGTATATATATATATATATATATATATATATATATCTGTGCTGTATATTATCCTATCGGAGATGCCCTTCAGTGTATAACCGGTGCTTCCGTCATGTATTGTGCACCTCTGCACCAATCTTGAATTCCGTACATTCCTGAATTAACTCATTATCTTACTGTTTTATATGTTTGCAATGAATATGTGAAATTCAAATGTTCATTCAAAGCATTTGTTTGTTAGTAAAAGAGGAGAAAAAATGGTTTGTTAAAACTATGCCTCTTTTTTTTGCATTTATTAAAATTCAACGCATTTGAAAAAGTTATGTATCAATTTAAATTTCTTCTGGAAAGAGATAAACCAAACTATAAGGGAATTATTATTTTTGCAAATTATTACTTTTAGAATAGGACGATAATTTGAAACTTAGCACAGTGGAAAATTTCATATGTAATTGAAGATGACAGAGATGATTCATTTAAACTTATTCCCTCAAACATATCAATAATAATTAAACTGATAGTGTAATGCATAATTAAAGTGTAATGCTAAGCGAAATGATTAAAAAGTGCGTGAAAGATTCGGAGATAGGAAGATCCATTCTTTTTGCCTAAACTTAATTACGTGAAATAAAGGAACCAAAAAAAGAATAGAATCTATCGCTTTGCATTCATTTATTTTTGTTTCAATCAAATAAATCATGCACTAATTAATTAATGAATGATAGATAAGAAAAATTTAATTTATTGATTGTACTTTTGAGCTAAATTTTTGCGAAAATTCTTCAAATATTTTTGCGCTAATGCCCTTCACTATAAATGTATGTGAAAAAGAATTTGTTACAAATCAATTATGTATGACTGAAGAAGTGATTGATCTTACATCACTTATTTCTCCTCCACACATCAACCAAGTTCGATCACTTCTATTTTAATTTCAAGAAAACAATTATGAAGAAAAAAAAAAGAAAGTAATGAAAGCAGCAGGAAAGAAAAAACAACATATTCATAAGAATACCTACCGTATCTTTACACTCATTTTTACTCAGCAAAGTTTCTATTTTTTGGTATTTAAGTTTATTGCACTCTTTTTTTGAAATTAATTGTATTAATTAAACAAATAGAAAATGAAACTTCACGTAAATATTCAGTATTTTTTCTCACCGATAATTTTAATTGTAAATAGAATTCATTTTGTGAAGAAAATGCATTGTAATGTTTATTGTATCTTTCGTTTTTTTTTTAAAAAAAAAGTTAATTATATTAATTAAATGATCAAAAAATAAAGCTTCATAAATGATTTTGTTTTCAAAAATATTTGTAATTGTTTCAATTAATTGAAAGTTTTTTCCGCTGTAGATTTTTTTTTCATTTTATTTTATGAGAGTAAAGGTTTCTAGTCTTTAACTTTTGTCTCATAAAGTTCCTTTATTATGGAAATGAAATGGTATAACATTCACTTTTCATTTTATTTTTTTACATTCGAATAAAAAGCCAAGAAATTTTCATTCTTCGTAAAAAATTCGTCATAATTGGAGAAAATTTTTCTTCCATTCCATAAAATTTCAACATTCAAATTCAGCTTTTTTTTTTTAAATTTAATTTGCTAATAATTTGATAAGGCATATTTTATTTATCGAAATCATTTTGAAATTTAATTTATCGCATTCTTTACGCATTTCCAAATATTTCGTTTAATGTAATAACTATATTTAGAGGATCTGATATTTTCGCCAAAAAAAGAAGTACCGTAAGGAATAACAATGATTTAAAGCACTCCTCGGTACATCATCTATCTCTTCATATGTAAATGTGTGTGTGCGTGTGTGTGTGTGTGTGTGTGGGTGTGCGTGTATGTGTGTGTGTGTGTACGTGCGCGCGCGTGTGTGTGTACACGTTTGCGTATACTAGGTTATAGTGTAGGAAATTAATTAATGGGAAATTACCAGAATAAAGTGAACAGAAACTGTAAATTAAAAATTAGAACAATGAAATTATGAAGAATTCACTGGGATAATGTGTGCTGTGATCATCAGCAATCATATTAATGAGAATTAACAATTAGTTTTGTATTTTATTAAATTTGAAAAAAAAATTAAACTCTTACTTCTTTTAATACCGTAAATATATAACGTATATATAATTTCTAAATAATTAAATTTCACTTTTCTTAATTGATTGTAATTATAGAATTATCGCACTACACACTTAATTGCTATATGATAATTGTTATTGCTTTTGTTTTTAAAGGAAAGTAAACAACATTATTTATTTGCTCAATCGAAACCACAAAACAATAATGGATTTTTCATTAAGATGGCTTTTTCTCATACTTCTTCCAGAAGTAACACAATGCTATGTCAAGGTTCTACCAGGTAAAAAGATACTTATTACAAGTAGGAATGAGTATATCTAATTTGTATAATTCACATTTATAAATAATAAATAACTGCAGAAAATGTTTTTTAATTTTCATCCAAAATACAATGCATAGAGAAATTTTTGTCATAAGTAGTGAAAATAACAAAAAGTGAAGTAGCAATTTTTTTTTTTGAAATTTTAAAATATTTCATGAAAAGTTTTTAAAATAAAAATGCAGAAATTTTTGAGCTACTACAGGTCTCACATTCGAAAAATTAAACGGCAAAGGAAAGATGTGGGTTGGTCCACCGGCGCAATTTCCATTTCTACCTCCATTCTGCGTACCACCAAAAGGGCAAGCACCAGCGCAACCAGGAGCAGCACCAGCACCAGCACCAGCAGCACCAGCACCAGCACCAGCACCAGTAGCACCAGCAGCACCAGCACCAGCACCAGCACCAGCACCAGCAGCACCAGCACCAGGAGCAGCACCTGCACAATTCCCTCAGCAATTTATCAGGACTTGGTGGTGTCCACCGATGTATCAACAACCCCCACAAGCTGCACGGCCTGCCCCGCAATATCCTCAATATCAGCCGCAATATCAACAACAACAACAACCTCAATATGCCCAGCCTTCTAAACAGCAATACCCACAACAACAACAACCTTACTATCCTCCTCAGCAGTACCAACCAGCTCCTCAACGGCCGCAGCCCATTGGTCAGCAGCCGATGGGTGGTCAGCAGCCGGTTGGTGGTGCAGGACTGGTAGGATCATCTTTATATGGAATGTTTGGAGAAGATTCCGATTTGGGTTTAAAAGGATACGATCATTTTCAAATGAGTTTCACGTGAAGGCAAAATAGACTTTGCATTTTCATGTGTTACTGAAACTTTTATGCATATTTTTATACCACGTGTGATAAATATGAAATGATCATGTTTGTGGAATGAGTCGACTATCTGTCTTTCTCTTAAGTTCGTGAAAAAAAGAAAGAGAAGAGAATGAAGGAGTAAAAAGGTAAGAAAATAGTTTTCAATGTGATCATATTTATGATTTATCAAATAGGTACAATTGATAAGTTTCATTCATGCAATAAATCATTTTTTTTTCTTTTAATTGTAAGTTTGAATATTTCTATTGCGATAAAATAATTTAAAATACATCATTTATTGTTACATTATCATCACCGCCATCATCGCCACCACACCAACAACAACAACAACAACAAAAATAGCAATGCTTTAAATGGAAATTTATGGTAATCGAGCAAAATTTAAATTATAAACTTTTAATGAATAAACAAATTAAGAGAATTTAGTGAGCAAATGGACAGATTAAAGAAATGAAGAAAAAAAAATGACGAACTATTAAAGTTGAAATATTCCTGTAAGAGGATCTTTTTCTAGCTTAAAGTATTGAGCTTTACGTAATTAAAGTAAAATAACTAACTGCTCAAATAAAAAAATATTCGAGTGAAAAAATTTCACAAAAAATTATTATCCCTGCGTTACATCCAATTGCAATTAAATGAAGTTTAAGCAAAGTAATTAAACTAATTCCTATGTTGTTAAGAAATTAGTGAGCTCTTTTTTATAGCGTTAAAAAAGAAGAGGAAATGAAAAAAAAATAATACTTATAAATGATACCACTAAGTCTAACTTTTTATTTAATTATCTTTTAACAACTTTAGTAAAACTAATATTATATAATTTTAGCAGCAACTATTTTTACAATAATTTTATTTTATCAAAAAAAAATAGAAAGAAGAAAAAAATTAGCAAGAAAATAATAATTTTAATTATCTAATTTGATCATTTACTACATCATTATTAATGTTTTAATATGGTTGGTTATTTATTTCTTTTAAAGTCTAACGATTAAATTAATTAGGTAATTTTGAATTTTAATTTTTTTTAAGTCTAATTAATTTGAATGAAAGAATGTGAGCACTACGGTAATTAATTATGGTAATTAATTCTTTTACATCAATAAAAGCTATATGCTATTTTATATTAGCATTTAAGTTGCATGTTTTATAATTTATTTGATATAATCGTTAACTTAACATTTAAAAGTTCATAGGGTAATTGTTATTAGTATATCTTTACATGTCATTTTATGAAATATGATGAGAGCGTACATTTAGTGTCATACGGTATTATTTGGACGGAAAATAGTACGTTGTTGATTGGATCTTGCAAATGGATCCTTACAACGAGCAATGAACACTTTTATAAATGAGGAAAATAATACAATTGTTTACATTCACTAATGTAATTTAAATTTAATTAATATTTAATTAATATTCAATCATGGAGTAAAAAAGAATAAAATGTTTTTTTTTCTAAGAACTAAAAAAATGTGAAAAAAAAACTAATGATTAAGCTAATTAACTGATATAAATAAAAAATTTTAGATTGATTGATGTATATAAAAATTAAAAAAAAATTTTTATTGAAATAGAAAATATAAAAATTATAGTCTATCAATTGTTATTCTTGCTTCTTCTTGGAAAATTCTAGGGGAATGTAGGTAATTTGCATGTACTGGGAAAGAAATCAGGGAATGTCAGATCATTAGTGATCAAAATAATTTTACTTATCGAAATAAATTTATTATGCAATGGTAGCGGTATCATTAAAGTTGTAACAAAAATTTTATCATTTTTTCTCAATATTTCAAGTATAAATAATCGATTGCTGATGAGAAATTTGTTTGTTTGATATATTTTAATTTATGAATAATTGATCACTCTAATAAAGCACCATCTTTATTTGCTATCTCATTTACCTATCATTTCATTTCATTTGTTATTTTTACCTTTGTAAACATTTTGTAATCCTTATTGCATGTAGTCATAACTAATAATTTTTGAAATTTTAATTCCTAAAATTTGACCAGATATTACATAGTATATAAGCAGAAATTTTATTTCAAACATTTTTTAAAATTTTCCTTTTTTTTGAGGGTTGATGTCACTTTTTCTTCTTTTTTTCCTTCCGAGACGGATGATACATTCATGAGTCATACACTATGACCAATAGTTCCTGTCAATCTAAATAGTTTACTTACTTTTATAAGTGAGTGTCATTTTAGACTGTCGTGGATAGCAATGGTTAGCACGAAGAATTATCACAGTCATTCTTACCAAGATGTTCAACACTTATCAACTTCAACCTCAATCACTGATCCATCATCAATAACAGCAATAACAACATCTAAACCTACCGCAAACAGTATTATGCGACAATCATATTTATCTTATGCAGGTATATGATTAATTCATTTTTAAAATTTGCTGAATTAAAAATTTGGGGACAAAAATGTGATTGAAATTTATCACACTATGCTACTGTTTGTTTAATGAAGTAATACAACAATTATTTTTTTTTCATATCAAATATCATCGAGCAATTTGATAATTTTATTTTATTTATCATATTATGTATTATTATCACTGTTATTATCCAAGAAATTCGTTGTTATCTCAGGTTGTTAACAACTGATAATAATTATTTGTCATTTAATAAAGAAAACCGAACGTAAAGTTAACAATTAATCACCAAATAAATAACAATCTATTCTACTATATCAAAGAGGTATTTCGCTAAAGATAAAAAATTTCACCTTCCCAAATCTTAACAATTAACAATTAAATTAATTTATTGACATTGTAATTGGAATTTATTTTTTATTAATTTCAACAACATTTGCCGCATGAATTAAAATACCAAATAAAGATATGATATAAGCAGGAGGGGGAAAAGAGGAATGAAGAAAGGAATATGCAACAGTTAATAATCATCAAAGATTTGGTCAGTGAAAAAAATTCGCTGACAAATTGAAATATAATGAAATGAATTTTATATGAAGAGGGAGGATGGGAAGAATAGAATGAAATCTACGCGCTTTTCCTATCAGCTGCATAAAAAAATTATGCATAAATTTTTACCGTTATCTATGTTATTATCTATATCACCATAATTATTACCATCATTATTATCATCATCATTCCTTTATCAAATTAATGTATACAACATATTTGTTTTCTAATACGAATTTCCTCACTCTCATATATTGATATTTGTACTGATTTGCTATATGAGATCAATCTATCTATCACATACAGTCCACTGATTCATCATTATCAGCTTAGACTAAGCACACACTCATGCAGCTGTACAATTTACATCATTGCTTCATTTCATATTGCTTAAAAAAGAAATGTTTTGCTAAAAGTGAAACTTCCAATATTTTGCAACATCTAAATGGCAGCAAAAAAAGTCTGTACATACAACTGATTGTAATAATTATTTAAATTTTACTGCTTTTTGTATAATATAAAAATTGATTGCTTAAACAATCTAAGCATATGAATAACGTAATTAACAGAAAATTCTCATTGGTTTTTTTTTCTCACCTGAATTAGTAAGACAAAGAATTTAAAAGTTCCATTTTGTAACATCGTTTTCTGAATCATCTAACAAAACAACTGATGATGTTTCTAAGTAAACCTAGCAATCCTACCTTCTTTTTTTTTCTCCATTTAACAAATCGTTTATCTAGTTCGTTCATATTTTTTTTACTACTTGTTAAATTTGTCATTTGATTCTTTCATGCCTCATTTCCTAATCTTCTGGTTTTTAATCTTTCGATCAATTACAAAGAAAAAAGAAAGGAACAAATCAAAAATGATCATAACGATAAATGATATCAAATAAAATCATTGCAAAAAAAGAAGTTTTAAAATAAAATTGCAAACAATTTTCCTATTTGCAGTAAGTTTCAACGATAATTTCTGTTCAACAATATGAATTTAATTTAACATTTTCAATATTTTTCCAACAACTAAATCACAATTCGTTAACAATCGCTGCATCATCCATTTTATTGCAATTATTATTTCAATTATATGCGAAATTATTTAAATCTGTTATCAGTAAATTTCTAAATTTTAGAAAAAGTTAAAATTAATAATTATGTGATAGATATCTATCAATTAATTTCAGTTGCTGATTGTTTGGTACTTTGATGCTGATGAATTTATACAACTTCCTGTATCGGACCAACTGATACATACATATTCGAACAACATTCATACATTCCTTCCTCTTGTCTTTCATTCGTTATTATTTGTTTGTTCGTCCTTGTCGGTCTTTTGTCACATTTATGCAAAACATCGTAATTTCAACAATGTACGACATTTGCAAATAGCATTATTTAGGTAAGTAGACGGGACGGTTGTGATCGTTGAAAGTATCACTTATAGCGATAGATAAATTATTATTGTTCCATGTAGTAGCAGGCAAATAAGTTAAGTAAATAAAATGAAGAAAATAATTATGAATAATAATAATAATAATAATAATAAGAGTAATATTAGTAAATAGACGTAAGTAGTTGTTATAGATGTATTTTATCAGTGTATTTCTTCACATTTAACATCTCAGATTATTGTTGCATTTCAAATATTTATGTAATTTCTTTTTCGATGGATTGGTAGTGCTAGATCAGATGACTTATCTCTTAAAATATTTCATATTTAATATTTTGTCAAATTAATTTCAACTTTTCTTTCAAACTTTTAAACTTTTTCACTTCATATCTTTAATTTTACAATACTAAACACTTTTTACAATAAAATTTCATTCCAATAAATAACGAATAATAACTAATAATTTAACTAATAATAATTAACTAATTTAACTAATAATTCTCACTTATCTTTTATTTTTTTTTTCTGAAGGAAAGATATTAAAGCTTTTATTTATTTTTTTTCCCACCTAATTACCTTATGTATTTGAATAATTTTGTCGCTTTTTTTTGTAACTTACATTGTAATAATTGTTTAACTATTTGTAATTTTTTTTTACCAATATAAATAATGAAATGTGGAATGAATGAGTGTAAACTGTATGGGTGGCATAATTTGAAAAATCTTACCCTTATCCTGTAGCCTTCACGTTTTACCATTTTTTCCTAATCGAACAGCGTTATGTATCGTTTATGAACCGAGACTGATCACTTTTTCAGCACTTTATTGCGATCATTTATCGTTCCTTCTCTTATTTGTTCATTCTTATTTCCTTTTTTTAAAAGAAAAAAAAAAGAAAAGAAGAATTTATCCTTCCTATTCCCTCGTTGTAATCATTGTGATATATCGTCGCCATCACTTATCAAATCTTTCCTCTCTTATCCACATAATTAATAATTGCTCGTTTTAGTTAATTATTTGGTTACTGTTAATTAATGTAATTAATTTAATTGATAAAAAAAAGACAAAATACTTTACTACTTATTAATTAGTTAATTAATTTATTTATCTATTTCATTTAACTGCTCGAATTATATCGATGGTATTTATAACTGTAGCAATATCGTTCATTTCAATCAATATTTGATCAATCATTATAAATTTTTGTTTTCTTTTCTCCTCTTATGCACAATTAATAATTTCATATTTGAATTATATAAAATTCAATGAACTATTTTCAGTATCATCAAACATACATTAATTATTGCAAAAATATTATTTTTCATTAATTTTAACATTGAAAAACTAATAAAAAAATTCAAATTTATGTAAAAAAAATATACTTTTCGAAATTTCTCGAAAATTATGTCTAATTATAGAAGAATGAACCAAAAAAAAATGTAGTTGATAGTTAAATAAATTAAAAAATAAAATTCATCAAATGGGTCTATTGTTTTCCTCCTCGACTTCTTATTTCATTACTGCTTCTTCCTTTTTCGCTTTTTTTTCCTCCTTTCACCCTTCCTCTTTCCTCCTCCTCCCCCAACTCCCCTCCCCTTCCCTCCTCCTTTCTTCCTTATATTCCTCATTTTTACAATAAACCATAGCCTATTGACAGTGATGTACCAGTGCTTGAAAAAGAGGAACGCCAGGTGCTACCATTTTTTTTTCTATTACAGAAATTCAGCTGAAAAACTACATTCGATACATTATAATTAGAAATTGCTAGATTACTCCAACACCATCTTATCGGTTATTTTTCTAAAACATTCCATTTGTACGGTTCATTTCAGTTTACTTTCAACATAACCACTTCCACACTTTTTTCTTTTCTAATTTTATTTTTGTCATAATTTTTCCTCTCAAAAAAAAAGACGAGAAGTTTTTATTTTAATTTCAACAAAAAGACATTTTATCAAAAAATTTCACTAATAAATATTGAAATTTTCTTCTGACAATTGTAAGTATCATAATTTTATTCCTAATTTATACTCATTAATTGAAAAATTTTAGTCAGCACATTATTTATAAGTTAATGAGGACTTTAATTAATGTCTTAATTAAATTATTCATACAACAAATGGTATTTTTGTTAAAATTTAAAGTTTTAAAGTTGAAAATTATGCCATTTATTTTAGTTTTATTTTTTTTTGCATCAAAATAATTTGGAACATTTGTTAAATTATAGCGTATATACATAATTTCGAACAAACTAAATTTAGGTGATACTTATTCTAATTTATAATTAACCTTTACTTGCTAACGCAAAATTTTCCTTTCCCAAAAGTAAAATAAAAAAAGAAAGGAATGATGAGATTACATATTATATAATTATTATTTGTATTTTTGATTGCTAAAATACATCTGCATTGAGCTATTTTTTATTCTTCACCTTTCTAATAATTATTTTTTTCAAGAATAAGTGTTCCGTTATTATATGATAATGTAGGCAAATTCCACTTTTTGAATGTTAAATATGTAGAACACGGATTAATGACAAATTTTACTGTCACACAAAACTAAAATTATTATTCACCTTGACGTGTATTAACTTTTATCAAGTCTATTTTATCATTCCGGATAGTATTTCATATTAGCTTCTATCAATTTAGAATATTACATTGTAAAAGTTAATGTGGACAGTTTCTGTAGTTTAGTTTTATTCTAGAATAAATGCTTTAAAAAATAATTTAGAATCGGAAAACAGGAACGATAGTTCGGATGCGTTAAATTTCGTTACGGATGCGGTGAAATTAAAAGAATCGGAATTTTCCGGTACGTATCCATTATCAGATAAGATAGCCAAATTGTCGCAGCAGCAGGAAAGTACATGCACACGGCGTAATAAGCCGAATACATATTCTGAAAATCGTTCTATTATATGTGTTACAGCAGTGGCACCACGTGTGCTACAAACTACCTTATTTACGCTACTTCAGCTAATTGGATTATCGGTGTTAGTGAGTATGTTTTTTTTTTCTTACTTTTAAATTCCACATGATTTGAAAAAGCAAATTTACATATTCATTCATTTTTGGAATTAAAATCTAAACTATCCTTTTTTTGCCATCACATTTTATGTTTCATGACAACTTCAATTTTTAAATCTTTTTTTTTTGGAATAAATTCTTAAATGAAATTAACAAATTGAATGATTAATGCTTGAGAAAATAAAGTAATTAAATTTAATAATAATTTAAATACTGAATTATACACCAAGTTGTCTGCATTTCATTGAAACTAGACTAACAAATCTCTCTCTTCCAAAAAAAATATGGTTTCATTTATTTTATTCGAATTCCTCAAATTCAAAGCTTCGAATTCCTCAACAGCAAACTTTTTAATTTAAACGATTAATAACACTGTGGGAACGACACACACACACACAGACACACACACACACACACACACACACACACACACATACACACATTTACCTTATTACAACAAGTAAAGGTCACAGATGCAAAATCTATCGGATACACTATGCATACAAATCAATTCATTTTTGATGGATTCCCAAGAGCGCTTGCTATTTACAAATAAGACTATTTGGAAACAAATGAACACATTCGTTTTTAAATAAAATTTTTATTAAAGTAAACTTAGGAAAAAAATTTTCCCAGCTTTCGGTATTCTTTTTCCTCAATCGTTTTAATTGAAATTAAATTCCTTTTTCCCTTCCTTTTTCTGTGACCGTAAATATGATATTAAATAGGATCATCAAGGTTAAAGTATGTTTGAAAAAATTAAAATGTTAATGAATTCAAAAAAGATTAACCAAACTGCAACATTATGAACATATATTAAAACAAATGAATTTAAGCTAAATGCTTTAATTAAGAATAACTTAGTTAAGTAAGATGTACATAATTTATTCATACTTTTCTTAACCTGCAATTTTATTTCATCAGAACATCCATCAACTTTGGAATTTAATTTAAGCTTACTAATTTGAAGTGCAAATTTGCATTTAATAATAAAGTGATATTTGAAACATGCGAGATAATTAATTCCCTTTTAATAATTGCATGTTGCATCTCTATTTCATTGTTAATTTATTTATTGAATGTCATTGAGTGGTTTTAATACAGACAGAGCAGAAATATTTCGGAATAATTTTGGAAAATTGAATTAAATATAATTTCGCAAAAAAAACTAACCCAATTTAAGAAGGAAATTAAAAGACAAATCTAAATTGAAACTAAAATTTAACGGTTTTAATCTGTTGAAATTGCTTCATGTTAATTTTAATTGAAGGAAAAACAATAAGAATATCTAAATTTTAACAAGATTAATTCACGAGTAATTTCCCTTTATTTTTTACTTACATATGATTTCTTTAGTAGAGTATTTTGTATTAAAATATTTAAAAAAGAAAATAAATAAGAAAATAAGTAAATAAACAAACAAACAAACAAATATATATGATAAAAACAAAACACTTATTTATATTATGCACATAGGAATATGTTATCGTTATAAAAATTTGCATTTCTTTTTCACCAAATTTGATTTTTAATTTTTTTTCCAATTATAATTGTTGATTTTGTTTATTTAATGAAAAAAAAGTAATTATTACAAATTTTTATCATTCAAAATGATTGAAATTTCTATAGAATTAAAATGAGTCAAATTTGGAAAAATGAATTTTTATTGTACAAAAGGTAAAAATAATAATGCTAAAGGCAACGCAGATGGTTTAAAAAAAAATAACGTCCGTCAATCTTATTTTACAATTATGCGGAAATGTCTACATTTTCCATTGTATTATTGTTAATGCTTTTAAGCAGGTGTTTCGTATTTTTTACAAAAAAAAGAAGGAAAAAATGAGCGAATTTTTTTTTTTTGATCTTTAAGTAATAGAAGAAAAAAGTTATATTATTTAAAAGCTGTATAAATTATTTATTACCATTTTGAATTTTTTTTTGAACATAATTTGAGAAATTAAACCTAATTAATGAAAATATTGGAGAAAGAGGACGAGAGAGAGAGAGAGAGAGAGGTAAGTTGCGAAGATTTTACTTGTACTTTACTTTTTCAAACTTTTTGTTTTCTATAGATGGCTGCTCAACTCGTTCACGATATGATCAGAAGAAATTAAAATCAAATCGATATGCTGTTATTGAACTTAACAACTGTACGGAAGCTTATTGGGGTTACTGCCGAAACGGTGGTACGTGTAAGATGACAGTAGATATTTCACAACGAGATGTACCAGTATGCTGGTGAGTGGTTTAGATTAAATTCTTTAATATAAAAATAAATTTAGTAAAAAGTTGTGGGGAATTTTTTCAGGAATATTATTAGAAATGGAAAAGAAAGAAGGAAAGTTTTTGGGATTTCAGAACAAAAAAAGAGCGAAAAGAAAAATGATTAGAATTCGTGAGAAGGGAATTTTAGATTTTATAATTTTCTAATCAAATTCTTTTCTGTCTTTTTTTTTCTCATACAATCAAATTCATCTTTTTTTTTGTTTTCGTTAGCTGTCTACCAGGATTTCGTGGCCGACAATGTGAACTAATTAACGATCCTAATATTTACTTTTCGCGGCAACAAGGTCAAATGGAAATGGCCGCTATGTCGGGTGTTATGGTTGCAATTATATTTGCAGTTCTGTTTCTGTCATTTGTGTTCTACTTTTATAGGCGGTGAACTTTTATTTTTACAATATTTATAAATAATTAATTTATTATTTGAAACTTTCAAATGAATGCTAAATTTAAATTATGTCTCGATAGTCTATTTTAAATATTAGCATGCATAATTACTGAAAAATGATTTGCATTATATTATTATACTTTACATTATCATATTTAAAACTTGATTTTTTGTCGAAGATAATTTATAGTCTAATTAATGATATGGCTAGTTCGAAATATTACGTCAAGCGAATGTGCGATTTAAATTGAATGCATTTTAGGGTGGTAAATTTTTTATTTTTTCTTGAAAAAAATTTTGAAGTTTTATTCAGATACATGAAATATGGCATGAAGGGAAGTAATTCATCGTCAACATTTGATACTTTGGAGCTTTCACCTGTGACAAATGAAGAAAAACAAGATTCGGATGCAGTTATGTCTAAACTTGAGGTTAGTCAATCTGTTTTTCAAATGTGTATTTAGATTTTAATCTGTGCTTGATTTTTTTATTTACCAATTTAAAATTTGCATTAAAAATATTAAAACTTTTTAATTAAAAAAATTCTTTCAATAAACAATTGAACAAAGTGCCATATCATTTCCATATGGATGATTGTAAGTGAAAATACAACACAAATTTATTTTCTGAATAAAACTCCCAATGTTAAATCAGTTTAGGGGTTAATGATAAGTGAATCTTTAATGACATTACAGATACTGATATTGAATTAGAATGGCTAGCTATATTCATTAATTGTGATGAAGCTTTTTTGGAGGAAGTATCTGTAGTACTTTATGAGTTATATAATTAATCTCATTTATTTATTTTTCAAATATAAAAATAAATTCTTCCGAAACATTTGTAGAGAAGCAAAATAGTGAAAGCACAAGCAGAACGACAGTTGAGTGACAAGAGAGATCAATCATCGAATATTTTTGAAATGTTCACATTAACGGAATATAAGGATCCGGAATATGCTCAACATCGTAATTTATTCAGTATGATGACAAAGAATCGAAATGTGCCAAGAAGAGCAAGAAATAGCAATATTATTCTACCAGAAATATGAAAACAACAACAAAGAAGCAGAAAAAAGAATTATCAATAATAACATAAAATGCTAATTTTTAAATGTGAAGCATTAAATGCTGTAAAATAATTAAAGCTTTTGAGTTGTGGTTATATTTTATTGCAAAATTTAACATTTAAAAATGGATCGGAATTGAAAATATGGAGTAAAATTGGAATTATTATAGGAACACATTATTTTTGACTTTAATTTTAAAAATCAATTTTAAAATTTCTATACAACAGACAGTAATTAGCTAATATCATTGTAATCATTTCCATTTGATTACCGATACATTGATTTATGTAATTAAATACTTTTAATACCTATTTAATTACAAAATTAATTATTGTCAACGTATATTTAGCTTATGTTTGGTTCGAAATAGACGGGTATTATTTGCATGGACCCTCTCATATACTTATATCAAAGATAATTATCAGTACTCGGTGATACACACACACACACATATATATATATATATACGTATATCTGTTAAGAATGATCATTCAATTGTATATCACAGCTGCAATACTTGGCTGATTAATATTTATCAATTCATTTCATTGCTTCACCTCATCTAGTTGTTCTGCTATATGCTAATATATTGCTTATACAATTGCGTGAAAATTTTTTCGCAATTTAATTACTTAAATTAGCTAAGTCTATATTCATGTAAATCATATCACAGTATCTGCTTGTCTACAGTTATTAATTTCGATGATTATCATGTATGATCGTGCAAACTATGTTAACCATTTCATTTCATCAAATTATCGATAAAAATTACTGATGATTTGAAATTCATTAAATATACATATTAAATATACAAAAAAAAATTTGATACTTTATGAAGATGTGAAATATTTGAGAATGTATATGAACTGATATGATAATTTCTTGCACATATCATGTAAATAAATTTTGTCCCAAAAAATAAATTTTAAACTAGAAATATCATTGAAGAGAACTACTGAAAATGATAAAATGATTCATTAAAATAAGGCTTCACTCGACTCAAAATTCTATTTTAGTAAGAAGCTTGTAAAAATCACATATGTTTTAATTCGTTCATTTATAAGCATGAATTCAACATACAGAGAAATTTAAGAGCATTGAAAAGGAGCATATGATGGTTTAAAAAGTCTTTCCAATATACCACTCAAAGCAGGTAAAACACAGGGATGAACGTTAATCTATCCACGAGTTTCCACGACTGTTATTCGGTTTCCACCTGCATGAGATGCGACAGTATCTTTAAGATTTGCCTTAAGTCATATCCTTAAATATTTTTCAGCATTATCAAATCTTTGACCCATACACGACACCTTATGTCCGAAATCCGTCACCACTCACCTGACTTCAAAGTAAAAACGTCATGATTTTTCGATTTGCATTGTATCACACATCAAAATAGTGTTAAATCTGTCTTTTTCACACAACGCTTTGATATCTGACTTAATAAATCCATTGATCATTCAGAAATTCGTGAGTCTGAATATTCCGGTCAGTAAGGTTTTATCGCTAAGGGTGGGATGCTTTTATTTCTGGGGGCGAAGAGTTATTGAACAGAGTATGATCCTGTTAGAATGATTCGAAATTGGGAGGACTAGTAAGAGTTGTGGTGAGTGAGATGGAAAGTGATTTAATTGTTTGAAAGGTCTGTAAACGTCATGAAACCAGATTAGTAATTCGGAATAGAGTTGAAGTCATGATTAACAGACGGCAATGACTAGCATAACTTGCGGAGTTACTAGAGTTGTGACATACCTTGAGGCCACAGATCGATGAATATTATTACCAACATCAAATGCTAAAAGTGTGCTGAATTAATATTGTGATTGGTTCTTTTTCTTCCTTTGTTTTGTAACCACATTTGGATAATTAAAAAATTATCGACTTTGTACGTAGCATCTTGTATCAAGTGCTGGACCTTTCTCGAGTATTTTCAGGTACTATCATTTTGGAACATAATCATCACACCCACTGCTTAAGGGCGAACTTCATTTTTTTATCCATCGTTCACTCTTCTGAAGAGTAAAGTTTCAATAGCGAATGTGTTGTCTTTTAATTATCATTCAAGAAACTTCTGGGTTATGTTAATTTTAAAATCGTCTATCGTCAGGTTTGTCATCTTTTAAACTTTGTTGTATCAGTTTTATAAGGATTCAATTTAAAATGTTTTATCAGTGGTGTAGCATTTTATCTGCTTTTCAGTTATAAAGGTAGTATAGAAGTGACCAGATTTTCAAATAATTTTTATTAAGTAAATAAGCTTTCCTGGAAAGGTGCTGCTTCCCTATGTTTAGCGAACAGATTCTGGTGAAGCAATTTAAAGATTTCATCCAGAATCCGAAAAAAATTACACCTCCTTACAGGCGGCAAAATAGTGTGGTGAAAAAAATATTTTGTTTCTTTTACTACATCCTTTTTTCGACTACATTATGAATTTGTATCATATTTAATGACTTTGTAATTAAAAGTAATACTTTTATAGCAATGGCACTTCTCGATTTAAATAATATAGCCCCACGTCTGGAAGGAAATTCAATGATTTCGATACCGCGTTATAAAATTAAGGATGGAAAATACGCGGTAGGCATATAATTTCTATGGAAGAAAATGGAAGTTGAAGTTATCATTATCCAAAAAAACAGTGGTCGAGTTCAGACGGGAATTATTGGTCAAAAAATTTTGATTAGAAATCTTCCATCAAAATTTCCTGTAGTTTTTATTATGATTTAGTTTTAATTCAATTTTAGATTGAGATTTCCAAACTTTTGTGACTAAATGTTTTTCAAAAAAGATTAGTAATATAAATTAGCATTTGTTCCCAAATCATATGTGTTATACCTATAGGCGAATTGCATCAACAGCTTTGTAGGTTTACGTTATCAAAGTAGCAATCGATTCAACCAATTGGACTGTAGAAAGGCGTTACAGCGATTTTGTAGCATTTGATTTACAACGATTTGAAGATCGCAAGAAATCGTTTCTTCCACCGAA
This sequence comes from Litomosoides brasiliensis, assembly GCA_013365375.1. Taxonomy (NCBI): domain Eukaryota; kingdom Metazoa; phylum Nematoda; class Chromadorea; order Rhabditida; family Onchocercidae; genus Litomosoides; species Litomosoides brasiliensis. Next base: position 53,718 of record JABVXW010000145.1, on the reverse strand, counting down.
AAAATTAGTTGGAAATTTGGTAAGACTTTTTAATTACTTTGATTCCCTTTTATGAATACTGTTGGTGTACACTATTACTCGTAAGTACATATTTTATATGTACTGTTTTCATCCTTATCTTTAAATGCTTAAGATCCAGTCCTGATTCGCAAAAAATTTACACATTACAAAATAGTTTGTGACGTTGAAACATAAACAACACCTTCACTTTGTACTTGCATTAAATTATCCCCGGCAAAAGGCAAAGATATTCAATTTTTCTAGGATGCAGAGTTTCTGGATGAAAGAAGGATTGAACTAGAAAAATATATTCGAACCGTGGTTGAACTTGATCTGTGGTTACAAAGAAGAAAGAGACGATGTGCGCTTCCGTCTCTGGTTGCTCATTTTCTCGATTTCCAGGAATATGTTAGTCATGACTTCTCATTTAAATTTAATGAGTAATGTTGTTCAAAATGGGTCGGTGTGCATAGGCTGCAGGACCCTTTCTTCAGGATATCAGAAGAAATATGCGAATTACCATACGTATACATGAGCCTGCTGGGGGTTTTGAATGTGGATACAAATGACGTAAAGGTAAAGTACTGTGAACTGGAATATGGGTTTGAAAAGGTCAGAGTTGTTTAAGCGCTAAGGTGCTGCATGATAAAGATTTCCACGAGTGATGGATCCAGTCATCACTCCGGTGTTGCCACCTCCGGTAGATGAGGGTCTGGAATGAACTGATACTTTTTATACTTGAGGTTTGTTGGAATATTTTTCCAGTGTAGAATCTGGAGGATAAGTAGTGTAAAAAGCGATATTTACTTCAGTGTTTTATCTGTACATTTTATGGAAGAGACGGAGTTGTAAAGAGCTGTAAAAATAACAGTAATGGTATTAGTAGTGTGTATACTGGCAGAAAAAAGATAAACAGTGATGTAAATTTGGTGCTTTAGTCATTCATTTTGTATTTTTTCGAGGTATTTTTAATTAATAGCAAGAACAGAGATGCTGTATTGACATTTATATGTTCTAAGCTGTTCAGGATTTTTTCGTCACTTTTGACTTTTTAAGAATTTTATATAAGAATTTTATATACATACACATAGAGAGAGAGGAGAGATAGGTATTGAATAAAAATTATCACAATAATTAGTTTTTATCATATTGATCCTGAATAGCTTTCATTAGCAGGCATGATTAAAGAATAGAAACAATTAAAGTTGGAGAAGAAAATCTCTTAGTTATCATCATCATTAATTGCACCAGGAGCAGTAAGCTCCCCTCGAGAGCCGCTAATATTTCTCTTATATCGCCAGTACTGCAAACGGGTCCATACATCCCTCAATGCTAAGTAAATCATTGCAACGTTCTTTATCATTAGAATACTTGCATCATAGTGTTTTCCATGTGTAAATATCTCCAGTAACACATAAAGATAAATGCGGATTCCAAGATATGGTCCGTTTACCTGTAAATGTAGAAATTCTTCAGAAGTTTTACTTCATAACCTTACTTAAACAAAGAACAGCTTGATTCTTATATTTTATAAATTCTCACTGAAATCCTATTCAGATAAAAATTAGATAGCTTTCAACAATAACAAAAACTTTACCATTAAAACATAAATGAGGGACCAAATCTTTTCGCTGCAAAGCGCGCAACGTGGAAGACGGCGTCCGAAGCTTAAGCGCATCAACGTGAAAAATGGCAAAGACAAGTTGGCGCAGGCCAGCGCGAGAATGGTTATATCAAGCCAAAATGGCAGATCCCAGCTGTATTTCTAAAGCATTTGGGATTAAGTAAATACCAGGGTAGTACGGGTTGATCAGCCCGTCATATTAATTGACGTAGTTCTTGTAGTTTTTTTAGTAACATGTATTAATTTATATGGGTCATGTAATTGAAAAATGGTATATCAGGTTTAGAAATTGAAACTTTTAAACTGAATAGAAATTGTAAGAGAAAAAATGACATTTGGAAGTAAAGGACTTACGAAAGATTGCCAGAGTAAGTCAAGGAAGCAAATGGTATCAATCAGGTCAAAAGTTACGGTAGTCATGAGGTAAATCAGGTATAACTGTCGGGTACTGCTAATTGTTGTGTAGTGATGTGACTCAAGCAAAAGTATAAAAATGGGTACACTGAGTGATAAACCCAAACGGAATAGATGATCATCCAGAAGTTTATCATTTGCATCAGTTTCAGTTGGTGGCAGCTAAAATATATATGTTAAGGGTTTGATCTGTTAGATTACGAATCAGCTTCTCAGAAGTGCTTATAATGGATTGTACAAATCTAGACATTTAGTGTTTGTTAAATTAACAATATTATATACCTGAGTGTAGAAAAAACGGAAGCAAACGGCCACCTTTCCAGCCAGGACAGCTGAATATAAAAACCATCCCATCCATGTGTATCTGACTTTAGCATCTGCAGTATGTTTCAATTAAATGTTCTACTCGTCCGTACAGTAATTTACACTAATGATTTTAAGTAATACAGTTGCATTGACTAGTGGAACTAAAGCTTTTTGTACCTGTAGAGCAAGCATCTTCCATATGTTGTTGATTGTTTCGTACCACTATAACAAAGAACCATATGAGAATAACAATGACGAGTGAATCGGCTCCTATCCAAGCATACCAGATATTGTCCTTCAGAACAGTTAAGTAATAGAAGTCTAGAAGGCCGAACTGTAAAATTACAAGTGCCAAGCAGAGAATGAATAGGAATACATCGATGCAGCCACGTAAATAACGATCTGCAAGTAAAAATAGTTTCTCCACATCCTTCAAAGTTTTTTTCCCTTAAATATTTAGGAAAAGCCCGCAGTTGTTGATACTTTCTTTTACAAGGTGATTATTTTTTCGTGGATACTTTCAAAGACAAAACCTTAAAACAAGAACAGTCAAAATGTTTTATCATATGAATTTAAAATTAAATGCTATTCAGTTCTCAGAATTCACTAACATAATGAACTTTACGGTCTGCATGCTTTTTGTTTACAAAATCCAAGTTTTTTTGACATTCTTTTCTGTTATATATGCATGCATGTGTTTTTGAGTTCATTTTTTATATGAGAAGTCATAGTGTCATAGCGATAGTCGAAGTATTGATAAGATTCAATCATATTTAACTCAAAGATTGGAAAATGTCTTCGATATCGGATATTATTTACAATTGTATTAAATTCACTTATATTTGGATGTAATGAATAATTGACCAACTCACTTGGTATGACACCCATCTTTGTCGGTGATGCTAAAGACGAAGCAAATTGTGAATTTATATTGTTAGATTTTTCTGGAAGAAAACTTTCTTCTAATATGCCCGAATAGAATAATTCGTGAGGAATGCGCTCTTCCTCGTTCTCCTCGATGGCCTCTTCAATGGCCTGGCGCTCCTCCGAAATACTCTGATTTTCTACAAATCCTGCAATATTCACGTTGATCAGAAACTAGAGACTGAACGATAACAAGAGTAAACAGTTATGGAGCGTAGCTCGTCAAAAATAAGTGATAATTTTTCATGTGAAAAAGAAAGAAGAAAGCGATGGTAAATATTCCCGTTATTCCTTTTACTAGGATAATTTCGGCAAACAAGGATCAATCATAAGTGGGATATATAGTGAATGTAAGGATCGAAGGATTTATTTGAAGTGCTTGTTAAGCTGTCTTAGTGGGAGAGAATATGGAAATTGGCATGAGACGGTTCGGTTCGCAAGTGCTTTTTCTTGTAATTGGTATAATTTGCTTCCAGTGCCAGGATTTATTTCTTATTTTTATTCAGCAAAAATGAGTGTATAGGAAAAAAAAGCGTCAGCTATTATAAAAAAAAGAGTAGAGGATAATCGCATAATAGCGAAAATTAATGCTACAGCATGAAGTTTCCCCGAGGACTTATGTGAATTTTTGTTTCTCGTCGTTATTTCTTGTGTTAATCGAAAACGTAGTAATTATTTAGCACTTGAAAAATTGAATAATTCCAGATGAATGAGGAGAAAAGTTTTTCCCGTCCCTGTATAAAATTGTTATAAGCTAAACAAATATTAACTATAGCTTGTAAGGAATTATTCATCTTGGCATATGCGAGAGGAACGGTGTGAAGTATTACATTTCACAGATCAAAAATTTAAAATTGTGCAAGGCGTTTCATTTTTCGAGGTAAAAATATCACGGATATTATGGATGTGAGAAAATAAGATACAGGAAGGTCTGGTGTTAGTTTGATTATCTAAAATTATAATTAAAGTTTGAAAATTAGTATTCTAAATAACTGTAAATAGAACAGGAATAACTTATTAGTTTCTGGATTTAAAAGTGTTCGAGGTGATATACAAATATAAAAAAAGGGTATGTATAGTAACGGGATCGATTAATTCTATTCATGGCCACGGAAAGAGTAGTATTGCGAGGAAGAGTTCTACGCTTTTAGATGCACACAACACATGTGTAATTTAATAGAGAATGGAATGAAAAGAGAATATCGGAGATTAGCCGGATCTTCCAAGCGTCAGCTGTATGTTATTGTCCATTAGAAGCGGTGTAGATTAAATAAAGCATACGCTATTTCTGGTATTCTGTAAACATAAGTTCTGAGAAAGTGTAACTGTGTAGTAATTTTAAAGGAGCATTCATCAAGAATCTAAAAATCCATTTACTGTAAGTGAAAGATGGATGATGATCCTGCATTGGCATGGAGTTAAGTAGTGTGTTGACAAACAAACTATGTAATCATTATTGTTGAAATTGTGAGCGTTATTTGATTAACATTATAAATAGCTAACTTTTGAAGCAAACTTTTTTCCCTATATTTGTTGAGGAAGTAAGAGGGAATAGGGGAGCACGATTAAAATTTGACATGTGAAAGTGGTTAAAATTTGCAAAATCAAACTATTAGTGAAGTTTTAAGAAATAATTCTCTTAAAACTTCACTGGTAAAACCATAACTTAAAGATTGAAATGTTTTATTGAAATAATTAAGAGAATTATCTCTTAATTTGTGTTTCATTTTATAATTTCTATACCTATTTTTTTCAGCAAATGTTATCATAGTTTTTTTTTATGTTAGTAGCTAAGAAAAGTAATGCAGGTCTTCTAATACCTGATTGAACTTCCTGATGACTACCACTCACATGCCACCTACGATCGATTTTGTAATACTAGCAAACAATTGGTAAGACGAATCAAAATATTAAATTAAATTAAAAAATGAACTGAGTGATTTAAAATAATATCGCCACAACAACGTGTAGTTTTTTCAGTTACTGATGAAAGCATAAAAAGAACAAAGCTTGTGTCGAAAGATTAACATGTAGTTATTGAGGCAGCGTCACCACGGTAAACATCCACAAACATTTGTTTGCTTGCCTAGTTGAAAGGAGTATTATTTCTTCGGCATCCTGCTTTTATATATAATATGTGTGTGCGCGTGTGTGCGCGCGTGCGTGTGTGTATGTGTTTGGGTATGTGTGTGTATGTGTGTGTGTGTGTGTGTGTGTGTGTGTGTGTGTGTGTGTGTGTGTGTGTGTGTGTGTGTGTGTTGTATACATATCTGTTTGTCTATATTCATTTATATATTAAAACTCACTAAAAATCAACTTATGGTCCCTAGAACTTGCGATTACTAAATTTTTGCTAAACCTCATCCCAATCTCAATAGTATACATAACATATGCAAATCGTCTGATTTACTTTTTTATTTAAGCATTCTTTAGACTTACTATAATTAATACTTTAATCACTTTACAGCTGATTATAAAATGAAGATTTAGTGTTTCACAATATCAATGATCGCTGGATGTATGAGGATAGTGAAGCAATGATTCTTTCAATTCTAATTCATGTTACTGGTAAACTGAAGTTTTGCTGTGATAGATGAACAAATTGAGAGCACTACTCACACACAAACACACACACAAAAATTAAAAATAAAATGAAGTTACTAATTTAAAGTAATATCGCTAACAACAACGTATGATTTTTATAGTTAGTAATGAAGGCGTAATATATATATATATATATATATATATATATATATATATATATATATATATATATATATATATATCACTAATGGATCTGTGAAGTCAATGCTATTCAACTCAAAAAAGCATGTAAGGTAAATGAAAAGAAGTTAAAAGCTATGAAGGTGTGATGAGGCGAGTGATCGACATGAGATAAATTGGGCGGTTTGATGGAGATTCAAGAGAGATGTTGTGAGGAACAAGATACGTCCCTTCGTCTCTGTCTTGGCACTCAACCATATCATGTGGTCTTCCAGGCGGTATTCCCGTGACGACAATGTGAGTCGTATATAATATCACTAAGTGCTTTTAATAATATTATTAAGTGCTTCTAATGTGACAAACATTTTACTCTGTATTATAATTGTAGATGTGAATGAACAAGCGTGTGTGTATGATGTTATGTGTATGGGTATATGTGTGTATGTGTATGTGTATGTGCGTGTGTGTGTGTGTGTGTGTGTGTGTGTGTGTGTGTGTGTGTGTGTGTGTGGTGTATGTGTGTTTGTGGGAGACCTTACCGTGCGTTCATCAGCGTTTGACGTCTATTCAATCCACCACTAGATTGTTTACGAGTTGAAAGTGATGTCTGGGACTTCCACTAGTCATTTGTTGATATCTGTCTGCCCACCTCAACTCGCATGAATGGATGGACGATGATAGATATTTGAGTAGCTTGATGATGGGCACTTTTCAAACGAGTCATCATTCAATGCCATCATTAGTTGGCTCTTACCTTTACCTTCATAGTCAGAGATGTTCATATGGAGGACAAGGTGAAATCTATTTTTAAATCAATTCTGCTTTATTGCAAGTGAGTTTTAGGATGTAGAATGAATTTATGTGAGAAATATTCCTTGCCGTTGTTGCTGTAGTTGAAAAATATGACAAAATTAATGGCAGGTTCTTGAAAGGAAAATTAGCCTGGCTTTGTTATGGAAAACTGTTAAGGAATGAAACACAAAACAAATCAACTATTCATCCGATACGTAGCATATGTGAAGTGAATGAATAAATCAAGTGAAAAATAATTCAGAATTGTATTCACTAAACGGAAACAGATGAACTGTAGGAGAAATTTTATATTTCAAAAAAAGAGCTGGATGAATTTCTGCATTCCTTTTGGGTACGGATTGTATTTTTAAAGGGAAAGCAGAATGAATGCAGAATCAAATACGTTCAAAACATGTTTATTAGCCGCAAGAAATCAGTACAGTGGTATAGATGATGGTGGTAGAGGAGGTAATTTTTCGTCGAAAAGACTCTTAAAACTGCGACATTAATGTGAAGTGGAGCTATTTCGAATATCTGTTTTGACTCAAAAAAGGAACCCAAAAAAAAGTTATTTTTGATATTCAAAGAAGGAAAACTCTAGTCATGTTGCATGCAGCCATACTTTCTTACTCATTCTCTTTTACCGCGATTTCACATCAACATCATCTATTACTCTACCGGATAAGAACAGGAGTATTCGTTACCAGCAGATGACATAAATTACCTGGAATAAAAGAAGACGTAGTAGAAACAGAAGTTCATTTATGCATAAATATTTGGAAGGAAAGAGTTGCAGTGATGATGCAGTCTGAACAGGATGTGTGGTACATCTATGCATAATATTGGAAGGAAGGAGTTGGAGCGATGATGCAGGCTGAACAGGATAGGTGGTACATCCATACATAAACATCCAACATCGCAGTGTAATTTCCAGCTTCGTTTAGCTTTTTAATCAAATTCAAAATGTAACTGATGAGAGAATAGATTGGATTGGTTGATTTTTAGAGCTTTGAGTGGAAATGGAGGAGGGAAAGAGATGAACATATATTAGCTATTTTTGAACAACATATAACATTTTTGATAGCAATAAAATAGCCAGGTAGACGACATATGTAATAACGATCAGTAGTACATAAAAAATAATAAATTTCAAAAATTTTTTTTGATAAGATTAGTGGTTTTAAGCGTTGGATTACAATAAGCATGCACTTGAATGCAGCGAATTTTAGGTTATTTTGTTGTTGCAGTAATTTGTGGAACAAAAATAAGTGTGAAAAGTGAAGTGAAATTTGAGCTCTGTTAGTCTGCATTGTGGCGTATAGTAAGTGAAATAAAATTTTAGTTGTAGCATACGAGAAAAGGTTCAAGCTTGCAAATCTTTCATTTATATCAATGCAAACAACTAAGTGAAATTCTAAATGTGGCTTACTCTAGCAAATCTATAATTTAAAATCTTGCAATTCTGATTGACTAAAAATCTAAAACAATATTATATGCATACCTCCATCAATATTAAGCGTCACAATAGCAGGTGGGTTCTTTATGGTCATTCAATCCACACTGTCGAAATTTTTTTTTATCGCTCCCGTTTTAGGGGGGAGGAGGATGAATGTTAACGATTGTTAGCAGAGGTGTTAATAGTAGGAGTAGTAGTAGCAGCAACGGCAGTAGTGGTAGTGGTAGTAGTAGTAGTAGTACTAGGAGTTGGAGGAGGAGGAGGAGGAGGAGTAAAGCAAGAAAGAATGAGGAGGAGGAGAAGTAAGAGTATTAATACTAGTAGTAGTAGTACCAGCAGTAATATAATAGTGAATTTGGGACTTTAACGATGAAGCATAGAGAGAGCCGTGCTTGGTTTGATGGAATCAATATAGCAACAGAATTCAAAATAGCGCAAGAGAGTGAAGTGAATGTATGGAGAAATGGGAATGTGGGATAATAGGGAAGGAAAAAGAAAAAAAAAGAGGCGGGGACAAGCTTGTATGCCTGATTTTGTGCACGAGTATATATATATATAATTAATTATTGCCGTTGCATACGTGATATACATCTAAAAATACGTATATGTACATTAAGTTTAGAGTTAAAAAATAAATTAAAAGTTGAAATGTTATGAAGCAAACTGAAAATGTGGCAATAACAGTGATGTGTGATGGAGTAGTTTTGGCATATGAGTTGTTGACAAAACGCAACGGCATTGTATAATAATAAAGTTTATAAGGAACTTATTGAAGTGGCTAACGCTTTCATTGTTATTGTTATGCTAAGGAAATACACACTAAAATGGTTTAAAGAACTAGGTAGTATACTTAATTGGTGGTGATCATTGTTATCTTTTAGAACTTATAGCCCTTTCGATGTGCAATTTTAATAACACAGCAGAGATTAAATAGTATGAGAAGGAAAAAAGTGGTACGAAATGTTCAACGAAAAGCTAATAGATAATTCATAAGCTTAAAATACTCTATGTTTTGTGTTTTTTTTTGTCTACAACATTCTAACTCATATATTCATCTCGTTCTTTTGTTCTTAAACATCTAAACTATGTAATTTATGTTATTGGTCCTTAGGCATCAAAATGTTTGTCATCTGGGTAGTTTGTCTTCGTGATACTTAATTCTAATGGAGGAGAAATGCTTTCAGTAATATCTGAAAATTTGATTGCAACTCAATTTTGTTAGCATTTGAGGAGCGGAATATTGGTATAGCATTTATACCAAACAAGTCATTTGGGATTACTTGTCCGGAAGAAATTCGCAGTTTGATAAAAATAACAACGACAATCAGTTTTGCGAAGTGTTGCTATGCTTCCTTATGCTACGAAAGGCAACATTACTTTTAATTTTATCAGTTCTCAATGACTCCTTCCTGAAAAATAAGCGCCAAAACGAGCTTAAATAGTTTTTAAAACTTTTGAATGAATTTGAAATGAATTCATTCAGACTGAGAACATACTGGCGAGAGGGTATAGGTTGGAAAAGTAGTGGTAGCAATGGTTGCTTAAATGGATGCATTACATATGCTGCTCTCACTGAACATCAAGCTTTTATATACATGTCAGAATTTGGTGATGAAACCTGCGTTTGTGTTCTTTTTCGAAAAATAATTTTTTCCATTTTTTTTTCTGAAAATTTAGAATGATTACTAATAACTCGAAAAGTTGAGATTTTAAGTAAAACTGTTGTGGCTTTAGATTGATTGTCAAGGCTGCTGAAATTATAATTTGGGATTTTCTTTGCTGTACTGCAATCAGCTGAAGCAGTGCATCACCATTTCCTCCTGAATATTTATGAAAATTTGATTTTTTTAATGAATTTTTTTAAAAATTTTTAACTATTTTTTTGAGAATATTTTACATATTTGGTGGTAGAAGATTCAAAAAAAACAAAGAACAAAAACTTTGGAAAAATTGACAGGTTTTTTTGGAGGATAAAAAGCTTTAACGAAAGGAAAGATGAAAAAAAACGCTTTGGAAGTTTCTTTTTAAGGATTTATTAGTGTTTAATTGTCAAAATTCCTAAAAAAGATAGCCATTTTTTTTCTAGAAATATTGATGTAGTGGTGCGAGAAGATGGCCTTTATTTTACTCTTGATTTGTTTCCTTCATTGAACAAATATTATCAGTGCTAACTCTGGTTATTAATCAAATTGATGGTTTAATGCTAAGATTTCTCTGATATTGGCTTGCTTTAGTATAGTACATCATATTTTTTTATATTTGAAGCCAGATAATTATTTTTAAATTTAAATTTTCCTTATTGGTTCATCCAAGATATTCTCAAGTATTTTGAGTGAATAGCAATTAAATTTTGCTTGAATCGCATCAGAAAAATATCAATGAATTTTAAAATGGTATTCGAGCTGATGCGCCCTAGTGAATTTGAAGTGCTTGTACTATAAGGATTTCTGGATTCATTGCTGTCGTTAAATGGCATAATGCTTATAATATGTGTGTATTACTGAGGGATGCCTTTTCAGGAAGTGCATGCAATTGTTGAGGATCTTTCTGTGAAACTTGGAACATCTGGTGAAAAATGGTTGCAGTCAGCAACAAAAAAACCGAAATATTTCGAGTTTACACCGGTCGAGCTCTATGCTATTACAGAAAGGATGAAATTGGCTGAACCAACAACAAATGGCAAGTTGTTTTTTGCTTAAAATTTTTACATCACAATTTTCCAGTTCATGTCAAATTATTGTTTTCACAAAAAGCAGTGAAAAATATTATCTTTGTTTTTCCAAAAGAAAAGATTTTTTTCCCGAGGTACTAACATTAATTATTGACATGTTTGAGATGATGGCAAAACGGATGTTGCAAATTATGTAGAATTTCTACATAATGTTCGAAATTTAAAAATTCGAGGAGCTCGAGGTTATGTCGGCACGTCGAATATCATATGGAATTCCCTACCGCTCTCTCTTAATCTCTGCAAAAATATTACAGCTCTTTGGGTGGTTTTTACATTATTAACGGTAGATTTATTTATATACAATTGAGTTCTTCCAGTTCGGAGTACTCCTCGTCAGTCAGTAAAATAAAATATAAATAAGTCGTTGATTGTTAATTAAATGGCGTACCAGTGTTTCAGATAAGCGACTTTGACGTGCGCATGATTCATGACTTATATTCGGTGCGTAGTACGTGTAAGCGTGTCGTCATCCATTATTCCATGAAAAAACTTTTTGTTAGTTTTGTTCTTTTGTTTTCTGATCCCGTTAATCAGCACTATTTGGAAGAGATAGTGAACTTTCTGATTTTTATATCAGGGAAAAAATTACTGCTACAACCACTGGTCTGATTATATTTCTTTTTTTCAGGATTTTCTCCTGGAACCCGATGATATGTTGCCAATTGAAAATCAAGAGAAGTGGTCTTCCCTCGAAGAAATTGATTTTTCATTCAACGAACTTGAGGAAATTGATGAAAGCATTGTGAGTAGATGCAACTTATGAATTAAAAAAAAAGTAAATCAAGTAATTAAGTCGAAAACTATCGTGCAAAAACTACTGACGTAATTTTCATTTGATCGGTGGTTTTGGACTTTCACTTCTCTCTAAGGATTACTTTGTTAGAATTTTTGGAATATGTTTTTAAGATCTTTTGTACTGTTCACATTCGGATGAATTGCAGAGTCTGTTGAACTTGGTGCGGAAAATGAACTTATCACATAATCTTCTCACGAGTATTGGAAATTATTTGCAACATCTTACGATGCTGACTGAACTAAATCTCTCACATAACGCTATTGAAGACTTAGATATGTGGTATACGAAACTGGGTAATGTAAAACGCTTGTATCTTGCGGGCAACAAAATATCTACACTTAATGGTACTACCTTTGCTTGTATCAGATCATTAGGAGATTAAATTACAGTTCTGGTTGGTTTAATTTATAGCATTATAAACTTGTATGAATGGTGTTTTTATAGTCTTTTCATTTAATATTATTGCATATCACATATAAAAATGTTTACTTTTACAGGACTGCATAAATTATATTCCTTGGAGTTTCTGGACTTGACTGACAATATTCTGACATCTCCCGATGAGATTCGAGCAGTGGGTACTCTTCCTTGTTTAGATCATCTAATTTTGCGGGGCAATCCAATCCGGCAAGTTATTGAATATAGAGTAAAAGTATTGGAACACTTTGGAGAAAGAGCTGTCGAGGTTGTTTGTTTGATTCGAACTTTCACGTTTATTCCTGTATATTTTCATAGCTACCATTTTCACGTATATTTATTTTAATATACACGCAAATTTTATGGAATTATACTGGCGACTTTAAATGTCAAATGGAATCTATGTGAAGTGACTTGACTAATGAATGACCGATAGTTCTTATGAAGCGGATAGTCAGTTGACAAGTGGAAGTTATCCGCTTTTCTTGATGTCTTGATGTGTTACATCTCTCACATGTTCCACCACGCTCAATAGCTACCACTACTTAGACATTGCATACCGTTTCTAATTGTTTAGAATATTTTAGATAAAATTGGACAGCAGAAAACCTGATCAGCGTGAAGCGGATACGATATCAGTTCGTTTAGCATTGCGAAAAGCACGGAAAGAGAAGGAAGAACAAACTCGAAAAAGGACATTGGGAATTGATGAAAGGACGAAGTTAAATTTGGACATATTTCTTTAACTTGTTAGAACTTTCCATAGGTAGTTCAACTTTCGGAACATTTCCATTCTGGAAATTAAAAATAATTTTTGCTATTTATGAAACCAAGCAAAAGTCGAGAATAAATTTTGTTGTTATTTACATGAAATTGAATGTCAGTGAACTAATTCAGGAAACAAAGGGAAATTTTTATTGTAGATCTTTATCCGAAGGAGATATGGATTTGTCAATCCGTTCGGCATGAAGAATCATCGGATTCAGATTAAGTTCTAAGTATTGCACTGCCAAAGTATTGCTTACTTTGTGTATGCAGTTAAAAAAAATTTATTTTATATGCTGTCTGTTTTACAGAAGTTATTTGGTTTTTAATTGTATTTCAATCATTTTACCATGTCTTTCATGTATTATGCAGACGAATGACAATGATAATAATAATAATGATAGTGATTATTGTTATTACTGTAGTGATTTGAGTCAGTGATGTTTGGTTCTGCCATATTTGTCAAAAAAAAAGATGAAAAGAGATTTTATTTTGTTGAATGGAGTACATTATATAAAAACAATGAGTTGACTTGAATTACTTTTTTCTCTTTTTTGTTTAACTTTTAAAGTTAAACTACTTTTGGTAATGTTATTTCTACTGAGTACGTAAGTAGAAGAAAACATGTAGTAATGCTGCAGCGTACTGCTGAGATGTACGGCAGTACAATAGTGAACTTACAATACGATAAAGAAAGTTTGTTATTAGGAAGTCATATCAACAATTCACTATTTGGTATTGCTAAATGAATGCTATAGATGGCATAGGAATGAACACTGAAAGTTATTCAGTGAGGATTTGTTAGAGGAAAATTTAACCTGATACTATGGAGAGTTAATTCGATTCAACAGTAATTTGAGATTGATAATTAAAATAAATATTCTCATCAATGTAATGCAGAGTATCGTTATTTGAAGAATATGACCGTCAAATCGTGTTCTTTAATGAAATAGGTAAGTTTTCCATGACTTAGATTACTTAATTCCTGCTGAACCCTATTAGTTCGCTTAAATTTCCCACGACATATCTTCTAAATCTTTTTCACTTGTCGTAAAGTATGTACTACCTGTGAAGGGGTTGGAATTTTGTAAAATTTTATTGTATTCAAAAAATTTATATAGAATTAAATGTTAGAAATAGTATTGGGAAGTTTCGTTAAATTAACCTTTTTTAGTTTGAAAACAATAAATGATACATATATTATTCCTAACGTTTAATTAAATAAGTTAATAATAAAATTAAAATTCGGAAATGTTACAAGCGAATTAAGTTTGAAAATGTTGAAATTATTCATTCATAGAAATATGACCATATAGCGTTGGTTGAAGTATTATCATAATGAATACATCAAATACTATAGAAACCAAATCAAAAATAGCATTTACAAAAAATTGGGAATCGAAATAGAAAGTGTATTTATTACTGATAATTTCTATTTGATAATTTTCATTTCAATTCTGAAAATGAAATAAATACCATAGGTTGAGGTTGAAATTGAAATTGAAATTGCAGCAGTGGGCGCAGAATGCATGGTTTGTTTAATTTTGTATTTGAGAATGGATTTGCTCCCGTGAGAAAACATCACTTCGTCAATTATGAGACGATCTGACGAAAAGCGCACCGTAACTGAGTAAATAATAAACTTTTATCTCTTCGTTAGTGTGTCACATTGCGCCGAACTACATTATTTTATAGAAAATAATTTTGAAACTAAGAACTTATTGCTAAATATGCTAACTTTGAAAATCTTTTTGATTATAAAATTTTGAAGTGATTTCTTTTAAAGCTACTTTATCAATAATCTGATGTTATGGTTGAAATTTAATTTCATTTCAACTATATTAGAGAATTTTTTTTTTCAAATATTTATTCATCCAATTACAATCAATCAATATGAGGATGTATTTGTTCAGGTGGAAATTTGGCATACAATTCCATAGAGGTCATTTTAGGTTAAAAATTGTTCAAGATAAAATGAGGCGAAATTTTGACCTAACAATATTTGTATATAGAAAACATATGTATACTTAAAGGATCGATCAGGTTGGCCCATGTTTATCTCGGTCAAGTTTTCAATATGCGACATTCCGTGATCCATATAATCCGCTATGCAAATTCCTCCATCATCATCATAATTAACTTCTGTGACAATTCCGTTTTATGTAAACAGTTTAAGTTAATTGGTAAAAATTTGTTATTTTAATCAAAAAGATTAATTTTCAATCAAAACTATAATTTGGAAAAGAAAAAAAGAAAAGTTAAAATAATACTGAGAGAATTACATGTATATATTGTAATAATTTAATTATTTAACAACTTTAAATAGAAATTAATTTTTTAAATTTGCTAATCTAATTATTTCGTGAATAAGTCAAAAATAATTTATACTTCTTCCCTTCCTCCTTTTCTTTTTTTTTATTTCAACGGAATACTCGAAAAAAAAAGAAATGTGATGACCCCTATGTTATCCTCTTTTGTGAAACAATAAAACAAGCAATATTTCTGCAAGTTATACTTTTTTTTTGTTTTATGTTACTTAAGTCATCTGTGATTAGCTGCCATATAATTTAGCATTAAAAGTGGAACAGACAGCAAAGAAAAAGGGCCATAGAGTGAGAGAGAGAGAGAGAGAGGGCGAGAAAGAGAGAAAAGAGGTTAATTAGATGAGGAATAATGGAAATTCGGCACCTGTGAATCAAAAAAGGGATATGGATGAATGAAGATATGATAGTGGAAAAAAAAGGAAAGCTTGTAATATTGACACCATTAATTATTAGTGTTGAAAGCTTTTTATCTTCATCCCGATCCAGTAATGCTCCTAGTGATGGTGGTGACAGTGGTCATTTAATCAGATAACCATTGTCCCTCTCAGGTAACCATTGTCTGTCTGTAATATCTGTCTGGTGGAATGCTTTAAAGGTGTTTCGTTCCATTGCTTTTGATAATGAGAAGAAAGCGAGGCAGAAGAAATCTAATGAGTCCCGGATATGGTAAAACGCGCCTGTTCTTCCTTTATCCCATATATCCATCTCAACCAGAACTTCTTAATCAAGAATAACTCAGATAGATGTGTGTGTGTGTGTATATATACAGGTTTGCATGGGGAAGAGGTATGGATTAGATCGTACTTCACAAGAGTTGAAACCTCCTGACGCCATCAGTCAACACAAATCATTTCTTCCATATTCTGTCCATTACAAAAATATCCCATTCATTTAAGCAATCATATTACATACGTCTGTTCTCATCACTATCATTCTATTTTCTTTCTCGTTTTTTTCTTACTTTTATTTTCTTTTAAAAAAAAAGTTAATTTATCTTTTAATTTTGAAAATATTGAAAAATTTTATGAAAAATAATAATTAAATAAAAAACAAAAATGAAAAATAACAAATTATCTAAATTCTTTTTTCTTTTTAATATATATGTTATCTAAATCCTAATTCTTTTTTTTTCTAAAATTTAATATTTAGCAAAGAAAATAAAAAAAAGAAGGAGAAGGAAAAACAAATTTGAACTTTTTTACTGAATAGATTAAATCTACTTGGATTGTACTACAATCATTAAAACTATATTTCAGCAAAATTTAAAATAAGGAAAGTTATAGGTGAGTGATAGAAAGAATGACGTAAGTAAATGATTAATATAATAATATCAAAATATAATATAGTTTTAGCAATGAAACACAATATTTTAATAAATAACACTAAATTACAATATTTGTTTGCTTTTTTCCTCTCTCTCTCTCTCTTTCTGTCTCTCTCTCCCTCCCTCCTCCTCTTCCTCTCTCAACAGTAAAGAGTTAATTATTTAACATAAAGTTGAAAAAAAATTAATTCCAAGGAAAAAAAAATGAAAATATAATAAAGTTATATAAATAATTTTAGTTTACATATTAATTTTACATTTTGATAAGCTGATTAGTTCAAACTGATAATGTAAATGGCGGTGCATTTAACAGTTACTACCAAATTCTTTCCACATAATTGCAACAAAAATCACTGATAGAAGTAATGCATAGTAACTAACAGTTAACTAACTAAATACTAAAAAGATTTTTTTTTTGAAAATTCATTATAATAATAAAAGTAAAATAATTATTGCTATTGATCGTATAAAATTATTATCATTATAAATTATCATTATTTAAATGATTGTAAATTATTACTATTATTATTATTATTATTATTATTATTATTATTATTATTATTATTATTATGCGTGTGTGGAAAAAAAAGAAATGAGCAAGGTAGAGGAATGAAAAGAAACCTGATCTTGTTTGGTTTGAACGAATAAACAGGTATGGAATCGAAATAGTACCGCTAGTGCTTGAGACATTGATGAGTACAATTGAGGTTTGTTTGAGTAACCCATCTCTCAAACTCATGCTTCCTTCTCCTCACATCATTCTTCCTATTGACCTTCTTCTCTAACTTCTCATAATTTGATCCAAATTAGAAAAAAAAAAAAACGAAATTATTTAAACTCAAATTTTGTAGCAAAATAAAGCTAATTATGTTATCAATAAAAAAAAAAGCAATAAATTTTAATTTGTAAATTTTTAAAATTCAAATTATTTCATCATTTTATTAACTGTTAGTATGCAATAGTAGTAAGAAAGTGAAATGAATTTACAAAATTATTTTTACAAATGCTATAATTTTAAATAATATTAGAAAATTATAAAATATGTTCATTTTTATTTTGCAAATTTAATTAAAACAATTATTTAATACGATAAAAATTTTTGATGATATTTTAGCAATTTATTTTGTCTATTTGTAAAAGTTGATAGCACTTTTGACAGTTCTTCTTTTTTTTGTTTTTCTTTTAATTTTAATATTATACAACAGTACAACTATGTTTTGTTTCCTTACAACTGAAAAAAAATTTTTTTTTTAAAAAAAAAGTAAGCTTCCAAATTTTATAATTCAATTGTATTATATAAAATATGCAAAAATTGAAGAGAATTAAAAACTGTATTATTTTGATATTCCTTTTAATATCAATTGATATTTTGCTATTTGAGCGCATCGCTTAATACTTAATTCGACTTATATACGTGAGAACATCTCTTCCTTTATGCTTAATTCGACAGACTCGAAATGATCAAAACTATTTATCAATTTGATTCAAAGCAAATCTTTCAATGAATACATTCTACAATTCACATCCCTTTATCCTTCCTTCTTCAACACGTTTAGTTACTTTATTAAATTTAATAAGTTTAAAATATTCAAGTTTTTAGTTTAAAATAGTTTAAAATACTCAATTTTTTTTTTTTTGAAATGAAAGTTAATAAAAATTATGCGAGTGATTTAAAGAAAAAAAAAGCTAATAAAAGAAAAAGTTTCCGAAATTATTGAATTTTGTTGATTAATTATTTGCCAATAGTACTTCATCTCAGTGTATTTTTTTATTGCTCAAAAATCAAAACATAAATTATTTATACATTTAGTGAAAATTTAGACTAAGAGGTGTTCGCTATTGATAAGAGAAATTGCCACTTAATGATGTAATCCATCATTTGTAAAATAAATTATTTCAGTATTTAATTCAAAAATTATATTCATCATTAAAATTATGATATTAATTAATTCCCACTCATCTTTTAGGTAATTTTAAATTTCTTATGTATTTGAATGAATGAATTTTTAAAATTTAAAATTTGGTAGAGCTTTCTCTTTTTCCTTCTCCCTCTCTCTTCTCTTCTACATCTTTTTACTATCACGAGAGATTGTTTGCTCTAAAATGGCGGTATGATATTAAAGACAAAAGGTCAAAGATGAGATACTGAGAAAAATAAAATGATTAAAAATCACGGATGAGAAAAATTGATGAAATCTGTTGCAAGGAAAATATCATTCAAATTTCAGACGATTAACAGCAGTTAGCATGATGTAAGCAGTAGTGGTAGCAGTAGTAATAGTAGTAGTAGTAGTAAGAATACTTGTTGTTGTAGCATTAATAATCACAGCAGCAGCGTGACCCGAGTAGTTTCTGATAAGGAAGGAAAGGTATACAAATGATGGAAAAGACACATGCCCTAGGATTGATCGTTTTGAGACAATCATTGATATGATAACGATAACTTTTATTCATGTAGAACGCAATGACTTTGAAGCTATCATTCACTGATAACATCATTTTGGCAACATTTCCTACTTTCCATACGTTTCCAGAATTTCACTTTTCCACCTTTCTATGTTAGTTTGATTTTGAAAGAAAAAAAAAGTTTTTTTTTTTAATTTAATACTTTTTTTTCCATTGAAATGAATCATTTTTTTTTCTGATAACAGTAAGACATTAATTGTTTAAGAATCAATTATTTTTTTCAAAAAAAAAAATATGCTTGTTGAGGAAAAACAACTGCCACTGATTGCATTCACTTTGTGACAATGTAAAAAATGAAATTTCACTTTTTTTTTCTTTTTTTTTAATTTCTCTCTTCTTTTTTCATACTAAATAATTAAAAGATTATTTCAACGTTTTTGTCGTTGATAATTAAATTCTCTTAATTATCCTATCTTATATTGCTAAAGTTTTTCATTTCTTAAATTCTTTTATTGTAAATGTTTAAAAGTGTTTTTCTTCCGCCTCCTCATCTTCCTGAATATTTTATAATAAATAAGTACATTTTGAAAACAACATTAAAGGACACTTGTTAAACTTATTTGAAACGTTAGAAATGGATGAAATATAGATAAACAAATCAATCTATTCCTTCTCGATCGTTGTTCACAATGAATTTTGCTACTCGTTTTTTTTTCTTCTCGAATATCTTCTGAATAAAATGAAGGAAAAAAAAATTGACTTATTTTTTTTTTAATTAACAAAATTTATTTTTAAATTAAAAAAAAATATTGCAAATTTTTTGAAAAAATTTTTCGTTTTTGAAATATTTTGCATGGTAAATTTATTACGAAAAATTTAATCAATTAATCAATTAATCATCAACCAATTAGTAATCAGTTTCTTTCTAATAATTATTGCTTAATTAAAAATTTTATATAATTTTTATTTTACTCATTTAAAGTTGGTTATAATTAAAAATTTTTATAAATGTTAACATTTTCTCATTTTTGCTTCATTTGATTGATCACTTCTGTAAAGGTCATGCATTTTCAATTATTTATTTTTATTATTTCAAATTCATTTTCATTTTTCACATAATTCTTTCCTTCTCTCTTTTGATAAAAATTCATAATTTTATTGCAAAAAAAAATTTCCTTTTATGTTCACCGCAAGCATCATTGTTTGAAATTTGTTAAAAGCATACTTTCTTCATTAGATGTAATCTTATTTTCTTTCAATTATTTCTAACAAACATTTATTTTTCGTTACGAATTCATTACAATTTTAATTTTCAATTTTTTTTCCATTATAAGTAATATTTAGTAGTTTATATAATTATTTTAATTTTACATCATTTCATTATGAAAATTTATTGTTTAAATTTTTACTTTTTTTTAATTTGCAAATTCGAACGCTTTATAGGATACGTAATTAAAAAAGCAATTAAATTTGCAAAATTCTTGTACATCCCTTTGAAGAATGATTTCGAGAATCGGCAAATGCTAATTATTACAAGAGAGAACGGAGGTTGATGTCAGGAGCTTAAATCTGGAATTTGATTCGACACACACACACATACATACAGACATATACACACAACATACACACACACACACACACACACACACAAACACACGCACACACATACACATACACGGCTGTGCTGTCTTGATAATGATAGTGATGTTTAGTCCACGTTTGTAACGAAAGATGTATAGTTAGCTTGCTTGGAACAAGCTTGTGCCTGCCTCCGGCCGTAAAATGACCTCCTATCTTTCTTATGCGTTATAGATAACTCAGATACCGCTGCACCTCACTCACATACATTGGATCACTTCCTAACATACATCCACATACATATTACTTTTATCTTTACAAATTAGTCATTTTTCAAACGTAATGATAATTTCGTTTTTTTTCTACTGATCAAAATAAAAATTTGATAATAATTTTACAAATGGAAAGAAATGATAAATGATATTTGAATAAGTTTACTCAATCGATTGAGTTGTCATTACATTTAGACTATATAAAGGATATAAAATATCACAAATTAGTTGTATAATTTAAACAATGATATGTTTGTTTGTTAGAATTTTATTATTTAGAAATAAATTTTTAAAAAAAATCAATGAAATTCCTTTAAATAATTTGTAGCATTTGTAGCATATCGGTTAATCATTTCATTTCTAATTACAAAACTACAGTCATATGATTTACTATTTTTGAAAAAAAAAAACAAAAAACAAAAAGTAAAGAGGTAGATAGAGGAGAAGTGAATTTACTGTAAATTAAGCGATTAGTTTCTATGATCATCAATCTTTTTCATTGTCAAAAAGTAGTTTCTCTTTCTACTTTCAGTTATATACAGCAGTAAATTTGTAAACAGAGAAAGAGAGAGAAAGAGGTAAAAGTTTTCAATGCGTGATCAAAGTACTACTACCCGTGGAAAGTTTGATGATGAATGAAATGCAAATGGAAAGCGTTAACCTGTTACACAAAAGGATTATTTGTAATGTAGTAAAGCCCATTTTGTAAAGTGTAAAGAATAATAACTCGTGCGTGAGTTGATAGTTTTCCATTGCGCAACCTGTGCAAGCAAAATACTTCAATACCCATGACGGTAACAGAATGATTGTTCCCAATGGGAAGAGATAGAGTTCCGGAAGGTGATTGAAGAAGGATAGAGAGGGCTAGAAAACCGGAGAATTTAAGAAGATGATGATGAAAAGAGATGGAGGGTGGAGTTTAGGATAAACTAAGGCACGATTTCCTTTTGTCAAAGTAAAACTACCATCATTCACTCTCATCGAAGTGCTAGAGATTCTCAAGAAGCTTAAAACTGATCGAAGCAACTTCACAACAAGCATACATCTCATCCAACAACGACAGCTCTTCACTTTTCTCAACCACATTTCGGTATACTTTTATCATGTTTCTTTTCTTTCTTCTTACATTTTTCATGGAAACTCTTCTCAATGATTACATTTCTTTTCAGACTAATTAAAAGATAAGCATAATATTTACATTTCCTCTTTTCAAGGTAGTTCATTCATCCAATTTCTGTCTCTCTCTCTCTTTTTCTTTCTCTCCTAAGACTTCAATTTTTTTATTTCGTTAAAATGAGTACAGGATAGTTTCATGTATAAAATTTATGTGATAAGAAAGGTAATTAGAGGAGAGTTTGGCTATTTGAGAAGATGGTCCCAAATATGACAAATATTTCATTTGGAAAAATAACAGATAGAGAAAAAAGAAAAAGAAGCAAAGAGTTGGTTGAGCAATGAACGAAGTGAGCGGGTAGTAGGTATTTCGGGCAATGAGAAGAGGAGAAAGAAGATGCGTGTGTTAAACGGCGATCATACTGTATGTGCTTATGTTGTGTATGGATATGAGGAGTATGGGTATGGTCGGATAGATTAGTATGGAAATGTTTGCTAATGAGAAGAAGCTGCTTTGAACGATAGCATACTAGGAGTATGAAGAGAGGAAGTTAGAATAGAATGTATATGTATTGCTTGGGTCTTGCAAAGAAATGACCTCAACTGAACTGATGACAATTTCAGCTACCGATCACCATCGTATTCACAAATTGATCTTTGCAATATTCATTCCCTCAATCATATCATATCTTTCTCCTCTCTTCCTCATCTCCCTTCCTTCTATCATCCCTAAACATATATACATTAAAACGAGTAAAGTTAGCTCTTCATTTCTTTATTTACCAGCTACTATCCTTCAGCTTCATCTAAATTAGCATTCTTGTATAGTGCACACATACACACACACACACACACATACATATAGACAGATGCGCACAATAAGCAAGCATACAAGTATCGGGTATACCCAAACAGCTCTACACATACCCAATAACGTATCCTAAATAAAAGCATTGTAAACTGAAGATGCTACCAATGTGCAAAACTTTTGTGGTTTATGAGTGAGGGATTTCATTCATTCTTCTAATTGCTAAACATCTGGAATAGTGATACATACTATAACTGTTACGGTTGACCTATCGTAACATGTGTTTCATTTTTACTAACCATTAAATGGTATAACTTTACTAATATGAAAATTCTATCAAATTGAATTAGCAAACTGAAAGATCGATTTCGTAGAATACATTAATTAATCATACAATATTTTATATTGTAACAGAGCAGCCTTTCTGTATGATTAAACTACTGGATTATTTGTTTAGGTGTGCTTTTGATATACAGACATTGACTAAATTAATGTAATTTAATTGAAAAATAAAAAAAATTAATTAGATAAAATAGGAGTTGCTTGTTGGAAGGTTATATGTCATTGATTGTAACTATTTTTGCTTGTTAGGATATTTCATCGAGGATACGGTGACTGATAGCATAATGAATGATTTAGTAGAAATTCAACGACAAATTCAATGACAAATTCAAGCTTACATTATATTTGCTCATTGGTAAATAAGCAACAGACACAGACCTACACATACATTCATACACACACACACACACACACACACACACACACACACACACGCACACGTACCCGAACATACATACACATCTTCTATACGTATGTGCAGACATGCACACCTGTCAGACCTTATGTACATCATGTATATTCACTCCTCCTTTTTTTTTTCCTCAAATTCGAAGTTCAGAGTTATTTTCCATTATTGGTTGTTTGCCATTTCATTCCTTTTCCAAGAATGAGCCTTCACTTCAATTACCTTTTTCCATCAATTTTAGTCCTTATTTACTGTTTTAATTTTCATGTATATGTTTATTCAAAAATTTAAATTAGCCAATTGTTAGAATTAGTTTCGTAGAATTTGATTTAACAGCAAACTTCTACTTTTAAAAAGTTTGCTTAAAATTGAAATTTTAAACATCAGGCATCCTTTTATTCAAATAACAGTGGGAAAATTCAAGAAGAATAGTCAAAGAAAGTGAAAAGTAAAAATTAATTCTTTTCCTTTTGTAACAAACAAAATTAGCGAAGACATAAATAAAGAAATCAAAAGACAGGTGAGTATACACGAAAAAAAAATGCCTAAAATTTGGAATAAACCAAAAAAAAACTGTCAAACAAAATTTTTACATTTTCGAGGAAGAAAATGTCATCTATTACTTTCTTAGGTAGTAATACGCAAAAATCTCATAATACTTTACAGGTAATAGAATCTTAATTTCCAATTTTTTCTCCTTCTTTCTCCCTCTCTCTCTCTCTCTCTCTCTCTCTCTCCTTCTCGCCTTTAATTTGTAGCCGAAATAATAGTTTCATAAATGATAAATAGCA
This sequence comes from Litomosoides brasiliensis, assembly GCA_013365375.1. Classification (NCBI taxonomy): domain Eukaryota; kingdom Metazoa; phylum Nematoda; class Chromadorea; order Rhabditida; family Onchocercidae; genus Litomosoides; species Litomosoides brasiliensis. The sequence goes on along the minus strand of JABVXW010000145.1, from coordinate 29,405 downwards.
AAAGAAAGAAACTGAATTTAAACCATTTCACAGAAAATTACAGATGATTACGGTATAGTTTTATACTTTTTCACAATTTTTTTTTCAAAAAATTAGGAGAAAAAGAAAGATGACTCATACGCTTTCATGAATTGAAAAGAAAATGAGCGATGAAGAGAGCGTGAGAGAGATGAAGAATGAAAGAGAAAAGATAAGAGAAAAAAAAAGAGTGAAAAATACATTCATTCTTAATATTGCTGACCACACTAAGATATTTAAATACAAACAAACAATAATAAAATAAATTGTTTATTCGATACTTCAAAAATTATCAACTATCAACATTATCATCAGATTATCATTATTACTTTTTCAATAATTATAATCATTTTTAAATTTATCATTATTATTGTTAACAATATCATTATCATTGCTGTATATTTTTACTTATCCATCGTTATGTATATATGTTACTATCACTATTCATACATCCATGTATATAATTTCTATACATAGACATATATATATATATATTTTTCAAATGATATACGTGACATACCGACATGATGATTTATTAGGTAAGACGCGGGAAGAATTACTTTTAAATTAATTACATCAAAATTAATGCATTTGCAGATATAGTTTATCTCTCTGCTCATTTTCAGATGCAAAACTTTTCCTTCAATTCTATACAATTCCCATACATGCACAGTATGATGATATTATTACGGTACTTTAGATAGTCCATTTATCTAAACCGTAATAATATCATTATACTGTGCATGTAATTCTTATTGACGTATAATTTTAAGGTTAAAAGAAGTATAATTATTATCATAATTTTTTTTTATTCTATAAAGGATGATGACATTAGGTGTGGATGATCATCTAGAATATCATGAAGATATTACATGTAAATAAAGTTTTCCAATTTATTTTTTTGCGACGTAAGTATATATATATATATATATATATAAATTATACTTTATATATATATATATATATATATAAATTATACTTTATATATATATACTTACATACATACGCATACATACACATACACATACACGCAAATGCATTGTAATGTCAGCTGTTGCTGCAATCTTGGATTTGTAGTTTATTGGTAAAGGGATTACTGAGAAAGCAAAATATGAGAGGATAGTACCAAGAGGATAGATGAGGAGAAAATGAGTATGAGAATAAAAGAGAGTAGGAATGGTAGAAGGAGAAGAGCGGAACAGAAGACATGGATGAATTTGAATTGCATGGATCTGTTGATATTACGTTAGATTCCGTGCGATGGGAAGAGTGTGTGTTCACCAGATGTGGCTCCAATAAATAATTATATATATAAATCTTGAAAACGTCCTCTCGTCACCTTTTTACAAATTTTTTTTCTTTTTGTTCTAACTCTATAATAGCCATGAGTTCGTTGCGCAGTTAATTAGTTAATAAGTAAAACTTTTACAACAACAAATTTTCCTTTCTTTTTCTTTTCTTCTTTCTTCCCTCTTTTGCTTCTTCTTCTGCTGCCATCTTGCACATCAAACGTTGCGCGCGCTGAAAAATTCCTTCCAAAGAAGACGAAGATAAAGATGTGGAAAAAGCAAAATCCCAATAATGATGAAGTAGAAGTAGCAGCCGTAGCAAATGATTAAGCGAACCGATCTAAAGCACAAACTCTCATTTACTTTTCCTCCTTTCTACTCCTTCATCGTCCACCACATCATCACCATCACCGCCACCGCCACCAAATCATCCTCATCATCCACCTTTCTCTCTTCCTCACTTTTCCACCGACTCTCTTGATATCCTCAAGCTCTGTTATGTCCAGTGCTACTTGTTAGCTCTTAACATAAGCTCACTTCCTTTTTACCATTCACTTCAGCTTATTTGTACCTTCTAAAATGCGTGTTTGGTTGCCTTTTGTTCTTCCTTCTATTTTTGTAACTTTTCTTTCGTATATGCCTATGTTATTCATTTCTTTAATTTTTTTTTTGTTTTGAAAAGTTTAATTTTATTTGTAAATACATTTAATGAAAAAATTTACATTTACTCATATTAACTAACGCTTATTATCTGTTAATTACTTGAAGAAAGAGTATTATTTTTCAATTTTGCAATTGATACTTATTCATTCATTAGTTTTGAAATGTAATCTTATAGGATTATTTTATTTCAACTTAGTTAATTTATATAATTGTTTTATGGACAATTAAAATTATTTATACAGTAAAAAAAATTATTCAAAATAAGCTTATCATAATTTTGTTGTAAATATATACTTGCAGTTTTTCACTTTTGACTTTCAAACAAGAAAGATATTAGAGGGCATGCTTTTACTGCAAATTACAAAAAAAAAAAGGAAACCATTGTTGTCATTGCTATTATCGACGTCATAAACATCACTATTGTTCATTGCTAATGTCAAATAGTAGTGCAGTGGGAAAGTTTCCGATTGTTTTTTTGGTTAACTTGAAGTTGAATAATTATTTGAAATTTTACTCCTTTTCATACGAAAATTCTCCCTTCATTTCATTTAATTAATTCCATTTAAAAATATCCGAATTATTGATCATAACAATTTTTACTAATTGCCTCCCTTTTTTTTTACGGTAAATAGTTGATATTATTAGCTGTCTGATTGCTTCATGTTTTATATAATATACCTAAAATAGCAAGCAGTAATACCAGTTTGCTATCATCAAAAGAAAAAAAAAGGAAGAAGAGGATATGATTTGTAGCATGATAGAGAAAATACATCATGATATATTGCTAGCAATGGGGATACGGTACTTTCGGTTTCAGTAAACGCTATAACTGATAAGCTGAAATGAATGGACGAATGTGGTGCAGAAAATCATACGCACTATCAGTTTTGCATCATCCCCATCATTTCTATCATCAATGGTGTGAACAAGAAGATGAGCTCAAGGGACGGATGAGAAGGGATAAGAGATATGATATATAGTAATGGTGATGTTACGATGAGCTAATGCTTCGGGATTGGTGCCTGAAGGTACCAACTACATTTGCGACGTTGTATTCCGAATTCAGCATCTTCAACATCATCGTTTTTGCCAAATTTTCCTACTCTTCTCTTCGTTCAGCGATTAAATAAGCTAGCATATAACCAAGCATAGCACAAACATACATACACACACACACACACACACACACACACACACACACATCTTCCTTCTTCAACTTCCCGTTATCCAATACCATTAAACGCTTTTTATCACCGATACATCCTACAAATGGTGATAGTGGTGGGAGGGATTAGCTAAATATCTATGCATTTGTATGTGTATGTGTATGTATGTGTGTGTGTGTGTGTGTGTGTGTGTGTGTGTGTGTATGTGTGCGTGTATGTTTTCAGGATATAATGCACAGAAGTATATCTAATATAAGCAAGCAAATCGGTAGGAATATAATGATGACGACGAGGATGGTCGATGAGGCTTGAGATATTGAGGTGCTTCATCTCTTCAACTTCTCTTTCACCGCTTTATCGTCTTCGGTTATAGCATCGCTTATCTTAAAGCCAATATAAATTACATATAAAATCAAACAACAAATGTTTAAACATTTATTTTTCATTTTTTTTTTCTCAATTACAACTCTACCTTCTTCCATGTTTTCATTTTTTTCCAGATATTTTTATTCGAACCTGTATTTTTATCACTACCTATATTTGATATATCATTTATTTCTATTCAAAAATAATGATAACTAATATCATATTAGCACATCTTTCCGAATGTTTTTAATGTTTTAACCTATGCTAGTAATAATATTTATTGGTGGAACTGATAATGATAAGAGATTGATTACTCACTAGTGATATCAATTATTACTAATACAACAGAAACAATGAATGACAAAAGAAAAAAAAACGATTACCGATTACCGCTTGAGTTAATCGATTGAGGAGAATTGTAAGAAAGGTCAACAGGCACAAAATAAAAGAAGCATGTTGAAAAGAAAAGAATGATGATGACCCCGAGTTACCAGAAGAATACGACCATGAATGTTTGTTGTGACCGACAAATTGGGGTCCATAAAAATGACTTTTGTGTTAGAGTAATATTTTCTTCAAATAAAGCAATCATTTTAAAGCGTATTATTCAGCGTAACAATTCATCCTTTGTTATTCTGTTCATTATCATATTTCTAACTTCTAAATGCAGTAATTTATTTAATTTTTTTCAAAAAAATATTCTTATTTAGTTTTTTTTTTAAATTTTTTTCGAACTTTACTAAATTCGAATAACAAATTTAATGTCTCTTAGAATATCTCAGTTAATAGATTAGTTTATTTTCTTTGTGTTTTTTTTTTTCAAAAAAATTTCTTTTGTTACGTAAAATTTTAATGCCAAAAGTATAAGTTAATTTATTTGACAGTTATAAATATTATTATTTACTTATATATATGTTAAAATAAAATCTTCCAGTTTATTTCAATGCAAACAAAAAATTATAATCCTTTTGTGCTAAAGAAAATGTCTACGTTAGCATTTGTGTTGTTCAATTTCTTAGTCAATTTTTTTTTTCTCGCATGATATATACCGTATTTTTTGTTTCAAAAAATAAGAACAAAAAAAATTTTACTTTTTTTTCATCCTTCGTTTTTCTTCTCATTCATCCTTCACTATGATATTTTTAATAGTCAAAATTTTTTTGCTAAACTTTTAAACAGCAAAAATCTCTAGCCCTATCATTTATTGATAATGCTTGTTTCTTCACCTTTCTTTTATTTTCGTTTTTTTTTTCCCACATTGTTTGAAGGGTTCTTTTTTTTTGACAAAATGAGAAATTTTTGAAAAATTTCACAACTTCTCCTAGCTTCAACAGCTTTTCAACTTTTAAATTTTGCATTCGTTCCTTGCGTAAACTGTGTTTGGGGGGGAAAAAAAAAGGAAAACAAAATGGAAAAGAAAAATTGTAATTTCAAATTTTCATGCTTTGTATAAAAATTTTTCTTTTTACACCATTATTATCATAGTGACTTCGTCAAACATAAACCAGTCCGTTTGTTGACATCAGTGAAAACGTTGAGTCGTAATAACATCAGATGTAAACAGAAGTTTTACTATGAATCATTAAGTAATGTAAGAATGGATTTTTAATCATGGGACACTTGTTACTTGTGAAATTTTTTTTTTTTAAAAAAAAAAGATAAAAGGAAAACATATTACGTTTAAGAAATTCATTTACGCTTTTTTTTTTCTAATACAAAGTAAAAGTTATTACTTGCAATTTATTATTATTTGTTTAAAATTTTTTCTTCTTCTTTTATCTTTTATCAATAAATTTTATGAAAAATTTACTGTGAAAGAAATTTTTATAATGAAAAACAAAAATTTCGAACAGTAATCAATGGAAAAAAAAATTCTTGTTTGAAAATTAAAATGGCAACATTTTTGAACGTCTTCTTTTGATTGATATTCATTGGCCCAAAAGTATGTTTTTGCGAAAAGTACGTGTTGTGAGTAAATAAACAAATCATTAAATTTATATGCTTTGTAAATTTTTTTTTCTTTCCTACTTTATCATTTCAAAAATTTAATTGAATTTTAAAAATTTTTACAATATCAAATTTAAACGATCATTTCATAAATTAATCAACAATAACGATAGTTAAAAAAAATGATAGTATCAGTAATAAATTAAAATAATGAATACATAAAACTACCATTACTGTAGCATGTAAAAATGTAGAAATTAAATTATTAATTAAATAATGAAATAATTAATGCAAAAATTTTCATAAATGCAAACAACACTTGTTAGACTGTGAATTTTTAATTAGCGAAAGAAAAAAAAAATTGAAATATTAAATATTTTAGCAAAAATAACAATAATATTTGAAAAAATTATTTAAACTTACAAAATTTTTATTCCTTCTTCTTATTCATTGTCGTACTTATCTAAATTTTTTTTTCCTTCTTTAAACGAAACATTTGTTTGTTTACTGAAGTAACTGAATTAACATTCTCTCATACATATTATTAGTCCATTATTTGAACATGACGAAAATTTATCAAACATTTTTTAAGCACTCATTTCCTGTCGTCTTTCTTTTTTTTTTTTAAAAAAAGTTCAAAATTTTAGTGAAAACTGAAGTAGATTAATTTGCATAGTAATATTAGATAGTTATCATAATTTCATTAGGTAATAAATAAAGGTATTAAAAAATTTATCAAATTTTTCATTAATTCATCTATCGTCATCTTTTTTTCTCTATCTTCCTCTTTTTGCTTTTATCTCTATCATTATCTAGGAGATCTGAAATAACATCAATACCGTAAACTCCTCCTAATATGGCTTGATATCGGGATATGCATTAGGCATACGGTAGAATAGATGGAGAGAGGAACATTCATGCCTACACACACACACGCACACGCACACACACACGCACACACACACGCACACAAACACACACATACACACACACACGCACACACATACACACACACATGCGCACATACGCATACACACATACACATACACATCCAATCACTGACACAACATCAACGACCATCACCGTTCTCATCAGTTAACATGATTTCCCTTTTATTGTATGATGCACGTTTCATCTTTCTTTTTTTTTTCATTTTCTCTCTCTTTCTTACTCCCTCCCTCTCTCTCTCTACCTTTTTTTTTGTATTTCATTAGCTTACTGATCATTGAAAACATTAATTTCAGGAACGTTATTTTATCACACAAACACACGTGCACGCTGCACTCGTCTTTTGCTTTCCATTTCCAGAAACTTTAGCTATTTTCAAGGATACCATTGCTTGGCTCAATTATTCTTGCATGTAACTTTTTGCAAACGTTTTATTTATAATCCTTTGTTCTTTAAGTAAGTTTTTTTCCAATTTACTAAATTAAGTAAAATTGAGTAAGGATGAAAGGAAAAGTAAATTTGAATATCATCACATTTATTGCTAAATATTTTAGGAAATAATTTTAGAAATGAATTTAAATTTACCGTACTTTGAATTTATTGCATCTTTTTTAATTCTCATAATTTGTCTTTTTTTTTACATCAATTAACCTATTTTACACTGTTTAACAAATCACGTACAGTAAGTTTTTTTTTTTTAAAGTTTACACTTGTCTAAAAAGTTTTAATTATCAGAATGAAAAGCAAGAGAGAGAGAGAGAGGTAAAGAAGAGAGATAGAGAGGAACAAAGAGAAAAAAAAAATTTTGCGCTCTATTACGAAAACGTCTAGACAAAAAGATTGGTGAGAAAAAAAAGTCCTAAAAAAAATCGTTAAAATAGTTATGCTATCACTTTGCCGTAGAAATTTTAATGAAAATTAAGTATTCCTAATATTTCTAAAAATTTTTTAAAATTTTCTGAATAAAATTTAATGATTACATTAAGTAAATTGTTTAATTTACTTTGATACATAGCTATTCACACTCTTTATTCTTCTTTCTTACATCACAAAATATTATTTCATATAAATTGAACTCTTAATTTTATAATTTAAAAAATTTTTTTCTTTGTTAGAAAAAAAGAAAACTGAGCTTAAATTATAATTGCATTCTGATGCATATAAATTAGATAGACAAAATCAACTTTCACTCTCTCATTATCAAGAAATTTTTTCCTTCTTTTTTTTTCTCTTTAATTTTGAAGTTATTGTAAAGCAAATGAAAGATGATGGAAAGATGAATGAAAAAAAAAGTGGACTACAAATGATACATTTATGTTTTCATAGGTATTTTCTCTCACTGTCTTTAGTTACTCACATTTCTCTCTAAATTTAATTTTTTTTTTTAATTTTTTTTCTGTTTCTTCTCTCTTTTTGTCCACTTTATGCTTAATTTTATTAAGGAATTTTTTTTTCTTCCTTTCATTTTCTCTTTTTCTAACATTTTAATACAATCGAATGTTATTGCCCGCTAATTAATTCAATCAAATGTAGCAGAAAAAAAAATGTTATATTTTTTTTTTGAATTTGATTAAAAGGAAATGATAAGAGAAGATAGAACAGAGTCCGCTTATTTACTACAAAAAAATATAGTTTACTAAAATGAAATCAAAGAAAAAATTGTTAATACAATTTTAGATTGATTGAGGAACAACGGAGCTGAAAGTGAGCATGAAGCTTGTGTTGTTTTAGCATGGGATCTATTCTCTGTTGATGTATACGTGTGTGTCTGTGTGTGTCTGTGTGTGTGTGTGTGCGTGTGTGTCTGTCTGTGTGTGTATGCTTATTTCTTAGTTTTTTTTTCCATTTTTTTTTTTGTTGAGATTAGCTTCTAATGAGTGAAGAATGTTGAAGCAGAGGCAGTTGGGAGGTATATTGAGATGCAGCATGATTGGAATTTTCTTCAGGCTTTTCACTTTCAATACTGTCAGAATGGAAGTTGCTCAGTGTAAGTATACCATCTGAGCGTGTATGTTTGATTTGCTAACTTTTCAGCACACAACCTTCCCATCATCTCTTCCACTTCTCATCTCTTTCAGTTCATTTCTCCCATACCATATCCTCTAAATTATATTTCAACATGAATTTGTAATAATTACTTATTGCTTTATTAAATTAAAATATTTATTCCTCTCTTCTCTTTCAATACTTTCAATCTTTTCCCTCTCACATTTTCATCACTACTTGTTCCCACTTTATTCATTTGTTAAAGTTTATCACGAATAATTCATACATTACTTATCACAATTCACATGTTTAAATGTTTGAAATGCTTGAAATGAATTCAAAGTTAAAAATTAGGATGAAAAAGAAAGATGAAATAACAGAGGTAAAATAGTAAAATTGATGAGAAGTAAAGAATAAAGGATTTGATTAGTTTTAAAAAGAAACTTTTTTTGAAATTAGCCAAATCTTTTTAGCTTCGAATATTTCTGGAGTTATTCCAGAATGTGCGAAGAGAAGAGAAATGAATTGAGGGCCATTAATATTCAAGCATTCAAATGAACATGCATGCAATAGAGGTGATGGGGGAAGGCGGGGGGGGGGGGGGGGGATGGGGGGGGGGGGATGGAAAGGCTGAACAAACCGTAGCAACCGAGCACGTAAGCTCATTTTTGCTCAAACTTTTGTTTCGCGTTTTTTTTTTCCTCGTCAACTTTACCTTTTCTTAGAAATTTCCTACGTGATTGTTTCAATATTTCATTTTATTTTCACACGCATCCACTTTACCTTTCATTTACTTAATTTCATCCTTTTTCATCACTTATTCATATCTATTTTTTGGGTAAATTTTCCTACTATTTTATTTCATTAAAAATCTAAAAAGTAAAAAAATTTTTTTTTCGTTTGTTATAACTTTTAATATAATCTATTTTGATCAGAGCATTTTATTTTTCAATTTATATTTTATTTGTTGGATGAATGAAAAAAATTGTTTAATTAAAAGTTTTATTGAATTGATAATTATAATTTGTGGAAAATTCTTTCCACAATAGGAAAATATTAGTGATAATAGTAATAATAATAGTAATAATAACATTAATAATAACAATAATAATAATAACATTAATAATGATAGTACTGACAATAACCAATAATAGTAGTAGTATTAACAATAATTAATAATAATAATAATATATAATAACAATAAAGTAGTGCCTCGTGTATTATAGAAGGAACATCTCTATTGATTTTTTTAATTAATTTGATAAAAGGTAATTGACCAAGCAGCTAAAGGTGAAAAAAAATTCGCTACGTAATTTCGAAACAAATGAAGTGGTTGTTTCTTTTTTGCAAAAAAATTGCATCAGTGTTAAATGCCTTAATTATATATGGCAATTACAACCTTTCATGATATTACTTACCAATCTCATTTAGTCGCTTGAAGATTTAAATAAATAATTTAAATAATATCATGAAACGTTTAAAGTGAATTTCTATATGGTAGGCATATCACATCATAGCAAATTTCATCATAGTTGATTGAGTGAAATGAGAAGAATTAGTAACTTTGTGAATTTGTTTATTTATTTGTTAAAATTGACTGATTGGCATTAGCACTGATAAAGTGATGAGGAAGAAGAGGTTGAAAATTTAAATAAAAACTATCCATTGGCATTTTTTTCTCTTCCATTTTCATTTTTTTTCTGAATGAGCAAGAAAAAAAAGAAAGGATAGTTTATTAATAAATCCATGAAATATATGAATACAAAATTTTAATATTGCGAAAAGCTCAAATTTCATTTAAAAAAAACGTCATATTTAAAATATTAATTTGTGCTGAGGAAAAAAAAACAAGGCGAAACAATACAAAACAAACAAATACAAAAACAAATAGCCATTTTTAGTTTTCAAATGAATACTTTCCTAAAATGATTCAATAAAATCATGTGAAAACAAAATGTTTCCAGGTATACATGTTTCAAGTTTCTTTTCAATTAAAACTTTTGATTACAAAATTTTTAAAATTTCTAATTTAGATTAATTATACAAGTAAATTTTATTTAATTCATTATTGTTAGAGATTATTTATCAAATTGAAATTCATCATTGAATATGCTAATTGCAAAAAAACAGATTGATTAAAAATACGTTGGTTTCCAGGATTTCAGAAATGGATAATAAAAAGGAGGGAAGAAAAAAAAAAGCATACTGATGAGGAATGAAGTAGAGGAGAAAAGGTAGGAAGAGAGAGAGAAAGAGAGGGAGGTAAAATCAAATATGTGGACATTGGGAATCATGTGATTGTGGATGATTTATATCAACAAACTTTTGTTTATTCCCTTAGTTTACGCACAATTTATTCACTCTTTTTTTTTCCCCTCAAAAATTCATGCACTGTGAAACTTTCCGTATAATTTGATCGTTATCGATCAGTTGTTTTATCCTCCAATACCAATACTGTTGCTGTAAATCTATCTACTATTGCATCATTCGTTAAAACAGAGGATTCCACCTTTTTTTTTCCACTCATTCTTTTCTTTTGTTTTATGTTGAGAGCAAAAAAAAGAAAGAGAAAATGTTTGAACTGTTGAATTGTTATCTGTGAATGAATTAATTTTTTTTGTTTTAAATCATACAAAAGATCATCATCTTCATAAGATTATTATCATTATCACTTATCATTATCCATAAAGATATATAGTGTGTTGTAGTAGATGTATAATTGTAAATGTAGGCGAATTAGAATCTGGCGAATTTGTGATATGATTTTTATGCAATAATTTTTTCTTTTTTCTTTTCTTTTCTTTTTTTTTTAGACGAATTGTTAAGCAAAAAGGGGAAAAGAACCGGCAGAAGGAATAAAATGAGTGATGAATGTTGTTATGTTTGTAATGAATGTCCAAATTCGTATGCAACGTTGGATGAATTGGAACGGCACATGGAACAGATGCATGCTGGAATATTTCGTTCCGATACGGTTACAACAAATGGTACAACAGCAACATTACGTTTACCAAAATCGGAAACAGATGATGATGATGGACAATATTGTTTGAAAAATGGAACGGATGATCAAAAAATGGATACTATGGAGCATGTATGTTGAAAATTTTTCTTTTTATTATCCTAAAAAGTAATTAACATTAAGCAAAAAAGATTTTTAATAATATTATCTATTATCTTCTTTTTTTTTAAAAAAAAATAATAATAATTTAGGATGGTGAAAGTGGTGGTAATTCACCGAGTAGCTCAGATTTATCAAATTTTGATGGTACAATGGATGGTATTAGTTATAATTTGGATGAAAGCACAAATGCTGAAGGTTGTAAAACATTCGGATGTCGATTTTGTCCAAAATTATTCCACGAACGATCACAGGTTTGAAAGATCAAAAATTTTTTACTTTTTTTCTTTTCTTTTGCTTTGAAAATTTATTCAATGTTTTTCAATCAATTGTTTTAATTGTTCAATTTCTTAAGTTGCATTATTGGTTTTCCGATTTTTGTTGCACTAAAATTTGAACATTTTATGAAAAGGATCATTTAAAAATTTACATTGTGTTATATCTATTTTTTTTTTCTTAATTCTTCAAGAAAAAAAAAACGAGGCCGCTTATTTATCAAACATTTCGCATCATAAAACACTTCATTGCTAGAAAGTATTTGTTTCGAAATGAAAATTTTTTTCGTTTTTTTCTCTTTCTTTTTTTTTTTTAACAAGAATGGTACATTCAACTAATATTCCTGAATTTCTCAAAGAGAAAATACTTTTGCAACGGAAATAGGGAGTTTTGCTTTTCAATGACTGTTATTGATTCATAAGCGACCGTTGATTTGATATTTTTGAAAGAATCAAAAATGTTTCAGAGGGTCGTCTTTTTACGCATGATGCTTCCAAAAATGCATCAGAAAGCTGCGTTTTCTCTTCTCTCCGCTTTTTTTTTCCTTCCAAAAAATTTTTGTATTTTCCTTTTTGCTCATGAATAAGGTTTATTATTCACAATTTTGTTTTGTGGAAATCTAGGATGTTATTATTTATTCCTGTTCCTTGACAAATTATTCAGTGTTTTTTTCTTTTTCAACATTATGTATCATTTTGTGTGAAATTAATTTTTCTGAAAATTTTTTCAAAAAAAAAACGACATGTCAAATTGGGTGAAATTATAATTTAGACTTTCAAAAGTTTTTATTTTCACAAATTGCTTAACTATTTAACAACCAATTAGCTTTATCATTGGAATGTATTACTTTACTTGATCTATTTTTCAAATGAACTATTATTATTAGTTAACATCAAATAACAATTAGATGAAGTGTTACTCAGGTAATTCTTACATCAATGCTTCAACTATTACTAAAATATGTTGAACTCTTAAGATGGAAGAAAAAAGAATGACAAATGTGAATAATTTTTTTTTTTAGCTAAACATACACTACAAGCACACGCATCGTGATAAACCACAATATGAGTGCGATGAATGTCACGTTATTTTTGCAATAAAACGTGAACTAAGTACGCACATGCGTATACATAGCGGCGAACAACCTCATACGTGTACACAGTGTGGTAAGCAGTTTGGTACTCGACAACTTCTCAAGAAGCATTGGATGTGGCATACCGGCGAACGATCACATGTATGTCCACACTGTGGCAAAGCTTTCTTTCAGGTATTTCAATATTTGATTATCATTATTATTATTGAGTTAATCATACAGTTTATCTTTTCCCTTTTATCCTTTAATAGTTACAACATTTTTTATCTTTATGAATGTAATTTTGACTATAAATTTTCAAAAATTTTAAAACATTTCACAGTGTTTGAATATTTTTTCATAGCAAATTTACGTCAGCATTTCATCCTTCCTTCCTTTTCTTTTTCCTTGAAATTAAGTGTAAGAAAAGCGAAAGGAAGAACGACGATATTTTCAGAAAGGACATTTAACACAACATTTAATGATTCACGCTGGTGGACGACCACATCAATGTCCATTATGTCAAAAAACATTCATTTTCAAATTCGATCTCAATCGACATATGAAAATTCACGCGGAACGTGGATTTTCTTGCGACAAATGTGGTCGCTCATTTTTGAAACAAATGCAACTCGATGAGCATATGCTAAAATGCAAAGGTGTCACTGGCGCAAGGTTCCCCTTTTCTCCTTCTTCTTTTTCAAATTTCAATATTGCCTTGTTTTTTATAATTATTTTGAATAATAAGTAATCTAATCGGTGCTATCCATTGAACCGTACTAGACGAGTAATCTTACATTGTTTTCCGACGTTTTTTGCCTATTTCTACTTCATCATTTCTAATCTTTTCAATCCTACAATAAGTAAGTTAAGCAAATTAAATTTGTGAAATTTCGATTAAAAAAAAATAAGTAACATTCAATTTAAACGCTACTAAGCATAAATGAATTCATTTTACCTCTGTAAGGCTTTATCAACCCATTTATTTTGCATCCTTCTTTAGTGCATTATTTTAAGTAAAGAAAAAATATATGCCTATGATGATTTTCTTTAACATTCAAAAGACGTGATCATTTAATGAGTAATAATTTAGATAAAAATAATTATTAATTTTAATTTCACGCACAAATTATCATCTCCTTGTGAAAAGAGTTAAATTTCTTTGTTTTAATTTAAAATTATCATATAATGATCAAATTAAGCTTAATTAATTTAAAAATTATCATGGGATTAGAAATATTTTTAAAAAATAATTCTATCTAGCTATCTACCCATCTAATAACTTTTGTTATTAATTTAACAAAATTTAACTGCTTGCGAACAATGATTATTTTTTGAGACTGATTGTAATGCTATTAGCTACGTTTGACGAACAGTTTTGCTGTCATTGGATGAAAAAGACTATTAGCAAATGATTGTTACTGTATATCAAAATTTATTCGTCAAAATAGTTACTGTATATCAAATTTTATTTATCAAATAATCAGCAGAATGTATCAGTTTTAATTGCTTTCATATTGGATTGGCAAATTTGATGAGAAAAGAAAGCGTATATGTCAATATGGCTGAAAATAATCAAATGATGAAAGAGTGAATTTTAAAACGAATTTAGTAAAATTTCAATGAAGAAAATTGTAACTTGCAGAAGTCAACCAATAACACGAACAAATACACCAATGGCTGATACCGGTAATGGTGCTGGAAATAATGGTATTAGTATCAAATCCGAATCACGGCCGTCAACACAATCATCACCAGGACGACGACAGTCTATTTCAGTTCAACAGCAGCGGCAACAACAGCAGCAGCAGCAGCAGCAACAACAACAACAACAACAACAACAACGACAACGACAACAGCAACAACAACAACAACAACAACAGCAACAACAACAACAACAACAACAACCACAACAACAACAGCAACAACAGCAACCACAACAACAACAGCAACAACAACAACAGCAACGTCAGGTAGCGGGTAATGCTGGAGTAGCTGTACCACCGGTTTTCTCCGCAGAAGAAATGAGCAAGGTTGCTTTTTGGTTTCAGCGCTAATTTAGAGACAAAAGTTTAATTTATAAAATACTAATATTATCTCTTTTTTTTAAATTAAATTGAAGCAAATTATATCATATCACTTTATTTTAAAAAAATAAAATTTTCCTAATTTTTTCTTTTTAAAAATCTCTAATTTAGTTAGCAATAGTTAGGAAAAAGAAACATGGCACAATGAATGCGAGTGATAGTTGTTGCACATACATTTCAATGGTATAGTTTTATGAAGATTTTTTGTATTTTAATAACAAAAAAAAAATTACAGGTTGCTCAGGTATTAGCTGTGCAACAGCAACAACGTGCTCTTGCAGCAGCAGCTGCAGCACATCATAGTGCAGCTGCACATTCAGTTGTAACAAATCCATTGTTGCAAGCAAGCGCATTGCAAAATTTTGCACAAAATTTGATGGCTAACGGTGTAAACAATCAACAACCAACTGGCCAAACATTCTTTTGCATTTTCTGCATGAAACATTTTAATACGCAAGCTTCGTTCACTCTACATCTTAGCTTTGTCCATTTTCGTAATAACGTTGTCAACGTGAGCATGCAAAATTGCTTCCAAGAAAATTTCGATAAAGAGGTAAGCTTTTTTTTTTTCTTTCTTTCTTTCTCGCTCTCTCTCTCTCCCTCTCTCCATTATATATTTTGAAAGTTTTTTGTTGGAAAAAAAGGGAAAAAAATGTTATTTCACATTAACAATATTATTGTATAGTGATATTTCGCAATGGTTAGACATTTTATTTAACACTAAGCTAAGCTAAAACTCTCTCTCTCTCTCTCTCTCTCTCTCTACTCAAACAATTGTCAAATCGAATTACTGAGCAATAGTAAGTTATACCGACAGATGATAATTTTTATAATTTTTAAATTAAAGAGAAATTTTTTTTTCATTTAAGTGATGAATCATTTAAAGGGTAAGGTGAATGCTTCGATAGCATCACTTCCTTCCATCTTTGGTACTGTTGCAAATGCAAAAGGAATTTCGGAGGATGGCATTACTCACTCGGATACGGCAACAAATTCTTCATGTTCCTCAAGGTAAAATTCATTTTGAAAATTTCAAATCACAAATGAGATTTAATGTTAATTTTTTACTTGAATTTTTGCTGAATTTGTGAAACGTATTTTATTGTGAAAAAGAAAAATATTTCAGTCCACAAAAAGTATCACCAGGTGTTGCACAAGGTAGATTGCAATCATCACCAGCGCAATTATTCGAAGCGGATCACTTATCAGATGAATCCGACTCACCAGATATTTCCATTCAGAAGGGTTGTGAGCAATGTGAAACCCATCGACAACGGGTTGTCGAACTAGAACAAACATTGGAAGCAAAACGAATTGAACTAAAGAATACCCGTGAATTGATGCGCCGTATCGGTGTAATTGCTGGTTCGTTACTTGAATCGTGCACTGATTTCGATAAGCAATGGGTAACACATAGCCGTAAAGTTTATTCACAAATACAATCGGTAATATGCAATATGGAGTAAAGTTATATTTAAGTATCACTCGCTCTATCTCTCTCTCTTGTTTTGTTCCATTTTCTCTCTTTTACTTAACAATTTTCAACTATTTTCAATTTTACATTTAACAATTTAAAAAGATAAATTGCATCACATCACATTACGTTAATTCATCAATCGATCTTTTTTATTTCATTTATTAAAGGAAAAACATTCATTTATGATTTTCAATATTTCCTTGTATTTTTGTGAAGAAGAAGAAACGGAAGATCGTGGAGAAAAAAAAAGGAAGAGAAAAATGGATAAATGAATGAATGTGTATTGGTGCCGACAAATTCTCAGATAAAATGTTGGAAGTAAATCAATTACCGATCCATTTCTTATTTTATTTCCTCTCTTATATATGTATATATATATAAGTATGCATACAGTGATATGATAAGCTATAAAAAAGGATGAAAGGAATTCATTAAGGTATATGGTCAACGTACAATGACAATTGTTGACGGTCACGCAAATTTGATACGATAAAATGTTAACTAGTAAAATATAAAATGATCATTTATTACATACAAAATTTATCAAATGTAATAGAAATAAGTTATAGATGAAGAAAACAGTGTCACGTAATGTTACGTAATATTTAATTAAAAGTTTAATGAGAGGACGCAATGATATAATGAATATTTATTTATATATGTGAGAATATAACCGAGAAATATCTTAGTGTAAGCATTTTCATGCGCAATGAATTGATCTGTGATATTTTATCATTCACTTAATTATAATTTATTGATAAGTTTAAACAAAAATTATCATTGAGAATATTAAAGAAATTTTCTCACATCAATTATTCAACGATGCGAATTTCATTCCTTTTAATATTAAACAGAAGAAAAAGAAAACGAAAGACGATTTATTTGTTCTTTTTTTTTTTGAAACTCTATAACTGTACTACTGATTTAACGATATTTTTATTCTTTCCCATCATTCACAATTTATTCATATCTAAATTGTCATTTTCAAATTCTATTTAATCACAAATATGAATCATAATTAGTATGAGAATTTTAAATAAATAATAAAATTGATAAAATGATGAGGAATGTTTAAATGTTGAGTAAAATTTAGGATTCTATGCAATTATACTCAGATCACTGTTTTTTGCATGATAATAGTTGAAAATGATAATGCACTAAGATTTTCAGGTGTATTTTTACATTCGTATTAACTTTTATGTGTTATTATATGTCATGTATTTATCAGCTCGATTTTATGTCCAATGTTGTTTTACTGATATTGCGTGATGTCATCACCACTCCTTCCACCTGCTAGTTAATTGTTATCATTGCTCAAATTTATAATTGAAAAAAAAAAGTTATCACTTAAACTACTCCATACACTCAATAGTGATCGTCATCAGTTGACCATATCATAAATGATTGTTTCTTTTCATTCATTTAGTAGCTTTCGTAACACTATGTTTATCCGTGTACATTAGACTTAATTGTCAATTATTAACAAATTTTTGCACGCCTATATTATGTGATCAAATTTCAAACATTCATGAAAATTCCAAGAATTTCATCAATTAATTTCTTTCATCCAACTTTTTCCTCCTATTAATAATAAAAATTTGAAATTAAAATGAATTTTAATTATGAGAAAACAGAATGCTATTTGAATGATAAATATTTGTTATCATTCTTTTCCCCTTTTTACTTCCTTTCATTTCACCTTTAAAAGTTTCAATTCTCTTTTTTTTTTAAATTTTGTAAATATAAAATTAATCGTTTCTTTTCCATCTGTCTTACTTCCTTTCTGTCTCTCTTCCTCCCCCCTCCCCACATACACACACACACACACGCACACACACGCACATGCTTATACTCTCCCTCAATCTTTTTTTCTTTTACCCATAGCTTACAATATTGTTCCGTGAAATTTATTAAAATATAATTTCGCGAACAATAATTCAAATTAGTTAAACGACAAATGTGCCTTGATGAAGCATTTTTATTGTTCTATAAAATGTGCCTTTTGTGTAGAGTATCCTTTCTTTCCCTCAATCTTTTACATCTAATAATTAACGCAAACATTCTGCTCTCTCTCTCTCTCTCTTTCTCTTCTTCCTTCCCTTTTTTCCTTCAAAAATTGACACTGTTAATTCGTTAATTTCAAATGAGTAAGTAACAAAAAAAAAATTGAAATCCTAAATTTTACAAATGAATTTTACATGAAATTTGTTTTTTTGCTCTTTTTTGTTTTTGATACGAATAAGCCAAATATTTTTTGGTTCGTATTTTTTGTTGTTATAAAATAATCGTCAAATTATTAAAATAATTTGTCAGTTGGATCTTTCCAGCAAACAAGATGGCTTTCGAATTTTCTTTTACATTCTGTTCCTCATATATTAAAAAAAAAATTTTTTTCTTTTGCATCACTCTCTTCATCTAATACGTCTTTTTTTCCTGTATCATTTAGTTGCAATGATATATTTCTAAATTCCACTTCAGTAAACCATTATCATTCCTACATGATTATTATCATTATCGTTATCTTGTTATCATTTGTTTGATTATCATGTTATCAAATATTGATATTAGCTGGCGGTAATTGAATAGTACCGTACCGTTTTCAAATTTCAAAAAGATTTTATTTCTCGAAATTGTGACAACTGTAAATTCAAATTTATTTTTTTGAAAATTTTCTGAAAAATTGTTTTTCTTTTTCTTTTTTTTTGATCTAATTTTTTTTTCTTGAAACGACGATACCAACTGCTATTTATTTATTGATTTTTTTTCTTTCCCAAGCCAACCTATGTTGTCTAGGGCAGATAGCCCGGGGAAAAAAAATAAATGTTGTTTTCTGTTTGAATCCTATTCGCATAACGGTGAAACATTTCCTGGTAGTTCATATGATGAGAGGAAAATATTAACAGTTTCATACATTTATTCAATCCTAAACTGTTTCACAATAGCAGTATGCAACCGATATGCAACAATAATTGCGTCAAACATAGCAACACAACTAGCTAGTTGTTAAAGTACTACTTCTACAACAAGAAGAACAAAAAGTTTTGTTGCTTAGAAATATTTAACACTTTTCGTCACCTACATTTTCTTTTTATCGATTTATAAAAACTTTTAACTTAAATATATTTTAGCAAGAAAAAAAATGAATTTCACGAATGTAAGACAGTTTTATTTGAAAAAAAAGGATAGAAGTGAGAAAGAGAATGATATAAAAACTTTAAGTAATTAACAATAAGTTTCAATCTTAATCAAACTATTTTCAACTACAATCGTTCTTCTTTGCTATTTTTTTTGCTTACGAGTGATAATGATAGTAATCACTGCTGAAAGTGCTAATCTATCATAAGACGGAATTTAAAGATTGTGAAAAAAAATTTTTTTTTTACAAATTATTTCATAATTCAAGTTACGGAAAGAAAGGAGGAAGAAAGGTTTTTTCAGATTATGATTGGTAGTCTTGTTAAAATCTTTAAAAGTTGCATTGATAATTGTTTTTGAATTATTTATTTCCAAATTGTTCATCACTACTTTTGGAGATTTAAATAATCAAATTTTCCTTTTTAAATATGCAGAATGAATGGAAAAATTATTTTTGAACTTCTATATTCCTGTAGAAAATATTGAGAAAATTCCTGGTAGCAGTGATTAACTGTCATAGCTATAATATCATTTCGTTTCCGAATTATTTTCCCGGATGTCAACATTTCGGAGTGTGAAAATAAATTATGGAACAGCGTTGTTCATGATAAAATAAATCTTTTTTCTTCACACATTTCCATTTCATCAATCTTATAAAAACCTAAAACTTTCCCAGTAATTCATCATGTTGAAGATAATTGAAAATTATTTTTCAACTAATAGTCACATAAAATTTAAATTAATAATTACATGAAATGCATAATAATCATATATCATTTTGATTTCAACAATTATTTACGCAAAAATTAAGCTGTTAAAATGGAAATTTTAGAGAAAAGAAATCATAAAATGATTAGTAATGTCACATTACGACAGTAGGAATTTATTAAAAAAAAACAAAAAATTATCAGAATAAAAATTATTTAAGAAAACATTTATTTATTATGAAATAATAAATAAAAGCATAAGGGACGAGTGTTTGATGATAACGATGGAACATATGGGAAAAAGTTCAGGAACCACATGAAGGGATGGTAGTGCCTGGTACAAAACAATTTCTAACTTCTTTTTTTTCCCCTTATCAACTTCTCCTATATCCATTAATTCCGTTTTCTGTTTTTCCTTATCCCCTCGTTACCTTTCGCAATGTTTACTTTTCAACACTTTATTTATTTTTTTTAAAAAAAAACAACAAAAATCATTTGATACATTATTATTATTGTTAGTTCATTTTGCTATAAGTTATTCATTTGTTTTTCTGTACAGATTTTTTTTCTTGTTCTGATGAAAGAGTTAAAGGATATTTTTATAAAGTATTTTAAATGACTGCAAAATTACCAATTAAAATATAATTATAAATAAAATTATCTTTTGCACTGTCTTTTCCTTCTTTTTTTTGCTCATATTATTTGCGAATTACAAATTTTTACTTGCCATATTGTTTTTTCCTTTAATTATGTATATATATTTTGGATTTCGTTGTTTTTTAAAACAGAAATTATTTTTACTCGACTAATCTAAAATTATAAAGGTGAAAAGGGAGAAGAAGAAAAAGAAGAGGAAGAGGAAGAAGATTATTCATGTTTCGGATAAGACAAAAATGCATTTATGTCGGACATATGTTTGTTTATTTGTTTACTTGTAATGTTTGCATGCATGAATTTTAGTAGTGATCAGATAAGTTGGTAGATAGAGTGACATTGCCGCCGTTTACATATCTGCTTAAATATAACAACTTACTTAGTTAAATATTCATTGTTCCGGTTACTATCATTTTCACTTTTTATTTGCACTATTTATTTTCAAGATCGTTACAGTTTTTTTTATTTGTTTTTGCCGAAAGAAAAAATCGCTGCCTTTTTTCTTGTTCTTTCTTTTTCCGAATACTACAACTATCGGAAATGATGTATGAGATTAAATATGAATGACCATATTTTAACCTTTCATTAATCAAAACCAATAATAAATGATTATTAAGAATGAAATGAAAAAGGTGTAAAATGCAGGAAATACGCTGAAACAATTTTATTCGTTGCATAAACCGAAAAAGAAATTTATAAAAAAAGCCATAAAATGGAAAAAAATATTGCAAAATAAGTTTGCATGTTTTTTTTAATTAAAAAAAAACCTTTTCTTCTTTCGTTTTTTTTTTCTGTTAAAAAGAACTTTAAAATTTTGCTAAATTTTTTCTCTATTGCAGACGAAAAGAAAAGAAGTACGAAATGAATCATACATATGTGGAGATGTCTAGTGAATTTTGAATGATGATGAATCCAAATGACGATTAAAGAAACGGAGAGAGAAGGAGAGTGATAAATAGGTAGGTAAAAAGGAAGAGTGACAGGGACAATAAAAGAATAAAAACGTGGATTTGAAGAAATATTTTAAAAAAAAAAATTATTTTTGAAAAATGAAATATTTTCATTTGTTTATCTTATAATATCTTATTTGCTTGCTTCTTGTTTTTTTCGTCAACATATGAAAAACTAGTAATTCATTATATTTTACTTTAATGGATGAACAATTTTGTTAGTTTGAAAAATTCGCATTCATGTAATTTGTTAGCCTCAAACAGTTGAATTTATGCAATTTATTACGTCAGAGAATTTGAATTTTTGAACATTAACAATACGTCAATTTGACAAAAATTTATTGACGTGATTTTTTGCTAAAATCAACTGTTCATCATTAGACATAAAAATTTTCCATCCTTTGTTATTTGTTGTTGAATTATTTGTTGATTATAGAATGTTTCCAATATTTTCCATTTAAACTTGATTAAAAAAAAATTGATAATAATTATAAAACTCACCTTGAAGCGTTTCCTTTTCCGGTTGCATGATCGTTTCTATTTGCTAAAAAATTTTAAGAGTGTAATTTTGTTATAAGTTTGAATTAAATGATTGATTTTACGTTAAGTTGTTGAAATTTGACGTGGAGAATAAGAACTTCAAAATAATAACCATTAATAATTACTGATACTCTTCAAGTGATGCCAAAGAAATAACAATTTCGTTTATAAATATTATCATAAAGAATAAGAACGTTGTATTTAATGCAAGAAGGATCAACAATTAATTAATTAATTGATTAATTAATAATTGTAACATATTTGTTTTAATAGTAGTGGACACTTCATAAATTTTGCATCATTGTCTAGTGAAATACAAAATTTAAATGAATACTTTTTAGTTGTTGATGAATTGAATAAGCTAAAGTTTTCTATTTCCATTCCCAATTTTTATTATTGACAAGGAATTATTTGAAATATTCTCTTTCTAGTTATCACTTCCTTCTTTCATATGCCTCAAATTATTAATGGTGCAAAATTGAATTAAATGAAAATTTTGGCGCATGTTTTAAATATTGATAGAATTTATTTTAAATAAAATTTCATTCCTGCTTTATTCTATCGTTTTTTTCTATTCTGTTTCCATTCTATTCTAATCAAATTCCGTTTTTAACTGTAGTCGTCATCATTATTTATTTGAATTTAAGGGCAAACCTAAAACTATTTATCGAATGAAAAATGCAAATGGCATACACTATAATCAAATTTTTCAACAAATTTAACTTGTTCAGTTAAAATTTTTCATCCATCTTTCTTCTCATTGCTGATTTCCTCAATCATCAATAGACAAACTTTTTCCTAATATATATATATATATATACAAATGTGTGTTTTGCTGCTTATTCCACAATGATATATTAGGAAAAGGTCAAAAGTTTATTTTATAAAATATCATTTTTGCGCAAATATTTAGCAATTAGCAAAATACAATAACAGCATTTGTTATGAAATGTTGCTAATTTCCGAAATTCTGAAATTCTTTTTAAATTTTTCAAACAGAAGCGATCATTCATTCATTTTCTGTTATTACAAATTTTGGTTAATTTTCTTGTTTTTTGTTTTTGATTTACTAGTTCAATAAATGTGACAATTCATTCTTGTCATGTGAAATATTTATTTCATTGGAACATTCCAGAAATTTTGACCAATGTAATTTATTAATTTGCAAACATTCCGTTACAAACATATATGATAAGTGATAATTTCAAATTACGAATGATTTGAAATTATGATTGATATTTGGTTATCGGAATAATTATTACTTGAAGATGACAGATTATGAATTTGTAAAATGATTTTTATCTCTATATTTACACTATATGTTTGATTTCTTTAGTTTCAAGTATTATATATTATAATACTAACGATTACTACAAATACGTTTGCGTGCACGTAAATATGAATACTCAAACAGTAATATTACATTTTAAAAGTGGGTGAGATTGGCAGAAAAGCAGAAAGCAGCCAATATTTTTGAAAAAGTTACCTCAAAAAGTTTCATTCAACTTTCTCAGTCCATAGCTAAGCTATTTATTTAACATTCTTTCTGATTAATTAAAGAGCAAAAGTAAAGTTTGAAAATCAATTTGAAAACATTCAAATTTCATGCTACCAAAATGATAACCTGATAAAATATAAAACTAGCAATTTGCTAATGAAAACGAAATTAAAAGGAAGATTGCATGCGACATAATCAAATGAAATTAACTTAATTGGACATATCAGAAATATTTAAGAGCAGGGAGTTCTGTAAATAAACGACTTTTTGAATTTTATTTAAAAATATTAAAAAATTTTTTTCGAAAAACTTAAACTTTGCAAATATTTTTACCAAAAATCCTTCATGGTAAATTAAATTAATAGCAATTTTTAAGTTATAAAAAATAGTAATAATGAATGAATCATTTGATCATTCTATGATTATGCTTTATCTGACTTTAATTTATATCATCCTCAATCGATCAAGCACAACTAAAACTTTTTTCAATTATTGTTAACATGCTTTATAGATGAAAATTTTAAAATTGCAAAATAATAAATAAAATTTTAACTGTTTATAAAATAATTAATTTAATAAATGTTACAAATTATCGAATAAAATTTAGCGTTTCAAAAGAGCAAATTAAAATTGCAAAAAGAAGGCGCAAAGAATGAAATGAAAAAAAGAGTGGTTTACATAGATTTGAAAAAGATTGTAAACAATTTCATTTGTAGTAATAGCAAACATTTGTTTCACAAATTAAATTTTATCAGAAATTAAATTACTACAAATTAAAATTCTCTCACAATATTGAAATCATAAAAATAGCAAGACCAAAGCAAAAAATTTTTCACATTTCAATTTTATTTAATCTAAGTAAATGCTAGTTGAAATTGAATCTTCGCAAATTTTTTTTTATATGTTCTAACGAGCTATACATTTTCAGTAATCAGTAATTCTAAAAACTTTTTTCCGAATTAAGGCTAATTATTTGAAAAGAAAAATTGATCTGAGGGTAGCGTTCAATGAGCAGTACTCGATCAATAATTACCAAGACGAATCCTACCAACGAAATTAATTTATAACATTTGTCTTTGGCGGATAAAATTAAAAAAGCATGCTATTATTTCTACAACTTATTTTACATCAAAAATTTTGATTGCAAAAAGTTGATTCAGACAGTAATTTTCTTTTCATTCATCAATTTATCAGCTCTGAAATTTGGGTGAATGAAAGTTTAGTGGGAAAGGAACAAAAATATTAATATAGTAATAATTGTAATAACTAATCTCAAATTTTTGAAATATTTGAAAATTAGCCAGCAAGTATACTTTTTAATTATTAGCTTAGCTTTTATAAAAATATTTAATAAAAAATTATATCATTTTTTCTTGATTTTAAGCTTACTTGAAGTATTATAAAGAAAAGTAAAAATTTAGCAAATTCAATTATTGCTCCTTTTATTGGCAATATAAATAAATTAGCAAATGCTCATTTTTAAAATTGAATATTTAAATTAATGATTAAATCTTATTTATCAAAAGGTATATCACATATACTTTTTATAGGAACAATCACAATCAATCAGTAATTTGTCTCTCTTTTACAAATCCTGTTTTTGTTTTGTATGATTTAAATTTGCATTCAATCATTTACACCAACATCTATCTAGCTAAAGATCACTACATGTGCCATATTAAGATAAATAAATTAATTTAGATAAAATTTAACAAAATGATTAAGTTTAAATTTGTCAAAAATATCAATATTTTATAGCATATACAACTAAAAATTTGTTATATTTAACGACTACATTTTGATTTAACTGTGATGATTGTTGAAATTGGTTTAAAATATATGGCCAATGGCGTAGGATTTAATAATCAAATTTTTGACGCTTATTTGAATAAGCATAAAAACATTCTGCTGATCAACCGACGAAAGTCAACTAACTAACTGGTCGTAGGAGTTGGATTGCAAAACGAAGTGACATTTTTCAAAATTTTTGAATAGAGAAAAGTAGAACAATATTTTTACCATTTCTTTCTCTCTCTCTCTCTCTCTCCCTCACACCTTCCTCCTTTCTTCTTTTTTTTTCTTGTCATTATAACTTGTAAGCATTTTCAAACGTCATTTTGAGGCAAATGTATCAACTAATGAACTCGATAAGCAAAGATCCCATATGAATTTGCAATTTTGTTTTCCCTGACATTTTAATGCATTGGTTTTTATTCTAACTAACCTTTTGACCATCGTTTGAAAGGTAAACATAAAATATTTACATTCTATATTTAGTTTCAAATTTGTCAAATTTTTTTCAAAAATTAAAATACCACTATTTTCTCTTCTTTTTTTTTAAAAAAAATTCATCAAATTTATTGTTTAATTGCACTGTTTGTAATAATTATTAGTTGCTATTCTTTCTTTCATCATCTTTCAAATAACTAATAAGCTTCAAAAATTGTTGAATTAATTAAAACTTTTCTTTTCTTTCGAAAGAGTAACATCTTCTTTTGTTCTCAATATTATCCGAAAAAAAGAAAAAGGTAATTTTTTTTGTAGTAAAAAAAACAATCAAAATGTGTTTTCAATTAAAAGAAAAATTTTTTTTTACTACATTCTTTTTTCTGAACAAATTGATAAATTTTTTATGAAGAAAAAAAATCCGATGTTAATAGGTAGAAAAAGTATATAATATAAACAATGTGATATTTTTCATTCCTAAAATTTAGGCCCTCCCGACAGGGAATATTCACAGCAATCATCTGATATCAAGTGATGATATTAAAAATTGGAAATTAGATGTGTGCTCATCTCCTTTAATCCAAAATATCAAAGATTTCTTTCATTTCATTTTAAACACTAAAAGGCTTTTTTCTTTCCTTTCTATCAATCTGTTGACTATGTCATCCATCTTTTCTGTTTTGAAATTGATCAGATAATGAAGAGAGGTGAAAATTTTTGAGTAAAAATTTAGAAAAAATAGTTAAAAATTTTACAACAACAACAACAGAAAGTTTCATTGACTATTTTTCAAAATTTATCACATTAAAATTTATACGTAATACTTGAAAAAATGTCAAAGTTTTGTCATATTTAAGAAGCTGTCATAGAATAATAATTTTTGCTCATATCGTTGTTTCTTTATTGTTAGCCTTACACTGAACTGCTTTAATCTAAATTTATTTACTTTTAAAAATTTGAATTTTATCAAATATACATTCATTGCATTATGTTTTACATTCATCCGTTCAATTATTCATTTAGCAGAATTCCCAGAATTCTAAATCAGAATTCAGTTTGATCATTAAAATGTTTATTTTTCTTCTATTCATGAAAATACACTCATATAATCCTTGTAAAATTTATTTACAAAAGAAAAAAATCGAAAAAAAAGAAGAAAATCTTTTAATTAATTTTTTTTATTAATGCAAATTTTTGGATGTTTTTTTGTGAATGTGCAAAAAATTAATTTTCAATGGAATTATTAGATAATAATTATAAGGTTAGCGAAGGAAAAAACGTGAACAATGATCTCCACTTTCTCTCTCTTTCTCTCTTTCCCCTGTAAACAATCTAATAAATTTGCGATAATTCTTTTTTGATGATAAGTTTAAAATCTATCATGAATTTAAAATCTATTTAAAATCTATAAAATCTATTATGAGATAATTTCGAATGATTTTATTAACAAACACAAATATTACAATTAAAAATGCTTAAAATTTTTGTTCACACTCTCTTTACAAATATTTTATTTCACTTTCACTAAATGTCAAATTTGGTAAGTCTAAAGTATGCAAATAAATTTTCATTTAATTTTCCCTTCTCATTCGTTTGCATTTTCGTTGTTCATCACACTGAGCAAATTTTATGCTTACAATTTTTTGCGCCTAAAATTTTTTCCACTATTGATAGTTTCAGTTTTGTTTAAATTTGATTTGTGAACTTTTATTTTTGTTATTGTTTTAAGCAATTTACATGTATTCTTTTAAAAATTCAAATATAACAATTATATTCTTATGGAACAAAGGGAAAATATATTATCGAGTGTTGCATAAAATTCATGATAGTATTCGATAATAAATAAAATTCATATAACAAATTCATATAATTTTAGGAGGCTTTTTTTTTCCTCTTTTTCTTAGCTAGAAGATTTTGCAAAATTTAAATATCATTAATGAATCATTTTTCCGTACAGCAATTTTTAAATGAAATTTAAGTAACAGCAGGATATAGTAATATGCACAGTTACAGTATAATAACAAATTAAACCACTATGAAAAATTATAGTGGTTGATAAATTGTTCATTTATGTAAAGAATAGCTGATAAAATATTCCTGGAAATGCTGTTTTTCCAATCCGATTTAAATTAGTAACTGATCTTCTATTGTTGTAAAATATAAATTTCACACTGTAAATGACGCTATTTAAAACTTCTTAAATTAAAAATTTTTTTCTTTTCTTTTATCGTTTCATTTTTTGCATTTGGATAGTGCATTGTCAGAATTTATATTGCTTTACAACATAGCCAAATATAACAACAATTTCATTTTTTTTTCTTTCTTTAAGCTAAATTTTGAGAAAATTTTAGTACACTATATGAATGTATGCTAATTAAGTATGATTTTATGACAAAAAATTTTATTTTTAATTTTTTTGACAAGAAAAAACAAAAAAAAAATGAAAAAAAATCAAATTTTTTTTTTGGAGAGCGGTAGAAGATTAAAAAGTATTTTAAAAATTACTTTAAAAGTTTTGTTGTTTATTTTCAATTTTATCAGTTTTATGCTTCGTACACATCCCTCCTTCTACCATTGTCCACCGCTTTTTCGTTTTTTGTTTCGTAGAAACATAAAATATATTGGCAGATTCATATGGATTGATGTATTCAAACAATTTAAATAGATTTTTGCATATTCTCTTGAGTATTCATTGTATTATTTTAAAATTTTTTTTTAATTTTCGGTTATACTTCTAATGCTACTCTTTCAAATTTTATTAAATAGCGTATATGATGCATTTCATTTTTAGGCTAATATTACATTTCCTCATCAACTTTTTTTTCCGTCATTCTTTTATTTTTATTTTCGTTTATTTAACTGTTTCGGAATTTCTCGCATTCTTTTTTCTTGCTTCCTCTTCTTTCCTTTCATTCATTAATTTTATTTATCTTTTCATTTATTTTTTTATTCACTTATTTATTTTATTTATTATTTTGCTTATTTATTTATTTATTTTATTTATTTTTTGTTACATATTTCCCTCTTTTTTCAGTAATTTGAGTAGGCTTTGCAAAAATTATTGGGAAATATTTGGGTCTGCATTGTCGTACTAGCAATGAATGGAAGAAATTAAAAATTTTTATCAAATCGTTTTATTTTATCAAATTAATAAAGTTTATGTTTAAATTAGCATAAATGTATGAAAAAGATGTTAATCATTTAAATGAATCTACTTGAAAGGAAAATATAATTCTTATCAATTACTGTAATTTTTCATTACCATCATTCTCATGCTAA
>JABVXW010000144.1:0-133433 GCA_013365375.1 Litomosoides brasiliensis | reverse complement strand
TAATATTTGCCCCAATTTGTACTGCTAAATAAACTTATTCTTCAAAAACTATTCCGTCGCTTACACTTCTGCTACTGAAAATCAGTTGCTAAATAAGGCTTGACAAAGTATTAATTGTTGTGGATCTACAAACAATACACAAAAATCTCATACCCCAAAAGTTCACAACAAACGGGAACTTGAAACATAAAAAAAATTAAACTCAAATTTTTTTAGATCATAAATCAAGTAACAGCTTATAGTTTATAGCAGTAGTATAAATGCTAAAACCCAATGATTAGGACCGTTTAATTGCAAAACTTTTTAGTAACAATATTTTTAGTAATATACAAGAAATGCACATATCAATTTTATTAAAATTCTGTGCATTTTAATGTGATAATTACGTCATAGCAATCACAGTTAATTATCGTGGATATCGGACCGGTTAATGAGTCTTATGAATAAGACAATAAGTAATAAGGAATCAGGAGCATGCAAATTTTTGTTTATCTGAAGGAAATTAAAACGTGCTTTTCGGACAAAGGACCACCAATCTAATAAGATGAGAAAATTATAATAAATGCATGATAAATAGAAAAGGTATTTAAAGAGTTGAATTGAAAAAGGCTGCAATCATTTTTGGGTGTTCACTACTAAAACAGTCGCTTAACCTTATCTCTGCAAGTTGCTATTTAAGTGAGGGCATATTTTCTGTCGTGCTGTTAAAACTAAATGAGGGATTGTCTGCATTTCTAAAGAGTTTTCTGTACTATTTGATTAAGTAAATTCATAGCTAATTTTTTCCACTTCGTTTTATTCGTTTCATAGCTAAAAAGATAGCATTACATTTCTAAACAGTGTGGGTAGCAGATACTTATGACCATCATTTTATAATATTTCCAATTTTCTTTTTCAAGTAATTCCTAAAAAATGCGACGTGCAGCAAGAAGTATGTCGGAATGTCGAATGAAACCGCGTGGAAAAACTGGTGAGAATTACATGAATAAACTTCCAACAGCTCACTTTGCTCCCTTCTACAGTCGGGGCTTCAGTACTGCTTCCAAAACTGATCCAAATTTACAAAAAGGAAGAAAAAAGAAAAAAACATTGTCGAGACAAAGATAAAGTGTTTTCTAAAAGTGTCATCTCAAATTTTGCCAAGGAAAGCGACGCCTAGCATTAGCGCTTTTCCAATGTGGAAAGCAGGTTTTTGTATGCGTGAAGTACAACATTTTGAGGAATAATTACATACGAATATTATCTTCAACCATTTAACTTCTGCTTAAAATTATGCTATTCGACAAGGAATAGAATCATTTTAGTAGCATTACTGACGAAACTGATTTGCGGGTATTATTGATTAGGTGGCAAGAAATTCGTATATTAATTTTTGTCCTCTGTAGAGTTAAAAAACAGGGCCACGAAAAAAAGACTTTGTCAGGATGAAGTATTTGCGGTAAGGCATCGACATATGTCATGGCATTGGATTTAAATATAATTTCAATCAAAACTATTGCTTTTTTAGAACAACGCACTACTAAAAACCAAAAACTAACTTTGGGAAACTTCCATAAATTCAAGAAAATTGGTGAAGGTATGCTGAAATTTGTTTGAAATTCTGAACCTCTGATTTATTTCCAATACATACCGTATTTCCAATACAAATTCTATTTTATTTTTCTTAAATGCTGTTAGGCGCATATGGCGTAGTTTACAAAGCTTTGCGCAAAGAAGACGGGGAACCAGTGGCAATAAAAATGACTCGTTTCGAGTGTGACATTGGTATGCCGCCTACAACCGTACGTGAAATAGCATTGCTCCGCGAATTACATCATCCAAACATTATTCTGTGCGTTCTTTTTATTAACATGCCGGAAATGATAATGAATTTTTTGATAAGGTTTTCACGACGATAAACTGGTAGTCACTTCAATAGTCATCAGATGCAATTCTGTTGCTGCATTTATATAACGCACATGAATATACATTTCTAAATGGAGTCTAAAATTTGAAATTTCAGCCTCAATGGGGTTATAATGGGAGAGGATCGTGTTTACCTGGTTTTTGAATATCTTGAGATGGATTTAAAACGATATATTGATTTAATTCCGGACGACAAATTAATGGAAAAAGCTGAGGTTTTTGGCTCATTTCCTTCTAACTTGTATGTATAAATAAGTATTAACAGTATCACAAGTATCTTTTTAAATGTTTCAGGTTAAAAGTTTTTTATATCAATTATTAAAAGGCATTTGTCATTGTCATCAGCGCCGCATAATGCATCGTGATCTGAAGCCACAAAATTTAATGGTTGGTGCTGATGGCATATTAAAGGTTGCAGACTTTGGTCTCGCAAGAACATTTGATATTCCGCTTCAGGTTTATACTCATGAGGTAAATTTGTTTTAATTTTTCTTCTTTTTTCATTTGACATTCTCATATTACAACTATGTTATGAAGTCTGAAGCCATGAAGAATGAGTGACTAATGAATTGAATTGAATTGAATGAATGATGAGATTGATTGATTAACTGATTCCTAATGTAGAATTGCTATGAAAAATGTTGGAACTTTTGACTATCTATCGGTCTTAATATTCTCAATGAATTCATTAGCTCCCTCTCTATCAACGTGCGAGGTTGATAGATCGAAGAAGCTACTTCCCATGGTCGCTGAATGTTTTGTGTTCACAAAATTACTGTTTATTAAACAGGTGGTCACTTTATGGTATCGAGCACCAGAAATACTGCTTGGTGCTGAACGTTATTCGTTGGGAGTTGATATGTGGAGTATCGGATGCATATTTGCTGAGATGGCTTCAAAACAAGCACTTTTTATGGGCGATTCAGAAATCTCCCAATTATATACCATTTTCAGGTTTGTTGCTTGCATTTATATCATTTGCTTTTGCTATTTCTTATTGTCAGCATTTTCAGTATAATGTCAACTCCGACAGAAGAAATCTGGCCTGGTGTATCAAACTTGCCTGATTACCAGGAATTATTCCCTCAATGGAAAAATTGCATCCTTGACAAGTTTCTTGAGAAGTATATGGACTCGAATGATTTAGTCATCTTAAAGGTTAGAAGTTTTTTACTGGAAACTTGTTTGAAATATGTGTAATTTAAAGACAACATATTATAATTGCTCTTTTTTGCATCTCTAACTTTTAATATGATAGTACAATACTCCAGTAACAGTGATTTTAATAGTGATTTAACAGTACTTCTTACAGAAAATGATCGTGTACGATCCCGCGCGGCGAGTTACAGCGAAGGAACTTTTAAAACACCCTTATTTTAACGATATTAACCATGCTAACGAGTATTAATAAGCGATTACGGCAGAACTTCAACAAGCTTAAAATCTAACTGACTTATCTATCATGCAGTGTTTAGTTCATTCTCTGCCACATGATGATGCATATTTTCATACTTAAATAAACACTGTGCAGGAATCAGTATTGATAAGCTATGCCTCTTCGGGATAAGTGTTCCCGTTTCAATTACTATTACTATTGTTTTTATGAAAAAATTTTAAGCGTTATAGTAGTTACCTTTTATAACAGAAAAAATGAGGGCCCGACGCGTTATTAAGTTGGATGTACACTACTGGACTTCAGCCTGGACATTAAATTCATATTATTTCCATACCGAGGAAAGATACTTTAAGCTATAGCTCAAAATAAACGATAAAGAACTATTGTGGTACATGATTGCTAGTAAAACTGTAGTACTT
The DNA here is from genome assembly GCA_013365375.1 of Litomosoides brasiliensis. Taxonomy (NCBI): domain Eukaryota; kingdom Metazoa; phylum Nematoda; class Chromadorea; order Rhabditida; family Onchocercidae; genus Litomosoides; species Litomosoides brasiliensis. The sequence continues at coordinate 129,713 of JABVXW010000144.1, read as the reverse complement.
AAGGATTGTTGCAAACCGAAATTAGACAGCTTGTCGCTTAGCGCATACTGCATGATAGAAATGATTATGAGGAAAGCTTCAAGGCAAACCTGTGATAAGTGAAGAGAGTGAAATATTAGTTTGCGTTTCAGCTCCATGAAGGATGATTGCAGAAGGTCGAAGGATAAGATATTTTTCAGAAGGTGCGAAAAAAAACAAATAGGATGTAATTAATTTGTACATGCAAAGCGATATCTAAAAATTCTACAGTTTGCAAATAATCTTTTTTTCCAAGTCTCAATCATTTGAAATTGAAATATGATGACAGTGGAATTTGGAAAATTGCTCATAATAACTTCCTGGCGATAGTGCTTTTATTCCAGAAATTTTATTATTTTCAATCCCTGAACTCTGTGGATGATATCAAATTGATATAGCAAATCAATATTTTTCAGACATAACGAATAATCCTAACAGATTTACTACTTAAGACAGCTGGGAAAACTGTTTACATCTGAACCGGAAAAGAAACCAGTGGTAGGCAGTTTGAAATGAGTTGATGACAACTATATTCAAAATACTATCCATTCCGGATACATCCAAAGTTAGGGACCAAATCACTCCAAGCAGCGTTTTCTGAAAATTAAAAATTTTTCAATACACTTTTTCAACTAAATTTTTGATTTCCATCAATGCATGAAAATTCCATTCACTTCATCAATTAATAAAATTTTAACTTTCGTTTAAAACATTACAATTCAAGCATCTTATATTATTATTTCTTAAATCTGTTTTGATTTATTACAAAACTGTGCTATACTAAACGTCGACTTCAAGAACGTAAATTCATGCAAACATTAAATTGAAAGTATTTTCAACAGGATCGTCTATCAATTACCACGTAGAATGCTTACCTGTATCTTATATCACCAAAGAAGACTGCTATTTCGCCATAAAGATATCAATTTTCTACGATGTTCATTGAAATATGAAAGCAATCAAAATGAGTTAGGTATACGGTAGCTGAGGAGCATAAAAAAAAAATTGGTCCCTCTGTAGGATGAGATCTCTGCCTTTCTCCAGCTTTCGCTTATCTATAAACTTCTATTTCTCGCCATGTTAGGGATGCTACTGTACTCCGCCCACGTAGGTCTTGCTGCACTCACAGAGCTCTTTTGCTAAAAGTCACGTAGTATGCATGAGTGTCTGCAAGCGAGCTTCCCCCCTCTTCCTCATCGTAACTCATTTCTTCCATCATTTGTTTCTTCCTTCCTTCCGGGGTGGCTGCCTCCCAGACGAGCTCTCCCGTTTACTCATTGCAAGGATATATACATATAAATCTATATATATATATATATATATATATATATATATATATATAAACAGAAATCTTTGTACATATAGAAATAGAACTCTCTCTCTACATATATGTATGTAGAGGGATTTCCATTTCTGCAAATATATTAGTCTGCCAAGTAGCTGAGATATTTCTATTGGAGTCATTCATTCCTTGAATTAGTCGTAGATTTTCTTTGTATACATCTTGTGGTTGTCATTGGCTCTGCAGATTACAATAAATAAAATCTGTGTACTACATTATTAGGTGCTTATAATAATTCTAGGGAAGTTCTCGACATTAAGCTATAATGGCCTCTAGCAGCACTGGAAATAGCAGAACGTCGGATAAAACTGGTTTGGACAAGTACGATCGAACTGAAATCATTGGTGAAGGTAGTCAAAATATGCTCCATTGAAATTCGGAGAAAAGTCTTTAAATTTGGTATTTTAATAAAAGATAAGTAAATAAAACATTTTTCATTCTTTTCGTACTGCCAGGATCGTACGGCATCGTTTACAAAGGAACTGAGAAGAAGACAGGCAAGTTGGTAGCTATAAAGAAGATACGTCTGCGGTATGAAGCGGAGGGTATTCCTGGCACAGCCCTTCGTGAAATGGCAATACTTAGAAGACTGAAACATCCTAATATCGTTTCGTTCGTTTTTATTTTCTATTTGTAGAATTTCAAATATTGACCATTGCCGAAATTAAAAAAAGGATCTTTTCTCGTGTGTGACGGCGTCTTCCACCATAGTTTTGTTGCTGTGGAACAGTTATACGATTTTAGCAAAATATATCGTTGATATTTTGATAATAAGCAGAGCATATCTGACTCCTTTTCCCCAAATTTAATAGTAATCAAATTTTGATTTACTTTAGCCTGTTAGAAGTGATTCTGGATGAAGATCTGGTTTGCTTGGTTTTCGAATATGTTAGTATGGACCTAAAGAAATTCATTGATAAAATCCCCCATGGGGAATTTATGAAGAGAGATCAGGTTGGTGCACTTATTTTCTTCCATTTAACACCATTGCTTATTTTCTAAACACAAATTTTTGCTGAGTATTCGGGCTAAAAATACTGTATTGCAAACTGATTTATCTTATTAATTGCAGCAAAAGTCGTACTTGTACCAGATATTGCAAGGCATTTGTTTCTGCCACCAACGCAATGTACTGCATCGTGATTTAAAGCCACAGAATTTACTCGTTGACGAAAATGGCGTTCTTAAGATTGCTGATTTTGGCCTCGCAAGAGAACTGCAGTTTGCAAACAGAAGATACACTGATGTGGTAAGTTCCTTTTCAAAAATTGATGCAACTATATCCCTTCAAATCTTAATATATTAAGGAAACTTATTGTTTGTTTATATAGGTAATTTATATGAGCTTATGTTGCAGAATTTTCTGCATTGCAATTTACGACTTAAACTTTGTCCGCAGGTAGTCACTTTGTGGTATCGACCACCAGAAATATTATTTGGATGTACCGATTATTCGATGGGAGTTGACATGTGGAGCATCGGGTGCATTTTTGCAGAAATGGCGATGAAAGTAGCTCTCTTTAGAGGTGATTCGGAAATCGATCAAATTGTCCGTATTTTCAGGTTCGTTTATCATTTTTAATTTAATTTTTATTCAATGAAGATAATGCATTATTGTTGAAATCTTCAGTATAATGTCTACCCCGAAGGAGGAAATACGGCGTGGAGTATATTCAAGTGTACCAGCTTTCATAAAAGAACACCCGAATTACATGGAAAACAAACTTCCAAAAGTTCTTGCTAAGTATATGGATGATGACGGAATCGGAATTTTGCAAGTATGAAAATCTTATTGACGTTTCAAAAGTTTTTTAATTTGGTAAATGTCAAACGAGGGCTAACGAGGGCTGTTTCAAATGTCGAAATTTGTCCACTTAAATCCTTAGGCTTATTTCCGCTACCACTACTTTCTTTTTAGCAAATGCTTGCTTACGATCCAACAGTGCGAATCTCAGCAAAAAAACTGTTGAAGGATCCGTATTTCAACGACGTCGACCGGTCAAAACTTCCAGCTGGTAATTATGATGGATCAGCTGTGCCCCGCTACATGTGGCTTTAGTCCTTTTCTCCCTTTTCTGGACCGATAATTCAGTTATTCAGTTAATTTCAGTTATTTTGCAAAAATTTTTCGAGTTGTCCAAACAATTATATTTATGCAAAAATAAAAGTAAATTATCTTTATAATTTTGAAAAAATTTTGAAAATTTTGGAATTATCTTTAAAAAACAAAATTTTGAAATTAAATTAAAAAAAACAAATTTTGAAATTATCTTTAAAAAGTAAAATTAATCTTAAGTATTCATCTTCCAGTAGATCTTGGCTTTTTAAATGACGTTTTAGAAATTTTGTGGCTTGATGGATGGTTGTATCTCTGCACTTAAAATTTTTGTGCATTGCTACAGGAGTTTTTTTTTTGCAATAAAGCCTGATTTGTTAAGATATATTCGCTGACAAGAATAAATTTTTTACGGACGAGTTTAGAATTAGATTATGCCAAGATTATGGTCAAGTTTCTACGGAAAGCCAGCAAAGTTCTTGGAAGAAGGTTCTTGTGCAAAATCGAATGAAGTACACATCAGTCTTTATTAAGTGTCTCAATGATAGTTCTGAAGTGGGATAATGTGAGGAGACTTTACAACAATTCACTAAAGGGTTAAAAATAGTAGTTCTATAAAGATTTAAAGCTAAAAAGTTTAAAACTATCCATACTTTTTTTCTATTTTCACCTATAATAACACCAGTTCAAAATTTTCGGGATTTCCAACGTCAGGAAATATATTTTTCCCATGATGTCTTGAAAAATAAAGATGAACTAGGCAACAAATTTAGAAAAATTTTCTTCACTACGAAAGGATAATGTTTCTTACTTCCAAATTGTCTTTACTAGGTCATCAAATTTCGATTAGCTGATTATCAATCGCTGGTCGCTGGACAACTTACGCTATCGTCCATGTATGGAAGTATGGCATTGGTGTATAATAAATAAAATATGCCTTGTTGGCTTTAATAAAACGAAAGGAGTTGTCAACGTTTTCCAATCCTTTTGCCAAAAATAAGCCAACAAGGAAAATTTCCACAATATCGAACTAATGCATCAATATTGAATTCTAAAGATAGCATCTCAATATTCATGATGCACTTAGAAAATTTTTGAATAAACCAAAAGTTATTAAATTGAGCAGGTCTTCTCTACTCTCTTTTTCTTCCTCTACCACAATGTTTGCATTTCCATAGGGGCGATTCATTAGCTCGAAAAATTAAATAAAAAGAATTTAGGTTTTGCATCAGTAGAAGGCAGTAGAGATGGCAATTGTAATTAGGTCAAAATGACAAGGACAATGAAGGATGCGTCATTCGAATGTGTTACTGACATCGAACGAACGGAGTTCATCGTTGTTAAATTTCTAGCCGAATCATTTTCGAACAAACAGTTTATCGGTAATTGCTTCGGTAGTTTTGCTCTATCAGAAATGTTTGCGTGAAACATTCAGTTTAATAATGACGTAGTAGGTTATCACTGATGGATTGTTTATTATGCTAATGATATCAATCTCTCTGTAGAAATGCTAAATATATGGAAATGAAACCTAAAATTACTGGCGTAAATTGGATACTTATTTTTGTCGTATATTTTATAAACTGCACAGTTTTAGTCGTGACGTCGACGTTCGATTACATCTGATAATGTTGATTTGGTTGTGCATTTCATTTGTTCCTAACATATTCGGTAATTTTTTTGTCATGTAATTAGTACAATAACTGTGAAGCATTGCGGGTTACTTCAGTAATTATTCCAAAGCACATAGTGTTCAATAATACTTGGATTGATTTGAATTATAACAATGAGTCGTAGAATTATTATGCAACGACTTTATTTTTTTCCGGTCTTTTTTTCAGGACAAACACCATTTAAGAAAACAGATCAGAACGAAATTCTTGATGTAAGTTTTGAAAAGCTCGTCTAAGAGCCAACATTTCAAGTTTCTTTAACAGTGATTCGGAAAATTTGTTAAAGTTTGGAAGGATCAGAAATGAACCAGATGATGGTGTGCTTGATAATTTGAAGTTGAATAAATTGTTTAGTTCACTACCAGTTGTGATTATTGATATGATAAAAAACATCTCAATTTATCTCAATTAAACTAAACAATTGAAACAGTTTTATCATAGGTACACGATAAACACGCTTACCATGTTAAGAATGCTTTTTATCTATTTTCAAACGATTTTTTGAATTATTCCGACAAGTTTTTCTTTTAGAAATCAGGTGGTATTAATAATCAAGTCGTTTTTGGTAAACAATCAATTGAAAGCAATATGATGTCTGTACCGTTAAGGTTGCAATAAAAAATATTTTTGTTTTTTTTTGCTTAACCTTGTTGAAATGCTATCAAGATGGTTTTCATGAAATCAGTGCATATTTAGAAAGAATAATAATTCATATATGCAGCAGTTTATATATTGCAATTGACGCCAGAAACGCTTTAATCTAAACGGATTTTTTATGTTTCTTCTAATACCAATTTCATTGATACTACTTTTCAGTGAAAAAATGGTTGAAAAACTAGCACCACCAGTCCTGAATGAATCATTGATGATCGCTGGTATTGCAATTTTCATGATTCGTTCCTGATGTTTTATTGTGCTTTGTTTTATGCTATAAATTAAAAATTATTAATTTGATTTTTATTGGCTAAAATATTAGCTAATTTAAGCTGGAAAAACCGCTAAAGAAACCGTACAAGAATTTAAGAATGAAAAAATGAAAAGTGTTAACGCCGAAGTTAGTCAGTTCGATAGCAATATTCAAAGGTCAGCACTACAGATGAGTATATTTTTTTCATGGGTTATCAGGACGGTTTTTGTATTTCAGCTTTTTTCTTTCAAAAAATTTAAAGCTAGATAGAAAAAATTAAAAACTTGATAGTTATGAAATGCAAATTGAAAAATCTTTTCAGTGTGGTAGACGAAGACGCTGTTGAAAAGCTGGTTCTAGATCCAAATTTATCTGAGCCACACATCGAGAATTTGCTGGATTCCCTTACACTCGATGTACCTATTTCCAACCCGAAAAAAACAGTGACGGATGATCCTACTTTGAATACCTTGGGTTACACTACAGGAAATCTGCCGGACTCTTCCATTATCTGGAGCAATCCACAAGTTTTTATTAAACCTGTCTATATTGCAAAGTTTCATTCGGGTACCAGTTTTCAAATATTGAACAATCATTTGAAAATAAATTCGTTTATCTGACGGAAATTACTCATGGCTTCTACTAAATTAACAGGCTTATAAATACCATTCTGCTTTTTTTTAGGCTATGAAATTTTGTCTGTTAAAGCACATGAGAAGTTTAATAGTTCAATTGAATTTGTATGTACGCTACCAGAAGTTGTATTTTGTATTACCGATTTACTCAGCAATAATAATTATCGATTACGAATAGTTTATACCGGTAACACAAGTATTACAAATTTCAATTTGCCTCTTATCATCAGAACACGAAGTCTCGGAAAAAATTCATATACGGTTTATATTTCTTTGAACACTTTGATGCTGTTTTTATTTTGCATTTATATTTTATGAAAGGACTATATACATTGATATAATTGTTTTATCCTATTCAAATTAATGTATTTGCAGAGTTGGAACGCTTCTATACAGTTCATCTCGGATGAAAAAATTCAGTTCGAAGTCCCAAGTATAAAAACTGAGCAAATTGTTGAACGTAAGGCGGAAGCAATAACTGATAATGAATTCCATACACAACCAAATCTTATTGCCACAGAGAAGCAACTAGTTTCAGTCTGGAATGGATTCACTATTCAGCACGAAAAGGCAACAAAGAAGCCAGAAGTGCCTTCTGTTTTTATTTTTACGCCACATTTCGAGCACAACAGCTATGAGATATATGTACCTGAAGGAAAAAACAAGGTTTCACAAGAAATTTTGGTTTCAATAATTCTTTTAGATCCATTATTTTTTTCAAAATTCTGATTTTAATAATTCTTTTAGACCCACCATGTTTTTTAAAGATTTTAATTTCTATAACAAAACCATAGAATTTATATTTATATCAGTGGTGAAACACTGAACAAATCTTCCAATTCTGCTCAATTTAATATATTTCAAAGAATGGAGCAAACCTTCAGTTTTCCATAATTTATGATTTTTCGCAAAATCTGAACATACCGCAGGATTCACTGATTGTCGCCGTAGTTTACTTTCTAACCTATCCTGGTGATGCCGAAGTAAAATTTTCAATTCAATCTGAACCACTTCAATGGTTCTATCTGGGCGAGATGGAAAAAGAAACGGTATATTCATGAATTCGTTTCAGTCTGCCTTATTAATACTTCTTTCAGTTTTGCTTTCTGGTTTTTTTTACTGATATTAAATAGAGTAAAAGGTGTTGTCCTCCAGAAAGCACATATCAAATATTTTAGTTTCATTTGCTTATACAAGATTTTGTATCTAAATCCACTAATTTTCAATTACCTTGCGTTAAATTTATGTCACCATACTAATAACCCAGCGATCTATATCCGTATTACTTGACTTAGCCTAAATATTTATACATCATCAACTCTGCAACCATTGCAAACCCATGTGCATTTATTCAGAAAGCATTTTCAGTTTTATCCAATAGTATGTCTTGTTACAGAATGCAAACCGTCTCATTATTGCGCTCAAACTTATGCTACATGGTGGTGCTGATATTGATTTCAGTAAAACCAACAATGGCCAGTATAAATTTCAAATTAAAGTATTATACTTTTTTGAAGTGATTCTCTAAAACGTAGAAGTCTTTTAAATAATACGAATTTTTATCAATTTCATTATTTTCTTCCAGGCTAGCCAAGGCAGTTTTGAAACTACCACAGATATCAGTGTTGAAGTCTTAACATTTGCTACCAAAGGAACGTCATATTCTTCGGCAATAACAAGTACTAGCACGAGTGAAACATTATTGATGACTAAATTCACCACACTGAAGTTTCTTACTTATCCAGAGCATTATGATATTTCGAATTCTACTGGCATTCCTGAGAATCAACCTGAAATCGTTACTGTGACCATGCCGAATCTGAAACAAATAGACACAGTTACAGTTCATAGAAATTGGAATTCAACAACAATGCAAACTGGACCTACAACGAGCACTTCGAAAGCAGCAGGCAAAACATTTGTTAAGAAACTGGCTAGTGTTCAAGAACTAGGAACTACAAAACCTGTCGTAAAAATTTCACAAAGTACGCAATCCGTCGAGAGATTATTATCATTTTCAGAAGAGCCTTCACATGAAAATCTTTCAGAAAACTTACAGTCAACCGTTTATGATAGTGAAGCAATAACTAATACTGCTGAATCTACAACAGGAAAAGTAACAGGAACATCTTTGTTTTTACCAGTCAAAGAAATAGCAAAGCATCAGTTGCAATCAGTGATCGAAGCAAGTGCTACCTCGATTAATGCTCCTTTATTTAGGGAGCCATTCGTTTCCAGAAAATCCTCGAAAAACTGGCCAAATTTTCCACTTAAAGAAATTTTAAATAAAAAACAAGGTATGAATAAATTTGAACCATCACAGGAACATGAAATTATTTCAGCAACAACCTCTGAAATTATTCGGAAAAATGAGTTTACTCATATTGATACTGATAATTTGGATGTCATCCAATACAATTCAGTTTCACCTGAACGACGAACATCAATGATTACTGAAATTCGTCGAAATGCATTAACGACAGAAGCGGGTAAGAATTCCAAAAACAACGAATTCGATGAAAACAATGATAATTTTTCCTTATATAATCAAGAAGAACTACCGGTAGACAATAAATTAACAACTACCGTTGTTTCATTAGTCCAAAATAGCAACAGTTTATTTCCAAATATTCCAGTAGAAGAAAAAAGTTTGCAAGATAAGTTTGATACATCCTTCATCTCAATGACGCACTGGAGCTTTCAAAATGGCAGCGTTGAGAGCTTCGAAAATTTCGCACCAAACTTTAAAACAAGCATGGATATGCAATTCACCTATTCCGCTGCTACGGAATCAACGAACCTGACAACAGATAAACGCATTACCAGTAAAGGTGTTGGTAATAATGATATCAGTTATACTGATAGTGATTTGAACACCAATGCTGGGGATAATCATTACACTTCTACATATACCGATAGTGTGACCCGGGAAAATCACATTGTTAATAATATTGATACGACTGTAACTTTAAGTAATGCGGCAGAAACAATTGGAATGAACCGAAGAAGTACTGATGCTGCTATTCAGCCACCATTCGTTAGCTTAACAGACAACATGCACATGAAAGATTATATATTGAATGAAAGTTTGGATGAAATCGATAAGTTGCAAGAGACAGAGAGTAATAAAGAGATAAGCGCAGTTCTCTTACATCCAGAAACAGTCTGGATAGAAACTGAAGCTAAAGGAGAACAGCTTGAAGATACCAATGTAAAGAATGATTTGAAAATGAATAAGATGCAATCACAAGAAATAAGTAAGCTTAATGCAAACCTTCAGTGATCATTGCTGAATCTTTTATGTCATTGTATTCAGTTTGTACCTGAGTCTTTTGAAATATCTTAAAATTTCCATTTTTGTAAGCAGCTATAAACAGCACTATCTTAAATAATCAAGTAACAAGTCATGTCGAGAAAATTTGATTTGTCATTTTCATATTCCAATTATCTGCTAGTTTTAGTGATAGATGTGAAGTTCAAAACCATCGAAGGAGGCAAATACGTTTTGCCTAACGAATTTAGAGATTCCGATATTTTGTCTGATCTTGATATCATTGTTACTGCTACCAACATGGTAAGTTTTCTTCAATTATTTTTTTTATTTTGAAAAATAAAATGCAACAAACTTGTTTCCTTGTTTTAGGATCCATATGATGTAATTCTGATGTCAGTAAATTCTTCTGCACTGGAAGTTATTCCGCCTCGTATGCAGCCAGGAAAGACGGTTTTTCTCGCCATTCGTGATGCTGAAAAACTCGATCGCGATCTTTTGGATAATTCCATTTTTGTTAAGGTTAAGTTTAATGTTTCAAAATTTTGCAATAGCATTAGATGCATCGAATTTTATCATCAGAGTATCAGATTTCTAAAATTTGACCATATGCTTCTCATCAATTTACTAGTTTGCCTGGAATAAATCGAAAACTTTTAAAAATATTTGAAAAATAAATTTTAGTAGTCTAATCTTTTTTAAATTACAAAATACAGGTAAATTCACAATATTCCTTAACAAAATTACTGTTTTTAGGTCACTGCAACCCAACGAACACGTCCGTCAGTAACATCATCAAAAGTGGTTAACATTGTGATAGACGAAAACCTGAGTAATAAAGCACCCGCATTTTTGCTTCCCGAATATGATTTTCACGTAAATGAAGGTAGTATAACGGGACAAAAAGTTGGTCAGATTGATGCTAAATTCACGAATCGCGGTGGGCATGGAATTATCACTTATCAGCTAATTGGTCCCGGCAGTGAACTGTACAGTTTGGATTATATTACAAAATATACCTACTCATATATAGAAAATTAAAGGAAATAAGACTAAATTATTTAAATTAAGCTTGCAAAATGCTTAGAACTACAAATCTATACATTATTGATTATGTATGTTAAAGTTTTACTTTCACTACTAAATTTTGAAAACAATTTATATGGAAATTAAAAAGGAAACAATGGATAAGTCTTTTTGTCAAGATTTTAAAGATTAGTTGCTTACTCCGTGAAATTCATTCATTTAAGATTTGCGGTGAATGGAGGTACGGTAAGCGTCTCATGTCCAAGTGTCCAGCCCTGCTTGGATCGAGAGCAAACTATTGCATATCATCTTCTTGCTATCGTTACCGATCACAGTAGGCCTTTACCAATCATTCCATTTTGCCTTATTGACTCTATAATCTGTGTAAAGATAACAGATTTTATGATACTTATGGCATCAAATTTTACCACCAGTTTTTATGGTTTGCAGCATTTTGAACACGGATTTTTTAGTTAATCTGTTAAATAACGAATTTTTACTACATTACGTCTTTACCTTCTTTACAAGGCCATAAAAGAGCTCCTTTTATCAAAACGGATTCAACGATGTTGCTCATTTCTCATAGGTCATATCCAGGTTGCACGAACTGATGTTTCGCTATTAGTTTTATTACATTTCGATGTATTTGATAATAAGACAATATGTAGTTTTCCTCTCTTTAAGATGGTTTAAAATCGGTTCCTGCTATCGTGAAAATTTTTATTGATGACCGGAATGACAATGGTCCAATTCTGGAAACATCTCAAAATGAAATTACAGTATCAAATGGCCGTCTCACAAAGCCTTTTGTTGTTAAGGTAATAAATTTCAATTCCAAAATAAGAGCAGAGTAAAGCAACCTTTAACAAATAAGAAGTTATTGGGAAATGTCTAAATTTTTATGAAGCGATTTATCAACTAACAGGTAAAAGATAACGACATGACACCACATAATATCCATGAAATAAGCGTAGATGGCACAGCATCAGCATTTATTTCGCTAGAGAAAGTACGAGATAATATTTATTACGGGCGGCTTTGGTCTTTACCAGCTGTTGGGATTTATCAACTGATTATCACTGCCCGTGATTCCGATGCAAATATTCCAGAGCAAAAAATCACCGTCAACACACAAGTGCTGGTAAGTATACATTTATTTTTTCAATCTAATTCTGTTCATTCGACTATTTTATCCTAATGCATCCGAAAGTTATTTGTGGCTTGCTGTTTGAGTTTATTTCCAATCATTTTCATAGCAAATATCAAGGATAAGCGATGATTCTTTCATTTTCTGTCCTATGTTTTCAATTAAAACGAAGCCAAATTGAGATTTTTTACTTCAGAATACTGTGACGAAAGCACATTTCAAACGGTCCAAATATGAGAGGGTTGCTAACACCGAAAAGCTATTTAAAGGTCTTTTTTTTCTTCTGAACACTGTAGCTGAATTCGGAATTTTAATTTGATAAATTCGAAAATTGGAGAAAATGCTAAACTCTTCTAGGTAACTCCATCCTGCAACCAGAACTGGAAAATGCTTCGCCTAATGCATTGCGATTTATTCTTTTAAGGAATGATCCCGGTTGGCTTTCTGTGGATCAATATAGTGGAACTATCATTGTTGGCGATATTCCGCGGTAAATCCTTAACACTATAACTTTTAAATATTTGATTATAAAATCTTGTAAAATAATCAAATTTTAATAATGTAATTCAATGCCATATAATGGAACAGCTACTAAATGAAAATTCCAAAAATTCGAAAATTAAAAAATATTCATTAGCGGTATGTGCACTTCATATTTCACAGAACCGGTATCGTAAGTGGGCAATACAGTACATCCATCGCAGCAGTGAATCGAACTGATGGCAGGCTTATTACGGAATGTGTTCTTGTCCTCACTGTAATCAACGATTATTACGTGAGGAAATTGTTTACCAAAAAGCTTATTGTCAGGACCTTACGTAAAGGTTGGTTGAAGAGTTTATTAAATCAAGTGTGATGTTTTGTTGAAATGTGGTAGAAATTATTGATTGAAATTTAGCATTCGCAGTATGAGACGAAACTTCTGCAACATAGTTTTATTCTGCAAACTGCTAGGATTTTGCATGTATCAGGTTCAACAGTAAGTCGTCAAACAATAGAAGTACTTTCGGAACATAATAAAGCATCAATAACGATCATACGAAATAGTATCAGTGCTGTTGATGAGCAACTTCATTACATACACCTTGATAAGGTATTTCTTGCTTATTTCATGCATGTGCTTCGGTTTGCGAAAAATGCACAATAATCCCGATAAATATGAAATTTTAAGCATGAAATTTTGCAAGTAATAAAAATGAAATCATTAGAATCAATTTTTTTACAGAGTGCAATATCTGTTAGTAACAGTATGATAATAATGGATATGAAACGACTACAACAAACACGGATGTTGCAGTTCAACTTATCCTCAAAAGAAGATGCTAGTGATTCTGGTATGTATAACAATCATATGCAAAAGTATTGATGCTAACATTTTGAACATAGTTTGAATTATTTTCTCAAATTGTTGCTATTTGCTCTTTCAATCTTTGAATATATCAACTAAAGCTGATGCATTATCGTAATTACGGCTAGGTAACAAGCCTTGTTAGTAGTATATGCAATACTCTATATTGATATATAAATATTGTTTATGAATACCAAATATTTTTCATTAAATAGCTTATAGCGGATAAAATCTTACCAAATTACAGCAAAAGTGGTTCTGTTTCTCAGTTCGGAGCCAATGGAGATGGCACATGAACGTAAACGACAAGCGCAGCCAAAATTTAATCATCCATGGAGAAGTGACATGAATATCATTCCAGTAACTTACTAACTTATTGTTCATGGGATGATTTAAAAACTCATTTACTGACGCTAATGTTTGATCATTTATCTGCCAATCCTTTATTTATTGGTGGGTGTATTTATTACCTATAATATTTTAGTTGTTTTCATAACATTTGCTTTACCTTTTTATGAATGACTTTTCTAGTTGAAATTGCAACATTTTTAGATCAAATTAGCTGAAAATTCACCGGAAGGCTACACAATTATTTCGTTGCCAGCTTACAACCCGATGAATGGAACCAAAATTATGGATTTAAGACTTTCAGGCAACATGGTACAACATTTCACTGTGGATGGAAGAAGTGGTTAGATTTCATGTTTGTATCTCTAAATAAGTTATAAACAAGTTTAAGCCAATCCGAGCCCTTGAATATGGGCAACGGGTCCTGGCGATTGGTCTTAGGTAATCCTTGTAATGCAATAGTAAAACACTGTACAATTATGAAATCTACTACTCTCGTCTTTGCAGCTTTTAAAAATTAAGTTCATAAACATATTGATTTTTCAAACTTCGGAAATCGCTCTGGATTACCTGATTTCTGATAGTTGTATTAGTAACTTCATATATGTAATCCATCATGAAAAAAGTCATTTTAGGCGATGTACAAGTTGTTGCACCTTTTGATTTTGAAGCGATGGAACAAGAATCACATGTATTTGACTTACTATTGATCGCAGGTGAAGAACCGTATGAAACAGTGGCAGTGCTACGAGTTGAAATTATTGATGTTGATGACAATCCACCAAAAATAGGAGAATTTGGTGATTACAACCTCGACAATGTTTGTTTTATTCATGAAATCCATTAAATCTTTCTAACCTGTTCATTATTAAATAGGATTTTATCTTTTTAATATCAGTATATTCTTGATGAATAGAGAAGAAGCTTACAAGAGCAAAAACTTTCCATTCTGTCCAGTGTTAGCTATTTGAATCCAATCTCACATTTTAAATATTAACTTATTATTCATACCTTGCGAATCTTTCTTATATCGTTAATAGAGAATTTCTTCGCCAGCGTTTGAGGACATTGTTAGTTTATAGCTTGAGAAATACGAGGATACTATCATAGCACTGAAAAATAGTTGCTAGCATTCAGCATGAAAATTTTTATGCTTTACAATACCGTCCTGATCGATGTTTTTTGAACATTTTTACCATGAAATTTAGCTGGTGATTACGGAAAATTCGCGCCCTGGAACGGTACTTTTTGAAGTCCAAATATCAGATCCTGATTATATGTATGGTAAAAGAGGTGTCTTCAATTATACATTAAGTGGTAATGGCGCAGCTAATTTCCAGGTCAAAAAGGTAAGCATTTGGCAAGCGTATTTGAAACGGGGTGTGAAATCAAGTCTGAGATAACTAAATGGTTAAATTACTTCCGTTTTAAATAGCTAAACTTTGAGATATTTCAAATACAGCAAAATCAACGCATCTTTATTTCTTATCAGATAAACGATACTGTAGCAGTGGTCGTTTCTCCTGCTGCTGATTTGGATAGAGAAAGAGTTGACGAAATGGTTATTTTACTGAAAGTTACTGATTCTGGTGGAAACAGCGATAGTGTCGTGGTAGTATTTCAAGAATTTGTGAAAATAAAATCGTATATGCAAAAAACACAAAAAATTATGCGGCAATGAATTACTTCAGTATTTTTCTGGACATATACTTTCTGATTTTAAGCATATTGTAAACACATGGACTTGTTCCCATTTTGCAAATTGGATTAAAACATTCGTAAAACTTTTATTGTAGGGGTTGATTACAGTAATAGATGTAAATGACAATGTCCCTACTTTCATTCATAACGAATACAAAGTTGAAGCAGTGGAAAATTGGCCGGAAACAATGGTACTAACCTATGTGCATGCCAAAGATAAAGACAAAGGACTAAATGCAGATATTCGTTACTCTCTATCACCAGATAATGAGTGTATGCTTTTTTAGCTTAACTATATATCGAAGGAATAGATTTTTTTCTTGAGGATTGATGGTTGAAAAGTTCTGAATTTACTCATATTTTATTAATAAAACTTTTCTAGAAAATTTACAGCTCTTATTATCAAGATTGAGATTTATAATAGCAAAATTAGACTTACTAAAATTAAAAGTTCTCTGGTAAATTTTTAATAAGTTTACAATCATAAAAATTTTTTCATACGTATAGTGATCAGCTAGTGATGACTGAAAGTTAACATCTATCTACCAAAAAAGATTTCTTAGTGGTAGTTAATCAAAAATTCAACAAACAGATGTTAGAAATTATCTAAAATCAAACATGAAGGAAATGAAGGTGAAGGGGGCATATATAAAATAAGGAAAACAATCAATTTTACTTTTTTAAAATGCATTACTTTACAATAATATAGCTTAAAAATGAATCCTTATTTGAATATTATAGGTTTCGCTCAGAAACTAGCATGACATGCAATTTCAGTGAAAACTTGTGAATTATTAATTTGAATTAATAAAATTTTCTACAATAACTTTGAAATAATTATAGACTTTGAAATTGACTCAATCAGTGGGTTGATACATGCGAAAAAAGCGCTGGTTGGCCTAGCTCGAGCACATCCATACGATTTCTCAGTTTTGGCAAGTGACCGAGGTTGATTTTAACTTTTTTTTTAATTCTTTAAAATTATATTTTTCATTATATATTCAAAAAATTAGGAAAAATAAAATATTAAGTAACGAGATCCTATCAACTTCAACTGTGTTTTAATAAAAGAAAAAAAATCTAAGATGAAGAATAAGCAAGCGAAATGTAGAACAGAAGAGATTTACCTTTCTAGCTCATTTTGTGAGCTACTTTTTGGGTTTATTCACCTCTTCATTTTTATGATTAAATTCTTTGAAAACCATCAAACTGAAATATGTTTGTGCTTAAAAGAAGGACATGATGAAAATTTACTTAAAATGAAATTTAGTGGTTCAGTATTAAATAAATCTCTGAAATTGTCAGGAAGTGCTTTTCTATGTTGATATTCCAGGCATACCATCGCTATCAGGAAGTACTACTGTTAGTATCCATATACTCGAATCTATGTCATTAAGTCATGCTGGTAGTGACAAGGGTATACATATTGTGTCACCCTCCGTTCATTTCACTTTACAACTTAATGAGGTTAATTTTTTAACTTATAACAAAATTACAACAGCCTTATTTTGAATGGCAATCATATCATCGTATTTTTAGTGACAATAAATTAGGAACATGATGACTTGTTGAAACTTATTAGCCATTCCATTTCTTCATTTAATTTAAAAATTAAACATAAATATTAAATGCTTAAAAAATCAAGTACAGCTAACTCTATCTTACTTCAAAATATTAGATACTGATTGTAAGAGTAATATTTTTTTTCAGAATACTCCAGCCAATTATCGCATTTATTCAGTACAAGCCAAAATTGGGGGTTTTAATGAACAATTTGGGAGGGAAATTAAGTACTCCATAACGGTTAGTTATTGACAAGAAACTAAATTAATATTGTTACTTATCCCAAACCACCAAAAATATAAATTATGTGGACAGGATTTGTAAATAACTTTAATATTTCAGTACATATAAAGTGAACATCAGAATGGTACTTTGTCTCTTTTAGGAATATTAAAAGCTTTTGAATATGCAACTACGAGAATGTCTATACCAATCCAAATAATGTTAAATATTTATCAATCTCAAGTTAGTCGAACTGCGTGAATTTAGAAAGAAAAAGGACTGATTTTAGCCAGTGGATAACGAAACGGATGGCGGATGGTTTACAGTGGATACGAGCAGTGGAGATATATTCACTTTAAAAAAATTGGACTACGAAGTTCAACCTGCAATAACTGTTAGTTTGTTTTAATGTGGTTCAAATTCCAATTCATAAATTTCTCAGTTACCAAAACAAGCCACACTTGTACTTTTATTCATTGTCTGTTAACAGTTCTTCCCATAATCAAAATTCACCTCCTGAATTTATTTTTTGGAAGTATTTATTGCAAGTTTTACTTCTTCGCTCATAAGTCGATGTTAATCCTTTATGCTTCACCCAGTTGAGTTGCCTATTTTCCCACTTATAACTGCTTGAGCAAATATATATGCATTTTCCAACTTCAATAGCAGATTTCATTCTTAAATTAAGTTTATATTATTGTAAAAAATTACTTCCATCAAAACGTCACAAAACTCTCGAAATGCATACTTAGAAAATATTTACTAATGTATTCTATGATGTATAAATTATTATTCCTGACACTACGAGATATTTATTATGTTGTAAACATTATTATTACTAACTTCTTAGGGCTTGTATATCTTTTATTTATAGTTTTGCTAACACCGATTTTCTTTAAAGATGAAGTACTGAGATTTTAGGGAAGAATGGATGATTAGATGAATATGGAAATGTTTGTTGAGAAAAGTGTTAAATGCATAGATATTTTCTGATAAACGTTAGACATTGGGAAGAGTGATAAAATTTTGCATTGAAAGTTAATATTATTGTTGCATTCATTATATTGCTTTCTATCACGACTTCTCCAATTTACTAAGTCTTTACTTTTAAGAGCTCACATGCCATTAATGACCCTTCCAATATAGTTACAGCTTGCTTTGTCTGTTTCAGCATTTTGTTTTCAAACATCAATTCAAATTTAGATTACTTACCATACAATATTTCAACAAGTTTTGACCAACTTCTGAACTCTGTTTATTAAATATTTTTTTGGTTGTTTTCTGAGTAATTTAATAGAAAAAAAATTCATGCAGAAATTAAGCAATAATTTGAACAAAATTTGAAGTTTCAAATATACCATTTGGCTAATAGATGATGGCGCTACCCAGCACGGATCTTGTTTCAATTCTTTTTTTTCAAAATAAAAAGGGAAAGAGGATTGGCAAAGTCGGACAGCCGACCTGTGCAATATAATCTAGTGAAATTTGGATGGCATCGAACAAAATTTTAAAATGGTTCTACGATTTTTTTTCATAAGGTGTGAACCATTCTCATAAGCTGAAAATTTTCGGTTATCTAATTAAGAGGGTGCATAATTAAATCGTATAATAGCTTCTTTTCATATATATCATCTTTAATGCTCTTAAGATTTGATGCTTTACGAAAAATTCGCATTTCTTAAGTCGTATAAAACTTGTAATGAATGGCATTAATGCAAAATATTGGAATAAGTATGTATTTTTTTGTGTTTGTATGCCATAAACGCATTTCGTCAGGAATACTAGTTCTCGACAGCAAATTGATTTCTCTGTTGGCATTTTCTTAGGTGCTTCATTTTAAATTACTGAATTATGTGAGCAGAAAGAATCATTTGACGGAGGCACAAATGTTGCTTATTCCGTGGAATCACTGCATAATGACAGACAGATAGTTACGAATAATAAAATTCCAAATTGAGATCTGGCCTAAAGCTGAAGTAAATCATGGTGGAAATATTCATTTTATGCAACAGGAAGCGGTAGATACAATTCCGACTCAACAATTCCTTTTAGTTCAACTGATGTAACTAACACTTCCTTTTATGTTGCCGATTTCTTTTTTAAAAGCAACTGAATGACATTTTTACAACTCTTTTTCTCATTTCCTCGCCATCACTGAAGCAAATACTGCATATTTCCAAACAACCGCTTTCGTTTTTTGCTTTTTTTTACCCTTTGTGAAATTTTTTAATTGAGCTTTATGAAATAATGGCTTCAAACAATGTGAAGCAGTGAAGGTCAACAGATTCAGTCCGAAAAGTGCTGTAATGGAATAATTGCCGTCAAGCTTAAAGTATGGTCTTCATTAAACTAAAGGAAAAAATGGGAGAAATATAGAAATGCTAATAGGTAGTAAACACTTTAAAAGTTTGATGACAAAGTGAATTCAATCATTTCTTTAAAACATAGTATTATCTTAGTCGTCACCTAGATAAGTTTAGGGGGAAAATTATACATTAGTTATCAAAATTATACGTTAGTTATTCAAAAGAAAACTGGACATCATAAAATTACGCAAATTGATTGATGAATTCTACGGTTTGGATTTGGTATAGCGAAAATATATGTGTGTGAAAGTGTCATACTTGTTAGTAATTGTAATTGTTAATTGGATTGATTATTGAGAATTATCGGGTTCGTGCTGCTATTCGTTTAGGAGTTGCTCCGATTCCATTCACCAGGTTTGCTTGGTGTGGAGTACTGGTTTATAGGGTAGTAAGTTAGGACGAGGTTTATCTTAAAATCAGTTTATCAACAAACAATAAGAATAACACAGCTTGTAGGATAATAATGAAATTGTCGATTAAAATAATATACTGGTTAGTAATGATTAAAGGAAGAGGTAATAATCGAGCGTAAGGTTGAAACCGAGTCGTAAAGCAAGACCGGACTGGAGTGAAAGACTGACTATAGTGAGAACATTCCCCGTGGTATATCTGATGAGATTTTTCAGACCATGAATGTTATATAGTTGGTAGAAAGGGAGATGTATGGGAGTGGCTTAATCGGTGTTAAAAGGACTGATAAAAAGATTGGCATGGGAAGAAGAATTTACACACTGATAATTTACATTGTTAATAAGGTTGACATGGGAATTTAAATACATTGGCAATGGGAAAGGAAATCAGACTGATAATAAGATTAAGGTGGAAAGGAAATCATTCTGAAAATAAGATCGACGTGGGAAAGGAATAATATTAATAATTTACATTTGAATAGGATAGTATGTTGGATGGAAATGTTCGATGCGATTGTTGGGAAAGAAATTTACATAGATAGTGCGGTTAACATGGGAAAGAAAAATATATCGAAGGTTTTATTTTAATTAGTGGTAGGTTAGATGGGAGTGTCAGATGCGGTTGGGATGCCTTGGCTATAGAATTTTCGGATTCTTAACAATAGTGGTTTTATAACAAGTTCGTCCTTTTTTTCTATAGCGTAATGGATTTGAAAATAGTCTTCTAATCTGTTAAATTTATCCGGCCAAAATCTGCTTTTTCTTTTGATACGCTGATGTTTGGATGCAGATTTAGATTTGATGAGGCTATTACAGTATACTAAAGAAGTACTGCAGTAAACTCGTGTTTTTTCTTCATCTTGAAGTTTCATGAATTCCGGAAATTTTATCCTTCTGGCGATCTCAAAGGTAGCTTTGTTTTCAAGCTTTTTAAGTTGGGTGAAAGCGCATGGCTTGTTTTGGACCGGTATCATTTCCAAATTCTTTTGGCGTATCAGCAGCTCGAAAATCAATTGAAAAGCAAAGGCCGCTATTCTTTTCGAGTTTTGCTGTAATAACATTGCACTTATCTAAGAGCACTTTTGATTAAAATACAGAATTGCATATAATCTATCATAATTTTGTGATAAAGAAAACTCTGCTTATCAGAATATGTTCATTATTTGACATTTTTAAATGAAAAGTTTGTGCCGAAATCTAATTACAATTATTTTCTTAGTATCTTAGTACTTTTTAGAAGGAAATGTTTTTCTTTGCTACAACTGAAACTCAGCCACTCTCTCGCTTCTCTTTTTTGGAAAAAAATTCTAACAAGCAATTCTAATAAAATTCTAGTTCTAGTAAGCAACATTAAATTATCGTAGCAATTATCATCTTTTGCAGAAATTGAAATCCAATTAAGAGTCATAATAAGAGGGAAGTACGTGACCTATGAGCCTTAGCGTAGAAAAGCGTTACATACAGCCACCGGAATAGAAACCCTTTATTTTTAAGAAATATGTAAACAATCTATTTTTAGGAAATTTTCCACTATGTCTTTCTATCATTTCATTTATTCAATGAAAAAAAGAGCGTATGAATCATCATCTCCAAAACCGATATTTTTCACAGTTCTTCGTAGCAGATAGTCTTTTATTTCAAAACTTCAATCATCTTTTCAGTGCGTCTGGAAAACAATCATCGCTATTAAAGCTGAAATGAACGTGAATAAGGGTCATATATTATTGTTGTGACTACTGAAAATGCAGCTGTTTGATTTTAGTTAAAAAATTTTTAAATATATGAATATGATTTAGTATTCTGTTTGCGGATTTTTTCTTCACATGAAATATTCTTTTCATTGAAATCTGAAAATTACCAAGATTTTAAATTATCAGCGAACCGTCTTCCCTCTCAGCCTCAGTTCCTTGCTACAATTGTTGCTATGGCATATCGTACACTTGCTGAAGCTATTATTTATGGATCATAAAAAGGATAAATTTAGCAAAAATGCTGAAAATTTTTATATAATTCAATCGATAATTTGTTTTTTTTAGTAATAGTGATACTCTGACTTTAATATCCACAAACGTATTTCGTTAGCGTGACCAAGAATTGCTTTATTTTATTTCCTTTTTTAATTGACGTAGAATGCGAGAAGATATCGTTTTGTATACAATTTTCCCTGTCTTTAAAATTTCTTCAATTTATGTTATTTCAAATTCATTCTCTCTTATATTGCTTCACCTTTATACTTCTGCTGTCATCAGCAATAAACAAGAAATTGCAATACATGGTCTTCGAATTGTAAAACGAACAACGAATTAAATTACTTTTGGTCCCTAAGCTCAATTTTCAAATATCGAATGTCTGTTGACACACTGAACAATTTCTTCTCATCCTAATTTGTTAGGGCTTTTTCCTCCCTTCTTCCAACTTTCTTCAAATCAATATTTGCAATAGAGTTTCGGACACCGCAATCCTGCCCTGTCATCAATTGAACACTGTGATATTATTCCTAAATATTTCTTCCTTAGATACACCAGTTAAAAATTTTTCAAATGCTGAAGACCCATTTCAGGTGTCATAAACCGAAGAGGTTAACGAGCCGAAACCTTTGTTTATGTTAGGAGAATCATCATTGGAATTTCTGCATTTTAATAAAATCTCAATTCCTCCTTAAAATGGTCATCGATCTTTCATAGAATCTCTTGATTGCTATACTTTCGACTTTAGTTTATGTAATGAATGATTTTATGTAATATTTACATGAGGTGCTCCCGATATAATGCAAAGAGATGCTAATGTACTGATGCGGAAATATGGGCGTTATATACATTTTGAAAATTTTTTGAAAATCTTTTTGTTTTTAACTTAATGTAATTGGTGTGGTATGAAATGAGATGAGTGGAGCAGGAGGATGATTTATCCGATGGAGTTGACCTTAAATGATTTAGACTGGAAAACAAGTGGATGGGATGAGAAAGAGCTGCTAGGAGGTATGAATTTTTTTTTCAACTTTTTGCTTAGATTTTCTTTGTCATATTTATTGAAAATCTAATGGGAATAATCGATTGCTTCGCTTTAAATATGCTACTAAATGCATTAATTATTTCACATATGCTTGCGCGTAATTTATTTACTTATTCTTTTTTTTGCATTTAATAAAATAAAAAACAGTAATGACGGTAGGAGAGATGCGGGATATTTGGGGTGTAATAAGGCTGTTGTGAATAAGGAAGGCAAAAAAGGAAACAATCGATTAGTTGAAAGGAAAAAGTAAAATTGCTTTTATTCATTTCACTACATTTGGTCTGAAGGTTTTCAGTGGAACGACATTATTGTTGTGTAGACCATTCCTCCAAGAAACATTTATTTGTATTTGTAGTTATCAAATTCCGTTTTTTGGGACTGTTTGTCATTGCGATAAGGTTGGCTATGATAATAGGAATTAAACTGGTATCGTCATATTTCTTGTTTTTAAATAATTTGATAATAAATCAGGTTTTAAGTATACAAAATGTTGAGATATAGCGTTACAAATGTATTCTTTAAAAGCGAGACGCAATCGTTTGATTGATTATAAGAGCATGCAGTATTGTTGTTTTTATGATGTGAAAGTCAATAGGATTGTGTAGTTGAATGGAGGGACGGGAAGAGCCATTCCTTCATTTTTCCAATTTTATCGTACGAAACTGTCGTTTTGAATAATTTCATATTTTTGCAGTTGATTGGCAGTGTTCATTTGCCACAAAATAGAAACCTTCGAAATGCAACCATTCGGCACTTTTTTTCCTTTTAAAATAATCACTCAATATAATTTCGCATAAAAACAATCACACTTAATTTGTTCATTTGTTCGCTCATCTGCGCCCTCCTTCCTTCTCCATCCCTTTGTGGATGTAAGGTAAGCCGAACCAACTAATCTCGTTCCAGAAAGCACTTTGCCTCGATAAATCGTACTTTTATCGTATACCGGATTACACCATTTTGCACTTCCATTGGTAACTTTTTCCACTACTGGAAATTATATGGAACAGAATCCGATTGCATTTTTACGCGCTATCCTACATTGTCAATAAAGTTTAAAGAAATGCAGATTTGCACGGTGTGATTTTGCGCAGTGTGTGTTTCTTTCTCATAAGATAGGGAAAATGAACGATGCTGCTGTAATTTTTGATTGAAAAAGTTTTTGGAAAAGATATTTTCTTCAACTGATGGTCATTATTGTCACTCTGAAGAAAAAAATGCTGTTATTACAAGATAATAAGAGGTTCAATTATAGCCGTTAAAAATCTTATCATTTCTGTGGTGACATTCCTAGTATAAACTACTTCCTTACTATTTCTGAATATTCGGATGCGTTGGGAAGGAGAAACGCTAAAAAAGGAAGTCCTTAGTAAGCTTTCTTAGCCGAAACTTGTTTACTTTCCTACTGTCGTTATTCCATTTTTTTCTTAATTTCAAATTTTATTACCAATTTGTAAAAAATGATTAACTTATGACCAGGTCTGTAATCTTATTTGATAAGTTGCATTCTTTTAGAACCTTAAAACTCTTACTCGTTTTGCATGAATGAACGATACAGTGTTCCCACTGTGGACATCAATTCCTCATTTGATGAGCTGTATTTTTCAAAACAAAACAAATGAAAATATAAAATTTTATTAGTAATGAAATTTGACAAAATAAGATGGAATTTCAATAACATTTTGAGCTATAACAGCAGCAATGAAATAAGCAACTATCAAGCTTTTCTTCTGCAGACTATAGCTTAGCCCGTTTCTTTTCGATTCATGGCTGCCAGATTTAGGCAGCGTCCGAAAGCTGATGATTGAGCAGAACTTCAGTCTGAACCACTACTGTTTTTTCTGTCTGCCGAAGATTGCAAATACTCTAATTCCTTCTTTCCCAAAAAGTCTTTAACGTTCATGTTTTCCCATAACTTCAGATATGATTCCAATATATTCCTTTTCTGCCATTCTAATTCAATTTTGCCAATCAGCCGACTTTGCATGCAATAAGAGTCTTACGCAACACAGATAGCAGCTTGAAATCAGATTAATAGCAATTAATAAGCAATAATTAATACCATGCAAACGAAACTCTAGAAAGAATACATCATTACAAGCATTTAAAAATATTTTGAAAAGAAAATAGGGATGAAGCCGTAACAAAGGCCTGATCATTGACTTTTACTTTGTTTATCTGTGAGGGAAACTTTGTGAAGATTTTTCGAAATATGTGATTCATGTTAGTGATACTTCATTGCACATCGAAATGATTTCGGTACACTTTTTCTAATTTCCGTTTCAACTTCAGATTCACAAATAATTTTATCTATGCTATAAAGGAGTGATGAATTATAATCGAATTGGTTTTCTTTTTTCTCAAAAAAAATTGTGAAAGAAATGTGTCATCGAATTTTTCCATTGGCACATTCAATGTGCATAATTTCTAGAAAATAACAAATATTACTATAAAGATGCCATGTTGCAACTATTTTTTCCCAACTTTCAATATAAGAAATTATATCAAATAAAGTTACATAAATTCTTAATTTTTAGACCTATTCTATTCTGAATTAAACTCAGTGAAGTATAAAGAAAGGAATTTGATGGAGTTATTTCTTTCTTCCATTAGAAGGTTGTTTGCTTATTTTTGCCGTAGTGATGGATCAGTATGCAATGAGGAGTTGAAGTCGTAAAGCGCTTAGGCTTTAAAAGTTGAAGATTGCATGATAACCTGAACTGATCACAAATAATGTCATAAACAAGGAATGATGAAAGGGGGGGGGGGGGAACTTGCGAGAATAAGGGGGAAAAGGAAGTTCCCTTAAGCAGAAGTGATCACCTATTGTGCTATGAAGTGGTAAACAGTTCTTCTAGTAGTCTCTACAGTACCATCTCTATAACGTAGGAGCTTTCCTATTTACTGTTTCCGGTTCACTTGACTCTTAGTTTCGTAATCGAAAGACGTTTTTCCATTTAAAATGTTTTTTGTTTGCACATGCTTTCATTATTTTTCACAACGATTTACTTCAACAATACTTTTGAAGGTCATCATAGCATTTAGCGACCAATTCACTAGGGCGATTTCATGTCTCATGAACATGAATTGAAATTTGAAGAATTTAATTTGTCCACTCCAACGAATTATGCTGTGTTTGCTGAAGTGCATTACAAATTTCATTTTTTCCTTCGTATCGAAAAACCATCAAGAGCATACAAAGTACTGCTGAAAAGTTCACCTGAAATTTGATCGTTTTATTTGTATAGAACGATTCTAATCTGCCTTTGAACCGATTATTCTCTTAGGAAAGCGTGAATCTCAGTGCTGTGAAAAAGGTTTAATGTTGATTCCTTTTCAATTTCAAATTTAATAATTGAATTTATGTTTGTTTTAATCTTCAGCTTTTGACCGAATTAGATAGACGGACACATGTAATAAATGTTTGATGCTGTATGCCTGAAGGTCGAAAAATGCTTCAATAACGCTTTGTGCTTTTATTGGCAGTAATTGATAGACAGAATGATGCAAAGGTTGACATTAATGGCGCAAGAAGGACAGTTGCACTTTTTTCAAATGTATTGAAATATTTTATACAAACAGAAAAAAGAAAAGGAAATAGAGGAACATCTGTCCTTTAACAAGGGAGGCCCATTAAATGTACTTCATCTTCCCCTCATATTTTTTTCTTCTTTTTGAACGGTTGTTAACGTATATTTGATTCCTCCTTCTCTCCTCACCCCGTCTTTCTCCCTTCTTAATAATTTCTTTCATCCAGTCAGTCTGTCCCTCTTTTTTCACTTAGTTCACTTCCTCGATTAATAACAGCTGTAGAAGTCGGGGCTATTAAATATCAGGTTTCCCGAATTTGCATGTTTTTGTATTAATCCATACCCTCTAATACTTACAACCTTGTTATTTTTTCACTTAATTCATGGCCGTTTTCCTTTTCATTTTTAAATAACTATATTTACTTTTTAAACCACCATATTTACCTCTTTTCCAAGCTGAAAAGCTTTCTCATGTATTATCATTAATCACTATGGGATTTTCACTAGGACTTCACTAAGATTTCAGGTAAAACCAGTTATAGGTGAGATGTTGAAGAACTGAATACCCTGTTAATGGATAGTTTTTGTTGCGTTAAAATGGCAAATCAAAATCGATTCTGAGGATAAACGATATTCAGTAAATAAATTTTTCCTGAACTTGGCAGTAAACTTCTTTTTATATTTACCAGCGAAATTTGCAAATTTTTCGAAACTCAAGCATTTTCTTAGCGAGCCATGTACCCATCCTCTTTTTTTTAGTTTGCATTAGTTTTTCCACAATGTCATCACTCCTGTTACAATCAGTAATATTAGTCGGATATGTGTGTTCATCTTACAGAATAATTTTTTAAAATAACTCTGCATCATATTGCGTATGTATATTTTTATAAGCAGTCAAATTCGATATTAGTGTTATTTTTCGCAAATCATTTTGATATGAGAAATCAAGTCACGTCAGAATCTTAGAGAAAAGCTTGTTGGAGGCTGGATTGCGGCCAGAGATCAGGCTTTTACTATCCCATCATCGCGAACTTCAAGATTTTCAGAGGGAAGTTTCTCGAAACATTTGGAATGGTAAGTGGTGTCATTGAGGACGTAACGAAGATTATCCTGTGTTCTACTAAAAGATGAATGCTATTGAGAAGCTAGACAAAATTTTACGACGTCTAAGTAGCAAGACTCGACGCGCTACTACAAGACGTGTAAACTGTTATCTAGAGGTGTCCACTTCGGGTAGTGATGAAGATGATTTAGTAGAGCAACAAACGGATATCTCAAAAAATGACCGTAAAGGTGGCAGTAACCGTCGGATACATTTGAAGCCGATAGTGTCAACCGTTCAGAATATCGGAACGACAACAGTAACAAAGCAATCCACAGTAAGTAAGAAACATTTTGTTAACAGTGATGGGATTTCAGGCTTCAACACTCAGTTATTATCGTGTTTATTCAGCCGAAACGGTATGACATCATTTACAGGAACAACTGGAAAGAGCATATAATCTGCCGCAACAGCAACGTAATTTACAATACAACGAGCAGAAGACTGAAGAAGATAATGTAAAAATTGAGGATACTCCTGATAGCCAAGTGTTAAGTGGTGACAACTGCGATACGCTCAGACCACTATTGCCATCTTCCAGGCTACTAGGCCAAGCTATGGTGGGATCCGCCACTAACGATAAATTATGTGAATCTGAAGATGCCGATTACGTGTCTGATTATTCTATCTACGGGGTACAGCGAAGTACAACACGGAAATCTGTTTACGAGTTAGATATGTCCATGGATGAATCGTTGCCGGAATCATGTGGACGTGAAAGTGGTTACTTGTCGGGAATTGATGTACGTTACAGCATATCGGCTGCCGAATCACCTACTTTGTCACCGCTTGGGGTGGCTTTTTTTCGGGCTCAACCGTTGTTCCAGCGTACGGTTGGAATGATCACGCAGCAATCATTTGACAGTGATGAGGTGCAGAAGAGCGAAAGGGGTAAGCTGAAAGTTGTCGCCATTCCACGACAAGTTGGCGCTGAAAGAAATCTGAAGCTTCAGGATAACGAAGCCATGGTACCGGATTATGTAAGTACTGCAAAGCTACTCCGGGATAGCATTGCGGAAACTAAGTACATAACATCAATTTTTGAGCTTTCTTCGGGTGGTATCGTTAATCTAATTGATGATGTCCTCAACGAATTTAATTTGTGGTTTCATGAAGAGATTGACCTTCTGGGAGTTGCGTGTGAGGTGCAGTGGTCTGTACCGGAGAAACATCGTCATTTTGCCTCCGAAAAAAGGTACTTAATTCTTCTCTTCTTGACCTAATTGCTAAAGGTTAGGCATACATCACTTAATGGAATAATATCCAAGGAATTATGGAATTCATGGAAACTGGCTATAGGCAACCAATATGAGAAAAAAGTAATTACGAAGTGTAGAAATTGCATTATATATTGGGTACTCAATTACTTTTTAAGCAGAAAGAGATATTTTCCCTTCTATCCGAAGAATGATGGGGTTATCAGTATTTGATGGTATGTCATTTTCCGTGTCGTTAGGTAATTTTAATGGTTATTTGAGTGACTTAATTACTTCACTATTTGACTTTTCCCATGAATTTACTGATGAAACTGGACTAAAATCTAGAATGAAGGAAGCACTTCATCATTCACTTCGTCAAAACAATCGCCGTGTATTAAACATGAAAAGTAAGACTGGTAACTATCATTTGCCGTTAACGATGACATCAGCTCTAACAGAGGAAAATTGTGCACGTGATTGTCAGTTAAATTGCTTTCAAGGTAAATCATTGACTTACCTACAATTTTAGATGAATGTAAGTTTGTTTCGGAAAAATTAACATTTTTAAAAAGAAAGAACGCCAAGTACATATGATAACATATCAAGTAAAGGCTACACCGGTCCATGTTACCAGCTATTCAGTAAGGAAAATTTTCAAATGAAACATTTAAAGTTTTGCAAAGAGATTTTATATTTAAAGAGTTTGCTATGGGGAAATTGAATATTGGTTAGAGTTGCAATTCTTTTTCAAATAGAATCCAAATAAAAAACATTTAAAATCTACATTCAATTTTGAATTCCATAGTTAAAGCAGCTTAATGGTATTGGATCCGTTCAAAAAGTATCATAAAAATTCGCCTCAATTTGTTTGCTAACTTAAGGTGTTTACCGTCGTATTTACACGTCGTTGTTGCCGTATCAACATAGAGACGCAGGTGTGTGGCATAGACCGTACTGGAATTTGCGTGATATCAGCCGACCAAATTCACAAAAGCCAAATCCGGAGCAGTTCATTTTTGGACGTGATCCGACCAAACTTGATGTCGGCAGTTTGGTTGCTGTCAATGTTGTCGCACTGAAAATTGCACCATAAACAATGCTATTCTTACCTTTCAAATAGCATCACTTTCCTAAACTTCTTCAGTAATCAATTGCAATAGTCACGAGAATGTTTGACTTTCAATTGCCATATCTTCCAGTTTATGGATTCAAGAAATTAGTCTTCGTCATTTTTATTCAGAAATTAATATAAATTCTAACTCTTTTGTTTAACTCTTTTGCCAATCGGATATAATCCAAAAACAATCTTTCCACAGAATTTATCTTTAAGTTGGTCCAAACCGTATAAATTGGAAAATTGCATTCAGTATTTCTACACTTGACGAATTATCTTTCAATTCTAACTCTGTTCTCATTGTTATTTTTCACATACTTTCAGCAGTAATCGTTCACAATTCATCTAAAACTTCTAAACATATTGCACAGGAGGACCTATTCTTTCTTTAACTGTTATTTTAACCTTTATTTGGTATGTAAAGATATTAAATTGGTCAGTTTGAGTACAACTGGAACTGTTGTCCATAACATTAAATTGTTATCAAGCATAATTTTTACTATTTCTAAACTACATGTTATTTTTTATTGGATCTCCGTTTTTACGAATTAGGATGATTTAGATAAATGCTGAATATTTGTGTTTATTCGGCAACATTTCCCTGAATATCATTCCCCATTTAACTCCATTAGTCTTCAAGATTATCTTGGTTTTCTAATTTATTCATCTTTTTTTAATTTTAATTCACTAACAACATTCGGGTTTATATGTCACGACTGGTTATTCATACGTAATGGAATGAATTTATGAATTAGTGCTTTAATTTTTTCGAATTTTTGTTTTGAAGTATATGCTATCAAATCCATATAATCATGATTTAAACTCGAATATGTTGTAATGTATCTGCATTTGCAAATAACGTCATGCAACATGGTGCCTTCCTGTTTACTGACCACTTTCAGCAACTGTATTACAATAAAAGTTACGTACAGTTGTAGATGGAATAGTTGCTGGATACAAACGGATAGCACTGAGAATGTTTGATCTTTCCAAGCATCTTTGAAACATTACACTTCCCATTCCACTAGCTTTCAGGTTATTCCATTAGAACCAATGCTGGATTAATCCCATGTCCTGAGATTCAACTTTTTTTTGATAACAATGTCCAGCATCCCATGAAAATAAGTTATGTCTTTAGTCCTTTTGCAGAATCTGTTTGAATTTACAAGCATGAAACTCACTGAAATTTTAAAGTCGAAATACTAGCTTGAAAACAGTTAAATTGCATTTTTGTTCGTTGCAAATATTTAGCTGCTACTAGCTTCAGTTATGTTTAATCAGTTTGTGAGCAATTTATTTCAAGCTGCAAATGGAAATAAGAGCTCGTAAACACTTTCAGAATTTCGTTAGTTTTATTAATAGGAAAAATTAACTTTTCAGTTTTGCGGCTCAAAGATAATTAGTGCAGTATGGAGACAACGATGTGGCTCCGTTTTAATTTAAATGTTTTTTCAAATAACAAAATTTTTTCAGCCCTTGTTGCCCACAATAAATATAGACTTGTTCAATTAGTTTTTTGCTAGTAAGATCAATTTTTTGCGTCTATATTTATATCCGTCCCTTCCTTTACGTAACTGATCAACGCATCGGTTTTGAATCTTTTCAAAGTGTGAAACATTCTAGTATTTTGAACAATCTACTTCAAATCAGGGACACTAGAGTGTTAGCCTTCCCCATCTCTTGGTTTCGGTTTTTTTCATCTTTTAAGATGACTAATTGGGTTGAAGTTGCTGTTGAGGGCACCAGTGAGACGTGTTCATAATCTGCATTCGATCATGAACCTAAGTACCAGTCTGGCCTTTTATCGGACTAGTTGGTGAACTGTTTTGAAAAATAAATAAAAATGGTTCAAGTCATTATCTGAGCAAAATGAATTATGTTTCCCAGTTTTATTACTAAATAATGTCCTGTTTATTGTGTGAGAGAAATGAGAACTTACAGGTCCGATTTTAAGAGGAAATTCATGCTGTAATTGTTTGCCAATTTTAGCTGAAAGTAAAGGCGGAAAATGCAGTAGAAATTGAAAGAAAAGCAACGCGTCTACTGCGAATTGAAGTCAAAGACGTCAACGACAATTTACCAATCTTCTCGGGAATTCGCAGTGTATTTTTTCTGCAAATTTTATTTTTTATTAATAAAAAAGTTAAACTCTATTAAGGTACAAAAATTGAATTCCGCGAAAGTTTCCATTTTCTTATTCCCTCATTTGCATTTCGTTACGCAAAGGAGAACTGGAAGACAGCAATAGGTCAAACATAGTTTGTAAACAGCGTTTCGTCAGAAATGACTTTGTTACAAGCGACTTTCAAAATTTCATGCAGTTGCTTACATTGATTTTGCACGGTCGTGCACTGATCATGAAATTTTAGCCAGTACCTTTGGTATTTGTAATTCAACCGGGTAATATGGTCGTTGGACAACTGAAAGCAGTGGATATAGATGATATACCGCATAATTCAACATATTACTATATGTTATCCAGTTGTAAGCTTTATTTCCTCCAGTGGCCACAGGAAAAATTGAATTTAACAATAACAAATGATGCAGTGAATTAGATGCGTGAAATATAAAAAAGGAAGAGTTGAGACTAAAATGAATATTAAAGGTTCAAATCCAGATGGTATATTCACTGTTGGCAAAAGAACCGGCATTGTTTCGGTAGTAAATCCTAACGACCTCAGATATGATGAATATCACTTGTGTGCGTTAGCTAGGCAAGTCTTGTAATTCTGCATGAATTTTTGAAATTTTGATTACATTTATTCAACCAATGAAATTTTTACCTAAGTGACCTCTTTTAAGTATTGTACACCAGCGAAAGTTTGTAGAATATTTTGAGCACTTCGTATTTCGATGTTTCATAAAATTTAATTATTATAGTGCTTTCAATATGTCCAAGATACCAGAAATAGCATTTGATAGTAATAATGCAAGTATAATTGCATTTACGGTACGAACTGGAACAAATAACGCTGGAGAACAGGCAAATAAAATGAAGCATCTTTTCGGAAATAATACTATTAGCATATTTGGTAAGTTAATATCTCTTACAGCTTCTAAATTCGAATTACTGATTTTAAAGCTTTTAAATCGGTAAATAACAACTAAAACAACTTCCAATCTTTTAGGGATTGATTCAGCACTAACTATACCAATGACCCGACGGAAAAGTCATCAACCAATGATTACATATCAGCTTGGATCAATGCGATTCACACCGTACATACCACTTCTTTTTTCTCTTTTGTATTTTATTTAAACATACAAGTTTTAAATCTCTTCAGTGCCGAAAATGAAGAATTACCCACTGAATCAGCGCCATACTTCTCAGTCGACGCAGTATCAGGAGATATTCGAATTGATCCGATGCTTGCTGATTACACGGAAGGTGTGTTTACATTTGATATTGTTGCTACTCAACAACGACCAACAACCGAATCCAAGCAAATTGCACATATTGTCAAACAGGTGAGTTATTTCAGTTTTTCAAAACTGTCGTTTTTATTAGTCACAGGGAAAAATGATAGAAAAGGGTGTCAATGAAACTTTTCAAATATTTGTATGAAATATGTCGATCAGCCTATCATTTAAAAGGCTGACGTATTGCAGGATTCATAATTTTTCTGCAAATTCTGCTCCTAATTCTTCCTAAAGATATGAAAGAATTCTTTGTTTTCTTTTTAAGGTACATAATGTGAAACCTCCATCGCTGCTAAAATTTGTCTTCGATCAGAACGCTTATCTTCTAGGGCTCAATCTTGAAGATTTCAAACAGTAAGTATGCAGCTGCAATACATGTTATCAAATTGCTTTTTAAAATCACATTATTCCTGTCTCACCCAGAACTATTCTGAAGATTCAAATTTTGCCTCCATTCCTTCTTGCAGACAGCTACACAACGCACTGAAAATGGAATCAACAATGTCCAACATTTCTGTAATTCTTGGTGCACTCCATGTTTACGAATCATCGGGGAGAAACAGGTTTGTTCTCTAAAATTTAGTTTTATCTGTTGAATATCGCTCGCTTTGAGACTCGCTTTGAATATCCTTTTGAATTAGTTGTAGAAAATAATGAAATAACAAATATTGTCCTCTGCTGTAAGGTACACTGGTACAATGATTAATGCCACCTATATGGCACATCAAGAGTAATCATTTTTATTCTTGTGATTATTTCAAAATTCGTTCGAAAAATTAATAAGGATCAAAAAATCCACTAATAATTATAGATCGTCGGTATGCTTTCACTCCTTACGTAACGAAGTAATCCTCAAACAGCAAAATGCCATTTCGACACTTTCTGCAACGTTGAATGGTGAAGGCGCACTATCACGTCTTTATCAAATATTCAAAGTAGCTAATATAGAGGTGAAGTTCTGAATGAAGCTATTTCATCGGTACTTTTAATTGAAAGAAATTATAAAGTTATTGTTTATGCACTTCATATTTTTAAACATGTCGGTTTGTCGTCGCTTTTTGTTCAGAAAATTTTCCAATTATCAAAGTTTTAAAAAAGTACAGGTATTTTAGCTGTGCATTGAACCAACTCGTACATTATCATCTGGCTTAATGATATCACGCTCAGCATTATTTTGGGCTGGCTTCTCACTTGTTGGCATCTTAATATTACTGTCATTCTGTATATACGCTTGTTTTATCATCCGATATAAGAACTATTTAAATATGAAGAAAGCATCTCTTGGTCACCTTTTCCTTTGATTTTTTAAATTCAACGTGAAAATTACTAAATTTCAGCTAAAATTGGAATTTCAATATTAAATAATGATTTGCATTTTGCTCATAGACCATGGCGTTCATTTAATATAAGGTCTGCTGGCTGAAGATAAAGTTCTCTTAAAATACCAGAAATGAGCTACAATACTGTGATCTCCTCTTGATACAGTTGAGGAAGAAATAAATTACTAGATTAAATTACTGTCACTCTCACTACCTATATTTTTCAAAGTGGGATGTTTGCAGTGTTGGTATATCACCACGATATCCACACGTCGTTATTTTACTCATCACTGATGCAATACAATACATATTTAAAGTGGAAGTAATGACATTAATGAGTTAGTGAAGTAATAATAACATTATTTAGCAGATGAGACATCGTCACTCACCATATCGAACAAGCAACCACTTCCCGTACAATTTTACAGCATCAGTAATCTGTAAGATATAATTAATTTCTCATTTGATTCGTTTCATCTTTTCCATCCTCATTAAGGCTAAGTGTGAATGTTTGCAGGCCAGCGGCGGATTATTAAAGAAAATTTCAACGCAAATTACGATAACAGTGACAACATTGCAATATTTGTTCAGTTTTTCGATGAATAAATAAAGCATCTTTGCATATTAATTTATTTGTCGTGTAGTGCAGGAGTACTTATGGAAAAATATAGTTACAGTAACTGTTACTTATCGCTTTATTTCAGCATGTACTTTTAGCAGTTAAACACTATCACAAGTAAGCTGTGTGAACTTTTCCTTTTTTATTAAAAATTCTGAGCTAAAAGTGTAAGCTTAAGTTTCGGAGTGGAATAGAATGGATTTAGGTCACCATCAATAAATATTTTCAAGAAATTACTTCAAGAAATGTTTTCCTTTTTCTTTAAAACTTTAATTTTTGTTGTTTGAATAATATTTTAAGAGTAGGATCTAATTTTAAGCAGTAGGATCCAATGAATGAAATGATATGCGAAATCAAAACTTGTGATCTTCTCGAGCAAGATATGCTCTTGAGATCAAATAAATATCACCATACTTACCTTTGCAGTATTAATATATATATAAAGTTATGTTCAGAAGAAATTTTAAAACAACTGATAAATGACAGCAAACAATTTAATACCTTCTTTCCCGAACGATAAATGAATTCAGTAAAGACAAGCTAAGGACAAATGACAGCGACAGCTATGCTAATTCGGAACTAACATGGATGAGGTTTGAAAAACAGCATTAGTAAGAAGTTGAAATAATTTCACAAGAACAATAGCATACAATGATGCGAGGTAGTGAAGGAAAGGGAAGACGTCGAGAGTTAAGAAAGTACAGAGAGAGACGTAAAGAAAAATCAGGAAAACTGACGGCGAATAATTTGTAAATCTAAAGTTACTGATATCCTGCAATCAGGAGCGGTACTTGTTAATAACAGTAGAGAATGGCAGAGACACCAGCAATTGTTTGAGATGGGTTCATATTCAGGACGCAATCAGTTACGTATGTGGAAGGTTAGTGGACTGGTGTTTGTCTGGGCATAGCGACTTGGAGGTGGGATGATGTCTTGGTATAGTTTTAGGAGCTGCAGATACCTATACGAAGTTGAGGTGTTCGTGGAACAATCATTTATCTGTGCTCTATTTGTAGATTGGTGCAAGAGCTGTTATCCGGATCTGGAATCTAGTCAGGATTGTCAGTGTTTGAGGACCACATAAGCGGTGTTACAATTGTAAGAAAGCATGAGTGTGTTAAGCAAATTTCTAGTTGGTATGCTTGGATTAAAAATCAACAAAGCGACGTGCTATGAGATGGTGCATACGTGGAATCCTAATTGTAACAGAGCTATTGTCGATCCATTGTGGGATGGATGGTTATTCGCATTCAAAACCTATGTCATTTTTTACGGTGTAGGTTATGACAAATAAATTGTAACCTTTACTACGCACTGGACAGGCTGACACATTACGATATGATATTGGTGTTATTAATATTTACCTCAGGCTGACTGTTTAAATGTAAAAGTTCAGAAGTGTGGTGCCATTTCTTTTATCTTACACGATTATTTAGTTAAGGATAACATGAATCATTTAATGAAGAACTGTGTCGATATGGAGAGTCAGGTGTCGACACTTGACACTGCAACTCATTATCATATATAAAACCTTTTTTTTCATAATTTTACATTTATAAGGAAGTTCAAAAAACTTAGGAGAAAATGGCTGACTTAACTTTTATGAAAAAAACTTTTTACAAAACAACAATAAAACAGTCATTTTCAGTTGACTAACCTCTTCTCGACAAAGGATGTACGACAAATTCGATGGCGTAAAATACTCGCTGATTCAGTTCGATCTTCTTTTTTTTTAACTGCTAATTTAATTATTTTCCTTTGGCTGAATTGTCAATTAAGGTTTGTCAGAAGTCACATTTTATCATAATTTTTATTTTGATGGTGTTATTGCTGTCATTGTGGAATAGATGCTTCTTTACATAATTATAGGAAAATACTGGGATTCTTCACTGTTCCAACACTTGGTTTTATGAACGGGATGATTTCTGCACTGCTTGCAATTCTCATCGAAAATCGGAAGAGAAGGCCACTGCTAGCTTTGTATATAACGAACTTGGTCTGCTAAAATTTCAATATAATGTTTCGATTTTTCTGTTTTTAGATGAGAAGGGGTAAGGACTTCATTAAATAAATTGAGTGGTTATAAATTCATCTCTCACATAAGTTAATTTTGCTGTAAATTCATGTGCTTAGAATGGACAAGAATGTTCGAGAGTTCATGAAGTGCTGCCTTATTTGTAATACAGATAAATGATTAAGTAACTAATATTTCGAGTCGTTATAACATTTACCGTATATTGCTTCCCTGTAATCCGTACTCTCTATCCTACACTTAAACATCTCAAGTCCATGTAATTTTTGGCTCCAATATTTGTATTCGTTTTTCCGATGCCTTTAGTGGTGAACAGTTTAAATACCTAGTATTGCAATGACATTGATAATTTCGAAATACTTCTTTGTCAGTTTATCATAAAATTTATTCTCACATTTTGCTCATCTTCAGGCATCAGAAACAGCTTACCATCAGCTGGTAAATCACGGTTACCTGAAATATGTACCAAATGGTACGGTGATTATATTCGGAATCGGGCTTGCAGGATTGCTTCATTTATATTGTAAGGATAAACTTCACGCCAATTTAAAGCAATCCATCGAGTATGTTATTCATTCCATAACTTCATAATCCAGTATTAAGTGTTGTGGTGTACATGAAGCAGTGCATGGTGTACTGCGAGATATTTGTTGCAATATAACAACAGTGAAGTGACAGGTTCCATCTCTTGCTGTATCATTGCCCAGACAGACAGCGAAGTTTCCAAATGAAATGGAAACATCTGCTCACAATCTGGGCGAAATCAATATAAGATATAAATTCCCTAATGTGAAGTCATTTGCCCTCCATGTTATCGCATAATGTATCTTACATTTAATTAAAGATTTTAGACTTTTATGGAGAAACAGTAATTCGGATTTTGACATACGGAAACGAAAACGTGAAAAAGATGGAGGGTGGCCATTTCTTAGTTCGCAATAAAAAAAAGGAAGAATATTTAGTTTTAAGGGTATTTCCGAATTTTTTTAGAAATTACGATTGTGTTGACAGTGTTTTTGATATTTTTTTCTTAAATTTGCAAGGAAACTTCAATAAAGGATATTTTTTATAGAAAGCGGATATTATTTATTTATCTTGTCTTTCACTTTGCAGATATGTTTTATTGATGAATGAAACGAAGGAATTATTTTCGCATAAAGTAATTCAGAAAGTGTATTCTCCAGTTGGAAGTGCTCTGCTAATGCTACAACAAAGGTATGCAAAACATCCATTATGCCGACACCAACATTCATGCATTAGCAGATTTATTGAGGCAAGTAGTTCTTCCTAAATGTTTTTTTTAATTAAATAATTGTATATGTGCGATTTATCTTAAGGTCTTTGTAAACGATGAAATTAGTGTCCATATTGTTTCTAGTTCAAATAAGAACTTTTAATATATTTACAAGAAACTTTTTATAATTGTTTAAATAAAATTGTGAATGAAGAATCAAGACCCAGAAATCTCATTGCTGCATTTTCAAACTCAAGATTTTAGAGTTAAATATTCAAAAGTAGTAAAAGTGAAAACAAAAAAAGAGCTGAAAGGGAAAAAGTGAAAAAGTGATCTTATCATTAATAGTGTATAATAAAATTTTATGGAGAAAAAATTTTTCTAATGCTTCATGCAAAAGTTAAGGTTTGTGAAGTATTGCTTCTCATTAATCTTCGTATTATCAATGTGCTGTTTATTTCTAGGTTTTTTTCAACAATTTTTCTCAAGCCCTAATCTGGAGCGTTTTTATGGCGACTTTTAAAATTGGAAAAAAAATAATACAACAGCCAGCTGCCTCTGTTAAATATATTCTAAGATTTGGAACTCTGCGCCCACCACTCTTTTATGGATTTCTGGCGTTATTTTTTCAAGTATTGAATCAGTTCTTTTATTTTGTTTTTAATATAAGAATATTACATTTTCCTTTCTAAAAAAAACTGCACCTATACGTTCTTATCCCGTAAAACAAGATATGTATAAGTGAAGTAGAAAGCTACAAGTTTTATGAGACTTTAAAACTAGCAGGACACTTAAGTTTTGAGGCTTTTACAATTTGAAAGGACGAATCGCCAGAAATGATAACTGGCCTTTGATCGTTGTTTGGCCATACAAGTTATGTGGTGGCAGGCAGTGCAGTTTAGTGAATGGTTTACGCTCTCGATAATCCTGACATTTATGTTTTATTTTTTGAGATTTTCCTTCGGAGAACATGTTTCCGTGGACTTCACTTCAGATTTCACGATGTGGCTACAGTTGGTGTACAAATCAAGTTCCACCGTTATCTCTTTGTGGTGCAGTAGGTGCTTTGTCATTGTTTTTCTATCCCAATATTTCAATTGCCATGTATGTCTTTTGGAAATTTATAGAGGTTGGTTCCTTTCTTTCTATATTAAAAAAAAGTCGCAGTTAGTAGTAGTAAGAAAACAAAACTAAATTCCACAAATACTTCAGGGCTTCTTCTTTTCCTACTGTAAAAAACTGGTAATACCTTATGGAGATGTAATCCTTTATGCGCTTTCTACGGGTTATGTTGCGTGGAATGCAGTAATCGAACCTCAAACGCTTAGGGAAAGCTACTGGAAATTCCTTGTTGGGCTTACAGGAAATAAGTTAGTCCTTTTATATATCATTGTCCTCAGATAGATGCGGCATTTAATTTGGATCTTGTTATCTCCAAAGTAATTAGTGTAGTTGTGAAGTAAAATTCAAGAACTATTCTTATCGTATGAGCTAAATACTCCGACATCTTCACACAACAATAGGACTTTCTGAAGTATGAACTAGGTAAATAAAATCTTATGTATCACATTGTTATTTCAGAATTGAGCTGCTAAACAGACGCTTGTTTGATATTTTCGGTTATAATTCTTCGAAGAAGTTTCCCAATTTTGTACCCAAGCTGGATCCAAGGTTCATAGCATTTAATGAAATACTATCAATCATACATCATGATTAATCTTTCATAATGCTCTTCTGGAATGCTGAATTGTTGATTTGCTGTACCAGTAGCTGAATTACACAATTCAGAGTTATCCATTCAGAGCTAGTAAATTCATTACCTGTCCTTATTAGTTTTTACTTCAGTGGTATTTTAGAACCAAGCTAGAACTTGTGTGATAAAGTGCCTTTTTCTGTTGATTTTCATTTAAAGTAATACAAATTCAGGTA
The DNA here is from genome assembly GCA_013365375.1 of Litomosoides brasiliensis. Taxonomy (NCBI): domain Eukaryota; kingdom Metazoa; phylum Nematoda; class Chromadorea; order Rhabditida; family Onchocercidae; genus Litomosoides; species Litomosoides brasiliensis. Next base: position 89,173 of record JABVXW010000144.1, on the reverse strand, counting down.
TTATGGTGATTTATGCCATTATTGCACTTTCATTATACCTTTCATATTATTGTTTATGTTGATATTTTATACATTTGATTGTTTCCTTTGTGTCAATCTGTGAAAATTGATTTTCATATTTTCCTTCACTCCCTGCAATTTTAATTCCTTGTTATCCTTAATTTTCATATCCCTTTTAATCGTTAGTTTTTACCTCATCGGCTATCACTTATTATCCATTCCACTAGCTGTCCTAGTTTACTTGTTTTTGTCCCTTTTTTGGGTGTTTATTTAAAATAAGAAAAAAAAATTAATTTCTAGAAAATACTGAAGTTATTACATCGTGAATAAAAATTGTAGTGTTTTTTATATTGCATGTATTTAATGTTCGTTTAGACGAATTTGGATTTTTTTTTCCTCCATTTCATGCGCTTTGATATGCAACAGTGTAGTTTACAGTGAGGTTTTATTTTTGAGCAGCTTATTCGTGTTAAAGAATCCTCAACTGCTTCCTTACCACTTTCTTTCAGTCCTAGAGTGATTTATACTAGTTGGAATGGGCGAGCAGTGTCATTGAAGGATGACTGAAGAAAGTTAGAGTGATTCTGATTTACTGTCGCATATTGTAGATTTCGTTCGGAAGCATAAATTTTTATACGACTACCCAATTTTCTATCAAACAATTTGTGGGAACGGATACCGCGCAGTGTAAGACTTTATCTTACCCACCAGCCATATATTTTCGGCATCAGTACTGAATTCAGATTTGTCACTGGAATTCTGAGCATAGAATTCAAACTTTTTAGTGAGATCCTGTTATTGATTAAGAGATAGTTTTCATCGAATATTGAACGGTTCTCATCATTTTGATTTGCCCGATATTTTTTTATACTTCGATTTCCTGAGTAGGGATAGCTAATACTGATTTTTAAATGCAAGTAACATTTTTTCATGAAGCATGTTAACAGCTCTTTTAAATGTTAAATTTGGTTTATTTCAGTGGCTAAATTGCCTGGAGCCGAATGGTAAAACAGATAAGTTTGGACTTACTGTCATTTGCATCATTACAGAAATCCCGCATTCCTGAGGCCACGAATACACTTTAGACTCCTGCGTTCTTGAGTGAGTGATAAGCAGGTTGTGGTTGACTGTAGTGTATGAGGAAAAACAATTGAAGTATAAGGACACCATGGAAATCTAGAAGTTTTAGCTTAGTTCGCTTATTTCATGCAATTTCAGTACTGTCCTGAGACTTTGCTCGAATTTTATGCTTCCAGTAATGAAATATTTACACATACATGCAATTCATGTTTGGTAGCAGTTTTGCCCGATAATTTGTCGCTATTCACGACACCGTTAATCCAAGTGAGCACTTTTATGACTCCTAAAAAACGTCATGAAGTTGAAAATTTCACAGCTTTGCTTACAGTATACTGTAAACTTTATGACATTAATCGAATCGTTGAATGTGGAGTGGTAAGTTTTGTGCATGTAAATCGTTGTTCGTAAGCTCAATCCTATTGAGAGACTTGGTTGTATATGAAACAGAACATTTTGTGCAGTAAAGCCTATAATATAATTACTTTGCTTGAAAGCTCTTTGCGCAAGTTTATTACTTTCTCTTTCTCGCTCTGCAGTGTCACTTATTTCACTCATTAACAATAAGAATTAGTATTAATTGTGCAGCGGAGCTATTTTATACAATGCAGAAACATATGCTGCTATTCCTTTATTTCTCTCAATAGAACCCAATTTTTCTCCAGTGGTTGCTTTGACATTTACAAATTCGCTATCAATCTCTAATATTTTTGATATGAACTTCTTCATTGCCATTTTGTAAGACGATATTTAGGCTCTTCGCCAATTATAGTAATATCCAAGTTAAATAAATTTTAATTTGAACTTATATAAAATTTTCACGATGAAGTTTGATCTAACACTTGACGATTTTCAAATCTTTAAGGCTGGTGTTCTTTTCCGCGTAGTGTATGATTAATTGTAATAATGTTTAGGGACATTTGATCAGTCAGTTAGCATGGCATTGCAAGGTTGTTGGGATTGATTATAACGAGAAGTTTTGCCAACATGCGAGAAAAATTTGGTAAAAGTTTTATGACTGCTGAAGATTTAGTTGCATTTGCCTACGTTGGTGTAATTAGCATTGTATCTGGGATCTTGAAGTGAATAAAGCGTGAAGCTAATTGTTATTTTATTTGTTGTTATTGTCATTTCAGCGTGATCGAACTGCAGTAGTTTCAATGCATGGATGTGGCGATCTTCAACCAACACTATTACGTCAATTCAGCAAGCTAGATCGTAGTCGAGTGATGCTTATTTTTGCCATTCCATGTTGTTATCACAAAATGTCGAATTTAAGTGAGTTTATCCAACGTTTCTTCCTGATGACTTTGTCAGATAACTTTGAGATTTTTTATTGATAAATAAATATTTGAAAAAAGATTTAAATCTTTTTTATATAGGAAAGGATGATTTAATATAGCTTTTCTAGAAAAGAAGGTATTTCACTGGATAATGAGTGACGAAGTAAAAAAGCAATCAATGTCCTGTGAAGTGTTGCCAGTGAGTGCGCTCAGGTTGACTTGTCAAAAATACATTTCCAGTGAGTCGAAAAAAATACGTGGTATCCATTCTTTCTGCATATTATGTATATTTAGTACTATTTTGTTCATTTTTCGCGTATAAAATGTTGCAGTTGGCCAACTTCGAAAAATAATCGGGAAAAGCATACAAGGAATTTTGTCAGTTGAGCATTACCTGAATATATACATGAAAAACACAAGAGTAATATTTCAACTCTTCTAATTTAAGCTTCTATTTTCAGATTGAAAATTTTTTGTTTAACAATAGCATATGTTTTTTTTTCCACTTGAATGTTGAATGTTAAATTTGTGAATTCGTAAGCTAATTTTGCTGAGCAAGCGCAAATAAATATCATAAAGAATTCAATCAAAATAAATGCGTGAAGTTTAATTTTTGCAAATATGCGACGAACATCACTTAAATACAGTTTTAACTTCAACTTTGTTTTATTTTCCATATGTTTAATTAGTGAATGAGTACTGAGAACTCGATGCAGTTGCCAAATTTAATTTTTCTAATAACCTCAATAGATAAATTCTAATTTGTTAATTTTCATGTCATTTTTCCATAATGTTTTAAGATATGCACAGACGTGATGAATATTATATATTTAATTACCAGCTTGTTTTTCGAATAAATCTGTTTAATTTCAGTCATTTATTTTACTTTAGACGTACCACAGTTTCCACTTCGCAAGTTAGTTAAATTGTCATTTCGAAGATACGACAATTACTAGAGTTAAGTTGGCATCCCTATTGGAAATGGACGAAAATGGTGTTTCACAAATTGACCACTTATGCAAGATGATCTACGCCGGTCAAGGACAATATTTTGCATGTGTTGAACCCTTTACTGTCAGTACTTAAAAATTAAAACACTTTATCCATTTATGTATTTCTTTTTCTGATCATTTACTTTTTAATTATTAAGCGGCAGCAGTTCGTAGTCTCGAAAACTAGGGCAGCATGTTAGAGGGACGTGAATCGCATGAAGTGTTCTTGTTAGAATAATTTTTTTAACTTTTGGATCTTCTGTCCTTATTCTACGTCTCATTTGGTCGTAAATTTTTTCAGATTCTGCAAACGATGCAGACACTATTGGACTTGTATCTTATAATAACATCTTAGACTTATAATAACATATCTGTGAGGCAATATTACAACAATCATAAATGTGTGCCCATCATTTGTTGGAAAACATTATATATTATATATTCCTGTACTGGGATTTCAAGTCAAAAGCTCTCAAAGTTACTTTTATATCCAGTGTATAGGTCCGTTTGGAGGTGAGGTCTCTGAGGATAGCTTCTTCGTTGATGATCTACCAGTTTATTGCGATGCGCTGAACTTTTGAAAAGTGAAAGCTTCAATTTCGTGTTATTTAAACTGCTTTCATGAGCCGTTTTTCAGTTATTCCTTCCTGAAGTTAATGAAAGTGGTTCAAGTTGGGTAGTGAATATTTCTGCATCAAAATGAGTTGTAATAGGGCAATTACAATTTCGCAATTTTTTTCTTCTGAAGATATGTTCTCAAGATTAAGATAACATTAGATGTAAAATTAGTTTTAACAAAAGTAATATTAAACATAGCTAGCAAGCTGTGTTTATGAAAAGCATCATTTAAATCAGAGTATGTTTTCAAGTTTTCAACTAAGGAGTTTTCAGAATATCCAACGGTTTTTGCTATAATTATTCCTTCAGTTTTAGTTGGTTTTCGAGCTCAAAGCATTCGATGTGTGCTTGGAAAAATGTTGTAGAATCAAGTTTCATATAAGTATTTGATCATTTTTCTGCCTTTTAACTTGCCTTCATCCATCCTTGAAAACATTTAGGCCTGAACAAAACAAATACATTTTTCTTAATTTGCTTCTGCTTTTTTTAACTTCGTCTCGTTTCTTATTTCTCAAAGCTTATGTATATAATTTATTAGGAAACTTGTTCCGGCTTCAAAACAAAGGAAGCGAATGAGTATTGGTTTAAGTAGCGGGTGGTAATTTTTGCTTATAATTTGAAAACTAATGAATGTCTACTGAACAAACTTGATTAGAAGTGATATGAAATGAGTGGAAAATTTAGCAGTGAGTGAGAAAGATTTGCTAAAAACTTGTATTTTAATGATTTTAACACATGTGTTAGCATACTTTAATCCATTTATTTCATTCCTTCTCTTTCGTTTTAGATTAATTCCTCTAGATTTGTCATGAGAAAAAGGAAGAGTTATATTATATAAAGCAGAAGCACATGAACAGAATGAAATAGAGGAGTAAGTGCACGGTCGAGTGGAGTACTTTTGTAAGAACAATATTTGGACGATTGATGAGCGGAGGTTTCTTGTACTAAATTTAGCAAAGTGAGAAAAAAAACTGAAAAAATGATCGATGAGCTGTGGGAAGATGACATTCCATTACATTTCCGGTGATAAAATATATATTTGCCATTCAGATGTTTGAGGAAACACCGCACGTACAGTGATGGCAATTTTTTATTTTATTAAAACCTGCATTTATATTATATATCATATATGTGTCCATAGAGAAATGCTGGAATGGTTTGCATCATACGATGATTGATTCATTCATTCGTTAATTGAAGAAATATTTCCATCTCTGTTCAAAAATTTAGACATTCAAGATTTTCCAAATGGGTAACTTTGACATCAAAGATGACCGAAAAATTACTCAATTTTCCGTGTGTCGATCTTTCCTATTTTTGGGATGCATTAGACTTCCTAATTTTAAACGAAATATAACCGGTCTTCTCATAACTTGATAACAGTTAATTTCCAAAAGCTTAGCACCGCACATCGTAAATCTACCAGCGCTACTTTCAATTCATTTTAGAAAATTAGATGGAAAGGTCTTTCCCTTCTTCCTTTTTTGTAACCTTGGTTACAAGATGTATGGCAACTGTCGACAATATCTAATATTTCGTTACTGCAAACTTCTGAAACTGTAAAAATCCGAAACGCTTGACATACGGGTAGAGTAGGCCGAACCTTTAAGCCAATAAAAATTTAAAATAAAGGCCTCATCTTTAGTAAATATCTTGCTTGCAATTTTTGGTATTCTAGGAAAAAACGCATTGTAGTTTATGAGCTTCCACGAATGTTATAATATTTCCAAAATGAAAGCTTAATAAATGATCGTTGTTCCATCTCGATCAGCTAGTTTTATGCAAATTTGCAAAATAACAATTGACAATTTATTTTCTATTGGTTATTCCTAATTTTTTTCGGATAATGTTTTCCCGAGAAAGTTTAGCAAGTTTTGCTGATTTAGATTATTTGATGGATAAAATGGATGATTTAAAATGGTAGTGGTTTGATGAAAACGGGTTACCCCCTTAGAGGCATATTAACTAAATCAAGCGCTTTACAATTTACTAACGGAAATAAATGACTTACATCGCCAACTTGAAGTGGTCAAGGACAGGAGCGTTATTAGGGTGATAGGGAGCAAAGAAAATTTTTGAAGATTAAAAGAGTTTCGCCAGCTTCTGTGACACTAGCTAGCACCATAAATACGCAGAGGCGTATACAATTTAGAACATAAACTCCAGTGCAAACCAGTTTTAAGTTTTCATAAAAAGGAAAATCTTTCTGTCATGAAGCTTTACTTTTCCACTGAGCAGTTGTCAAGTCCCTCTCCTACCCAACCTATGAAAATTCTAATTCCGTTAGTTCTCTTAATTAATTTCTTCTTCCAACCTTAAGACTGCAAATTTTGCAGAAATGGGATTGATTGACAACCAATCGGATTTATACCTTCTTATCTCTTTCATAAGCTTACAAAATTTTTTTAATTTTAGTGTCGAGGGATAGTAACTGATTATTCTTCGTCTCTAAACTTCGCCATTTTTAAAGAAACAATTGAAATAAACTCAGAGAAGTTATGTTCACTCAATGTTCCTGTCTGTAACTCTAATTAGGTTTCAAATATAATTTTATAAATACTCCTTCATAAGGTATGGAACAATACACTACAGAAACGATTTAAACCTTTTTTGAAGAAATGGTACCGTTCGTAATTGAACAGTTAAAGGAAGAGCTCGATCATAGTCACTAAAATCAAATTAGTCAACTCAGAAGGCGAGTGATTTGAGACGTATGAATGACCGGGGATGTATAGGTCATTTATTCAAAGTTGGGTTTTCGTTGCTGAAGCGATTTTTCTCATCTTTACTGTTTCCGGAAACCTCCTGTCATCCAACACTTCAGTCAAAAATTTTATCTGACCGGATTTATCCCTATCTCTTTAGCAAACTTTCGAAACTTCTTTAATTTTAGTGCCATCGAATTGTAAGTGAAAATCTTTCAGTCGGAAAAGGCAAAAATGAACTGTTAAATCATTTCGTCGAGTTCACTCGCTCTTTCCCATCATAACTCTATGTTCAAGATGCTACATTTTCAACCCAATATTTATTTGTTCACTAAAGACTTTTCAAAAAAAACGAAAAGAATTTCTGATGAATTATTTTCGCCTATGGCCTCTGGCATCATTAGGATTGTATATACATTTCTTGAACTGTGAGAATTCTGCAGAGAAATAAATCTAAAGAAATCCGAAAGTTATTGTAATTATAAATATAAATTTATTGAAGTGTTAAAAGAAGTCATTCTTCATTTATATTCAGTAAGTTATTTCGACGTTTTCTTCAATAAATGCAAAAATTTTTTTTAAAATTGAATGAATTAGATAACGCTATGGTGGCCGACAATTTCTTCAAACTTTCTCAACATAATTTGCTTTCGTGTTTCACTTTCCTGGAAATTAATTTTCTCATATTGGCCACAGTTTTCGCTCCGTTTCTAACTAATCTCTTCATATCAGAATAATTTTTTTAATTTCAATCCAGTATTGCCTTTCTTTCACCAGCAGTAGAAATACCCTGAGGGTGCGGAGAATAAATATAAATAATCGTTAGCTTCATACACCTTATTTATAAAACTGCTAAATATTACTGAATTTATTTACTGAGCTACAACAATTTCAAAATTCTGGTTAGTTTTTGAAATCCTCACTTATATGCCCATGTCATCTGTGCATCAAACCTGATGTTCCATATTCTGCAGGTACGGTAACAAATGTTTTGGCTTCCTGCCGTTACGTTATTTGGCGCACCTTCTTCATACAATTTTTATAGCAAAAGGAAATATAAGTGAATGCAAATGGCGTATGTGATAAGCATATTTGACAAATTGCAAATTGATAATAGGTTATTGTTACCACACATAGCAGAGTTAGATAATCATATTTGTGACTTAACTCAGTTGCCAAACTTAAACATTTGATTTTTGGATTAAAAAGGTCCCGTGAGAAATTCAAATTTTTATTTTAAAAATGTCTGAATAACTCGACAATCCTTACAGTTTCATTCTAGTTAGGAAAAAAATCGTAATTACCTGCATTTTTGATGATTAAATGACCATAAAAAATGAGTAATTTGAAGGTTAGCGACAATTTTTGATGATTGAAATGGTGAGGCAGGGAATGAAGGTAGTACTGTTAATAATAGAAGGTGTAGTAGTGATTAAGTGATGACAAAATGAAATTTATCCAAATTTTCTTGAATTATGATTCATGAATCGTTTGATGTGTTCATGAATTAACAAATAATTTATATTTCCAATGAATCATTCACTGACTATTTGGTGCTGAAATTTCCTTCTCTAGAAACTCGTAATTCATTTGTTAAATACAATTCTCTTCTTTTTTTATTTCACTGTTTAGACATTAAAATTGCTATTTGTTTTTTCTGTATTTTCTTTTTTACGTGAGAATTTTTATTTCAACGTTAAGAAATAATATCTAAGGACAATAAGAAATGCCGTTGCCCTAAGAAATGATCAATGATCCCAATTAAGGCCACGAATACCACTAAATCTTCCCTTCATCCTCCAATAGAAAAATTCAGTTCTGTTTTCTCATTGCTTCATTATTTTCAGAATTCATTCCCAAATAACCTTCATGGGCTTCCTTCCGTGTTATTCCTAAGGTAATATTGCAAAAACTTAGTTGCAACTGAAGAATTGATATTTCTTTCTTATCAGTCTTTTAGGAACATACGGGAATGTCAAATAAAGAAGTGTTATCCATAGAAATGCAGTCGAAAAGGCCCGTTGAGAAAGATGAATTCAGTGTTAAATCGAAACCAAAAGATTTACCTTAAGATCCGAAGAGTGGTTTTGTCTTATTTTAGAAAATTTAATTAACCGTTTAGTTTGCTCACATTTTCTTTTGCCTAAACACTTCAACTGACAAAGGGATAATACATCGTTTATTTAATGACACCTTAGAAAACTGGGTTTTCCTTCATCAACAGACTAAGGAAGCGGAACTCTTTAGGTGTTTGCTTTTAAAATCAGAAATTTTTAGGACAAGACATTTGTTGAAAAAAGGAACAAGAAATTAAACAAAATAATATTCATATAACGGAATCAGAATAATTGAAGCGAAATACTCATCAACATAGAAGTGATAGGAAGATACTGGGTAGCATATGTTCTGTTATCCGTTTTTTTATTTTACGTCGACACTTAATTGTGACCATTTGAGAATTCTCAATATAATGTGATTAAAGTTGCGGCATTAAATTCTTAAATAAAATTTGCCAAACTTTACTGGATTACGACGAGCAAAGTGACTTTAGTCACGTCATTGAAATCTACGTTTAATAGCTTTCAGTTCAAAAAAACGTCTAAATCGTACCCCATCTGTTGATGTATTTTTCATGAATGTGATAGGATTGTTTGAGACAAGTTATCAGCTATTCGATTCATAGTTAATTTTGTTTTTTATGCCGTCACTGTCAAAGATTATTTGCAGTTATACTACAGTGATCGTTGCAGCAAAAATTACTGAAACATTATATTCATAGATTATTTTATGCGAACGACCAAAAAACGATGATTATTTTCTCAACACTTCCCAGCAACCTATCCATTTGTTCACGGACTTAATTTTTGTTCTTCTGTTCGTAAAAATAAATTTTACGTAAACCCTGAATGGTTAAAAAATGCAAAATTATTATGAAATTTCAAAATGATGAAAATATCGTGTTTGAAGTTTTGCCAAATTCAATTGTAGCTGGTTGCAAGTTAGGATAATATGTTACTCTGACACTTTATGCAAGTCAGGAATTGATTAGTCTCTGTCTTATTTGTCCTTTTTAAAAAATTACACTTTTTTTACCACTGGAGATATTTTAGTCTGCCGTCCATATGTTAGTGATGTCGAGATTACAAACCAGACTGTTTGATCATCTGCTCTGCAAGCACAAGCATTTTGAATAAATTTCTGATAAATTTTTATATTTCAGAAACGAAATTTAACTAAATAACAGCTTACTAGTCTTTTATATAAAATCATTCAAGCGCTGAAGTGTGCTTTGGTGTAAGAAAACCAAAGGATTCATTTCTCTCTATCAATTTTTCGCACTTCTTAAGATTTCCTCACCAAACGAATAGAAATCGAAATTATTAGCTATAAAATTTATTAAGGATTTCTATGATGCTTTTAAATTAGTTGAGAAATACGAACAATTATTGTGATGGGAATGGCTTCGGTTATCATTTGTTAAACATGAAACAAAGTTACTTGATATAATTTTTTCTTGTTTTTAATAAATTTCAGATACATTACAACTTGCCGCAGCAATATGCGTCACGAATTGTTCCTTATTTTTTTCCTGTTTCTCCTAGTGTCCAGCAAATTGTCAGGAAAGTAAGTCTAAGTCTTATAAGCTTAATACCAAACCTTCACAGAACTATTTAAAACTTGGCAAAAGCAAAATAAGCGCTTTCTTAAGATATGAATCGAATTAATGCTGTCCAGAATAAATGCATGAAACTGAACGTGTCATCAAAATGCTATGTAGGAAATTGAGACTGTGATTTAATTCTCACAGAAAGAATTTCGACAAAAAAACATTTTGGGTGGTTTTTTGATTTGCAAAAACTTGAAAGAGTACATTTGCAGATTCTTGTTAAGAAGACAAGAAACTGAGAACCTGATAAATTATTTTTTAAGTTTGATTGCTTTATATGAACTGGTTTTTATAATTATAACTTAATTTATCCAATTGTCATTCAGAGTCCGATATCGAATTCGGAAAGGCGGAAGAATTGATATTCTTCACAGGCAAATGCTTGAGAAGTGGAGAACAGCTTTTCGAAAAAATTACCAGTATAAGCATTCATAACTTTTTGAAATATAAAAATTGACACGCAGAAAAATTTAAGCCCATAGTTTTTTGATTTAATTTCTTTTTTAGTTTGTTTAAATTTTCCGATTTAATCTAAGGTCTCTTTCTTTGAAGACGTTTACATAACTAATTGGCTTATCTTTACAATGATTGAAATAAAACTTTGCAGGAATACATTTATAAACAGAGAATTGGATCGTATTGTTAATAAAATGGATTCATACATAAAGCCAAGATTTGGTTAATCTCATGGACTGTGAAATTCTTGGATAGAACCGGTTCATTTATTTTCTGCGAACTACTTTCGTTTGGAAACGGGTGCCCTCAAGTGATCTTTCTATATGAATAGAGGAGAAAATAGAATAAAATTTGTTTGTCTGTATATTTCAATCGTAACTTCTGTTTTTCCGATAGGCGAATTAGAAGTTTACTCAATAGCTTCTTGGAACTTCCTGAATTATTAAGCCCCAGTTATGAACTGACTTTGGTAATCTTAATTTTGCAATCAAAAGTTTGCTTTTTGCATTTTTGCACAAATAAAATGCTCCGTAGAACCAGAATACTAAAACAACAATCTACTTCGGATATGTTATGGTATTACTTAAACTGATAGAAAGCTTTTAAGGTACTAAAGGGTTTACGACTGCACTTACATCATTTGCTATGCATTTGCGACACTCTTGTATTAAAAATTTTTTATATAAAAGTTTCATTGTAATTTGCCAGTGTAACATTTCAAAACAAATACCGTTTGGGGAAAGGATAAGAAACACTGATGCTTACGTTCGTTCTGATAGGTACAATTGCATTCGACACTTATCTTTGCTAGCATGCAATGTTGTTATTTTAAAAATATTTTTTATTCAGCACTTTTACTCGTCGTCAGCATTCTTCATTTCACGGAATCGCTTCTGCAAATTCCTGAAAATAGGAGTTTTGAAATAATTGTAATACTTATCATTTAGAATTAATCATTTTTCTTTAATCACTAACTTTATAATTAAATTTAATTAACATAAACTGAATTTAAATTAATATTTTTTCAACAGGCGTTTGTTCGACATAGCAGTACACTTGTTATGTTGGCATCTGACCCTGAACTAAATTACTTCATGTTGGGCTAAATTTTATTATGCTGTTTAGCCACTCTCACCCTTATATCTAAGCCAAACGTCATAATATGCGTAGCTAGCATCGCAGATCCTTACTGGCTTGTCAATGCCTGCCACTTATGCGGCCGTTTTAACCAAAACAATCCTTCAGCCCGAATATTATTGATGCAAAGTGCAGGATGCCTCGATTGTATTGCACCCAGTGCGCAGGTTTTATCTTTTTTAGTTTCACACTTTGATTTATAGCAGTGCTTTGACGTAAAAAGAATGAGAATAAATAGTTTGAAAATCAATCGCTAAAACTATTATGCAAAATCATTTATTGTATTTAATGCAAGTTCAAGATTTTTAAAAACATGCTTCAACTTCACACAACTTAGCTTCCAAGTGTAAAAGAACATAAGAATAAGTTCATGTCATTTCAAATAGCAATATGTTTTGGCATTGTATCAGTACAGTTAACCGGTTCTTTAGTACGGTTAGCCATTGACTTACCGGGTACAGATGTTTTATTTCCGTCATGGAAGGAAACGATTTTAACTTGTAAAGACAGAGCTTATCGTTACTGTACAACGTGTTTTTCATCATCGCTTGTACATTGTATGCCTTCAAAAGAAGAAAAATTCCAGAAAATTTTAAGAATACAAGATTAATTGGCTTCACAATGTACAGCCTGAGCATTCATGTCTTTTGGTCAGTTATTACCTTTTTTTCACAATCACCGGAAATTAACATTGCAACAGATTTACTTTGCTTCGTGCATTTTCCAATATGTCATTACAAGCATGAATGACTGTATTATACAGTCTTTATAAATTTAAATCCTTTCTCCAGGGCCAATTTACTTTGCAACAAAGAACAATTTAAAAAACTTTTTAATTACTAATTCTGGATGAAGCTGTGCTGCATTCTGCATGGTTTTTGGGCAATATGTGTTTTGACGTGTACGCTGCATGTTCATATCCTTGACTTTGTGTCAAAAATCTTGGATAGATTTTTCAAAACTGATCACTACGAAACCAAAGACATATGTGCTTCATAAACGTATCGTCACATAAAGATTGCGTATACACTTCCTTTAGAAACATAATTTACATACTACCAATTTGGGCTGAAGCGCCAAATGACCCTTTTTAATGAAAACATTTTGCATTACCAGTCATTATTTTTATAAAATCTACTAGTGCAAGGTCGTTATTTTCACTGAAATTATGCTTCAATCAACAAGCTCAGGCATTTGCAAAAATCGACCAGAACGTGAGGTTAAGTATACTTGGGGAAGCGATTCGTCGTGTCAGGCTATCTTTTGTGTCACACCATCCAATATGTTGGCGCTGATTTTATCGCATGATATAGTCATTGAAATAACGCTGCACAAGCATATCCGTATTTTTCGAATAGGTGCAGTTGCGGCGACTATTTGTAGTGGTGGACGTGCCGCTGCTGTGCATCATCCATCTATTCAGATTGTCCAACAAGAGACACGGGTTAGTAGAATTTATTAGCGTCAAAATTTTTGTGGAATAATTTACCAAATAATAAAAAGTGGAAAAAACGGTCACGATGCTGTTACTTAGTTTCAGGTGCTATTCGATATGGCAGAAGGTCCACGGGTTCGGGCTACCAGTGACACCATCCATGTGGTTGGAGTGAATAGAACTGATCCATCGACGCAAGTGCATTCCTTAACGAAGGATGGACTAGTAACCCATGAAAATCTATCCGTGGCAACTGATAAATTTTGTTTACGCCGCGATATCGATGTAACAGTTGCGCTATTTGTGGACGGTGCTGGTAGTGGTGATGTGCTTGGGGTTAACAATGATAAGCGTGAACGATGTGTGCTAGCCGCCCGTCAGGCAGTTATAGATCAGAAGGGTAATCAGCTGAGTGTGATCATCCATGGGTTTAAGGTGAGACATGACATGGATAATGGTGATACTCGAATTTACAGTGGACGCAATTTCATCTCATTACGTGCAGACACGTATGCAGTGACGATACATTCCCCGTGGATTGACATTAATGTTGATCGTTGTCAATGCACGCGTCTACGTCGAGGTGAACAAGTTATCGACAGCAGTAAAGATTGCTTGCATATCACTCAAAATAAAATGCATGCGGATTTCGCATTAAATCCTCCTGAATCCACTGACAATTTGTCGCCATCAAATGAACCGAAAAACGATGATCTCTAAGTTTATTGCTTCCAATTCTATCCTGTGGCTCTCTTATTTTGTAAAGAGTGCTACGTATTAGAAGTCCACTGCACTGCTGATTTTCGTTTCCAATGAGAACAAGGGAGATCTGAAGTGGTTGAATGCGTGTGCGTAACATCATTTATGTACTGCATGTCTAAACCGCACAGTAAACATATACTTGTTTTAATTGTACTGCAGATAAAATGGTGAAGTCAAATGTGATAAGGGATTGTTGTGAATTTGGAGGTTTCGTGGATTATCCGAATAGTTTCTGTTGCCGAAGATTAGGATGGATAATTACTTTATTGAAGAAGAGATACCGGTAAGAGTAGTGGATGAACACTATCTAAATTAGTTTAGAATATAAGTAGTATTGAAATGCTGCTTGTGGTACAGCGATGCATATTGCAATTTAGGAAGCAAGTATGAAGTGGATTGGGAAGATGATAGGGAGTTGATTGTTAATTGTAGGCTATTGATTATTGGCCGTTGTTGTTGTTGACTGCTGTTTGTTGACTGTTGTACGTTCGGTAAAAAGGCCTGTACATGTATATGCATGTGTGGGAGTGTTTTATTTAATATCCTAATTTTTAGGCTACAGGCAAGTGAAAGGTGAGGAAGAGTTTTTTTCAATGAGGATTGAGGTTAAGGCGGCATGTTGAAACAAGGATGTATGTAACAAGGAGTAATCAAAGGTCATTTGTAGTAAGCATGGTTATGTTAGCAGTAATGAAATTACAAGAGGGTTAATTACCATTGCGTGATATCGTGATTGATTATAGCAAAGGGCCATGCAGTTGTAAACCAATTCCTTTACTAATGAAGTGGCGAATGATTTATAGTTATCTGTAATTTGTGTTAAGCTGATTTCGAATTTTTGACAGAGTTTTCTTGCACTTAAAACCAATGGATTCATTCATCAAGATCATTCCTCAACTAAGATGAAATTTAAGTATTACTTTTCACATATACGTTATTGCTGTTTCTGTTACCTTTGGTATTAAGTATCACAGTTTTTGTGCTTGACAGAGTTTTCGGTAATACTACTCTGCTAAGATGAATAGTAGAAATAAAAAAATAACTAAAAAAATAAATACCAACGAGAAATTTTTCAAGAAGACAATCTTGTTTTCAAACTTTTGAACGCAAATAATTGCTTAAAAACATTAACATTAGTTTCAAATTCATTTTCAACAAACTGTCATTTGTATCTAACCATTACGCTAACCGTAGCTTATCCATAATTTGTCGAAAAATTGTAAAATCTGATTCGTTAAATTCGATTAACTTCAATACTGGAAGCCTTCAAAGTGCTGTGTTTTACTTGTTGTATTTCCTTGTTCAATTATATGTATACATTCAATTTTACGCTTAATTTTATTTCACTTATTTTTAAGTTTGGTGAAGCTGCAAATTTCTAAATACTGAACAGTGCAAAAGGGGACTGAACGCCCAATGAGTTTTACTACTAGAAGGATGTGTTGAATGTGTTTAAATAATTTGATGGCAAGTATGGGTAGTGTTAATCAGGTCGAGGACAATATTTACTTCAAATCGCCGGTTTCACCAACCAAATCGATAACCGACCTACTGGTGTACAACGAAACAGTTCGTTCTAAACGATCGTGTAAGACGCCTGCCTTATTCGTTAGCTTTGCTTCATTTTTTACATTCTCATTACGTAAATTTCATTGCAATCATTCACAAATTTGATCTTTTAAATTTACACACATAATTCCTAACTTCATTTCTATTTTTGAAAGTATTGCACCACTGCTATCAGCACTTCCTCATTTCCATTCCTTCTGGAGAAAGAAACTGAAAAGAATTGCTTTAGGGAATTAAAAAAGAAAAATAACTGAATGATGAAAAGTCTTGTAAAATTCATAATAAAACTTTTTGATTACTCAACTTCCATTTTATTGTAACGTGTGAATTTGTGGCTGTGATTTGCCAAGATTCAGATCTCATTCCTACTTTTTTGGTGTAGGTCACGACATGTTGCTAATTCAATCAGTCAAAAATTCAGCTTTCAATTTGCATTTCAAATTTCTTCCCCACCAGTACCATATACATTCCATGGCAGTATACCAAGGCGGTAGGGAATGGATTAAATCAGCTGCGCCTGTTCCTTTTCTTGACCTTATTTTTGCAATCTATTTGCCATTTTTACTACTGTTTGTTCACATTAAAATAAGTATTGTTATGCGATTATGAAATGCTCTGGGACGGAATGCCGGAATGCTTTTCTGTTTACGTGGGTTTGTGTTCTTTTTCTGAAACAGGAATTCGCAGGGAGGATTCTGAAGCTAAATAACATTACCACTCTCAAAATTCTCTGAAAAAATTTACAATCAACAAATTGAAAATAAGAAACTACTTTTGTCATTTCGTCATCTAAAAAAGCGTACATAAAAAAGTAGCACCATTTTATCGATCTATTCTGCTCGCTTGCAAAGTGCTATAAATGGTATTGTGGCAGGCAGTGCATCTGAGCAGCCGGAATAATACCGAAATATTTATCAGTTCAGCTGTTCAAATCTTGATAAGCACGACTGTCCGTCGAGAAATAAAGATTTCGTATTCGAGCGAGCTTTTGTCCTTTTTCCTTCTTCCTCCACAGTTATACGACTTTTTCGCTTGTGTGCTTAAATGACTCAAAAAGTTTTTTCGTTGATTTTTAGTTTTCCAATGTATAACGAAGTCATTTTCATTTGCCGCACGGTTGAATAGCTCACTGTTGAGACTAAGTTGTATTTTTTTATATATAAAATTGGAAGGAGGCTATGCAATGAATTTATCAACTATGATGGCGTATATTACATTTCCGCTTACTTCTTAGATCTGAAGGAGAATCTTATTAGTTACATTTAGGGTAATTATTTGATACAATCTTACCTCATAATTAATATTACATCTTCACATTGCTTTTCTTGAGTCTTTCTTCTATAATTTGTTGTGGAAAAAGTGGGGCTGAGGTTGATTATTTTGTATTCTTTGAGAATATTAGTCACATTTAGGGTAATTATTATAATTCTAAAGGTTTATTGGGGATTTTATTTAGTTTAAACAACAAGAGAAGAGTAAGCAAAGGAATAGCGTTTGATGAACGAGGTTTCGAGTGCTTATACAGTCAGTGGTAAAAGCAGTACCGTCATACTGAGTAGGAGCAAGTAGCAATTGGCGATGAGATTAAGGGTGAAACCTCCCCAGATTTTACTGATACACATACATGCAGTTGTAAGTAGGAGTGACTTAATTAATGGTATTGAGTTAGTTAGAGTTCGATAGTGAGTAAATGATGGGTAAGGAAGATTTATATTCAATGATGAAGTCGAGAGTTAAGGCGGTATATTGGAACAAAGGATGTATAGTTGAGGTTAAGCATAACAGAGACCATATGAGGTGAGTATTGCTTTGTTAGTAGTAGGAGGAGCCTACAAAAAGGTTAATTACCTGGTACTACCGACTACAGAATAAAGGTTTAAGGCGATGAGCTTTGTTTTTAGCGTGGATGTAAACAATCCCTTGTTGATTAGATGACGAAATTTTGTGGAGGACTGTAATTTGTGTTAAATTTGTCTCAGGTTTCCCGACACTCGCGACCGAAGAAGTGGTATGTATGGGAAAGAGTTAACTGACATTTATGGCAAACAAAAAAAAACCTATTCCTGATTTTTTTTTTGTTTAATCATTGTTTTTTTGATAATTAAGTATTTCCCTTCTTAAAGGTTTAACACAAATAGGCAAATAAACAACTGAAGCCTCAGTCTAGTTGCAAATAATATGATGAGTGCATTTGTGACAATACCGGATGTGATTAATATCCAATAATTGCTTAAATTACATAATTGTTCTTCGTCTTCTGGTGTTGCTTGTATTGTCTTTAAGAGGATCATAGCCATTACAAATAAACTTTTCAGCGTAGGTTTCAAATTACTTCCTTCTTCCCATTGCGTCCGTCGTTTCATAACACTTTTCCTTCTTGTTGCTATTTCCCAAGAACTGCTAGCTTCATTGACTGGATAGTTTGAATATTTGCAAGTAAATTTGCCTGAAGCAAGTATTTCCTATTTTGCTTGCTAATTTAGGTTCAATCTTTTTCGCTAGCATCGATTCGTAAAGTGTTATGCATTTACTAATAGAATTTATATAATTATAATCCATGCTTCATCTATTCATCCGCTCCAAATATTCGGGAAAACATTTCTGTGCTTCAAATGCTAAACTTGACAGGAAAAAAGTTCCAGTTCTGATCAGATTGGTTGACCGTTCTTTCTTACAACTTATTTGCGTTGAAACTGTATGATACGACCACTACGTTCTCGTTTCCAATAATGTATGATATTAAAAGGTATGGTTAATATCGTAATTACTTTTATGCTCATTACAATATCAAACCTCTCTGAAGGTATATTGCAACGTATTTCTTAAAAACGATGTGATTGCCCATCAAATCTATCAAGAGCCCTCAAATTGTTAATTGTCATAGCATTTCGTTAACTTCAACTTCGTTTTTGTTATAAGAATTACAGTTCAGTAATAAGTACATTTCTGTCCTTTTGTGAATGTTTTTACTTTCCCATCTCTGAACATTTAAAATATTTAATGTGTTTTAGCAATTATTGCATGAAGTTTTCTTTTCTCCACTGAGATGACATGCTGAGAGTGAAGAGGAAAGAGGTAATTGCTTAGGTAAAGTAAGAGCTCTTGTTCAATTATGACCTACGTATTTCATTAATTCTCGAAAATCACAAAGCTTATAGTATCTGTTTATTTTTAGTCTTTCATTTTCATTCAAAAAGAATAGCAGCTGCTATCTTTAAATAGCAATTGAATCAATTTGTTAGGATATTAAAGCACGCATGGATAACTGGGCATAAAGTTAAAATTGGCTTGCGGCCACATTTAATTACATTAGGTTTCATATTGCATTTTATTATTTAGGCTTGACATCTATCGAAAAGTACCGCGTGATTTAACACAGCCAACAACAACTGGTGCAGTCATATCGGTTGTTTGCATATCATTCATATTATTTATGGTAATCAATGACTTGCTCAGCTTCCTTACATTAGAAGTGTATGCTTCGTTAATCAAACTTGCATAAATCAAAAAAATTTTGTATTAAATTTAGTTAGACATCTGGGCCGCCACAAATTCATTTGCCGTTTGACCTTATCAGCAGCGTAACTGTTAGCGACAACAACATTAACAAATCAGATTTTTTTGTTTTTATACCGCGCAACTATTAGAATATATTGTTTTTTCCCCAGGCTTCTCGATCCTAACTTCATGATATTTCGCGCTTCATAACGTTCTCCGTCCTCCCTTCATTTTAGCCCTTTTTTTTCAGTCATTTAGAAAATATTGGAGTTCCTTTACTGCTATAAAAAAGTTCGCCTTAAACTTTGCAAAAATTTTCCAAATCATTCTATTACAGTCGGTCGGAATTGTTTGTGGACGATCCGGGTCGAGAAGGCCGAATCGGAGTGCAGCTAAATATTTCCCTTCCATATTTGTCGTGTTATTGTGAGTCGTTGTTGAATTGCACACTTCTAAACAAAACTTAATTTTTGTCTAGACATTGAGGCAGTTAATTTGGTTACTATAAATGTCATTATTTTTCGGATGATCCAGTATGGACCCTCTAAACTTCGACTTTAGACGTAGGAATCGATATACAAGATGATAATGGACGACATGAAGTTGGTTTTGTTCGTAATACGGAAAAAATACCAATTGGTAGCAGTGGCTGTAGGTTCGAAGGCAAATTTGAAATCAGCAAGGTACGATAGTATGTTAGAGAACTTAGCGAATAGACGGTGGGTTTATTTCGCACGATGAAGATTAATTGGGGCAAAATTTCGTATCGCTGTGAAAATGTCATGTTACTGAAAAATTAATAAGCAGGCTCGAATGATTGACTCTAAATCATGCTGTTTTCAATTATGAACGATACATAAAATATCACGAATTTATTTATATTCGGCAGGTACCAGGAAATTTTCATATAAGCACCCATGCGGCCAATACACAACCTGAAACGTATGACATGCGACATACAATACATTCTATTATTTTCGGTGACGATATCACTGTTAGCTTTCTTTTATTGTTGAACAGTATTTATCAGATAGCACTGGAAAGCTAGTCTTGAATGGAGGAAGCTTTCGCGAGATGAGGAGAAAAGAATTAGAATATAGAACAGATCACATCGGCTTCTTGATATCACCAAAAGTGATGTACGAAGGTTCAGATGTTTACGAGTACATAGTGATTTGTCAGATATGTGATATTTCAAATCGCTTTAAAATTCACGTAGAATTCCATATGCAAATATCCATATGTATTGCAGACGTCTGAAATACTTGGAAGCTTTAATCCATTAAAAGATCGTGAAGCTCTTCAGACAGATGGAGGTTTCACCCATGACTATGTGTTAAAGGTAAGTGCGTGTTATCATGCGTACACCGGATGTGCTTAGTTTTCACTGATATTCGGACACTCTTTTCGAGGTTGTTTTTGTTCCAATTTTTGTGTTGTTGGATATTTAGGTTTTTAAGATGATTTTACTTCGACCAACTTTCCCTTTTTTTATCCATTATTTCAACAACCCAGTAAGTGTAGCAGTGGTGATAAATTTCTCGAAATAAATTCTAATCCAACTGAAATTTCATCTATGATTTTAATTTCCGATTCTTTTCATTTTGCTACGTGAAACATGACTTAAGATAGTGCCATCAGTGTACGAGGATATTAATGGAAATAAAAAATATAACTATCAGTATACCTATGCACATAAAGAATACGTCACATATCATTATTCTGGCAAATTAATGCCTGCTTTATGGTTCCGGTATGAATTGCAGCCAATTACCATTAAATATACTGAAAGACGGCAACCATTCTACACCTTTATCACTTCTGTATGTTTTTGTTTTTTCCTGTTCAATGATATAGCGTTACGTAAACTTATTTCTGGATATAAAACTTACCTCTTGATGACCCAAATTTTTTTCGAGGGTAACTTGAATGTCTTACAACAACGGCTGTATCACCACTTCCACATTCTTTTGGATAAAGCTTTAAAATATAATTCCATCTTTGAAATAGATTTCTAACTTTTGCGTGTTCAGTTTTAGTTTGAAAAACATATGTACTGTATTATCCAATATTTTTTGATAAGATATAAACACAAATTTCAGATTTGTGCTGTGGTTGGTGGTACATTTACGGTTGCAGGTATCATTGACGCATCACTGTTTTCATTAACTGAATTCTACCGGAAACATCAAATGGGCAAACTGAGTTGATTTTTGGATAAGTCTCACTTTTTTCCTATTCTCTCTTTTTTATAGTTTAATAAGTGAAACATCTTTATCGTTTCTATACAAAAGATAAAAAGATCTTTAGGATTCTCGACCTCCGGGTGGGATGAGTATTACCTGAGAACAACATTTCACACAGTCATGACTTTTATATTTTCTTTGCAATTCCAATAGTTTGGTGCCATTGGCTTATCTTAAAATGTTTCTCAGAAAATTTCTTTGATCCAAAAATTTTCTTAAAATTTATCATATTCTTTGGCATCGTAGTAGGCTCAGAATTTCAATTTTTGTTATCAGTGATCTTTTTTTTCTGATCATTTGACTTACTATCTTTGTCGTATTCCTCTCTTTTCTCCTCAAGACATGACTCCGTCAAAAAATTTATGATTACCTTGAATTATCAGTAGTTTGGTGATTATACATAAAATGTTTTGTTCACTTGCAATTTAATTTTATTGGATGATAATTGATTTCACATTCTGTTGTACTCTTTGTCTTCGTAAATGGGGTTTTATTTATGTAAATGTTTATTTCATATTTTGCATATTTGTAATAATAAAGTAAGGAAGGAATTTGTCTTTTCATTGCAAACTTTGAAATGAAAAATTGAAATAGTGACGACTATATATGGAAGTCGTTGTTATTTGAACCGGAGAGAAGAAAGAAGGAAGGGTGAAGAAATTATTACAAGAGATTCTAAGATTGTCTTAGAGCCTTATACCTAAACACTATCCTTGAGAGGTGTTTAGTTGTATTTTACGTTTAGTTTAAAATATAATTCTTAACGAAAAACTAGTCAGAAGTACGTAATTCACAGATGAGCCATGAATTTTCCTTTGTTTCGGTAAGATACATAATCACACCACATCGATGAAGTTACTGCAGTAGTGCGATTTGCGAAGAGCAGCATTTTCCTCATGCCTTTCTACATTATACTCTCTTCACAACTTAATCAATGATCACTTCTATTCATAAATGAAGAAAACAACAGCTTAAATTGGCTAACTTCGGTACATTCTACGATATTTCGGAGAAATTTTTTCTCTTTTTCTTGGGTCGAATGATAAAGATATTGTAGAGAGAGAAATGATACGAATCGATTTAAATTATTCGAGACAATACTTAATGTATGACTGTTATAGAACTGGCACTTTGAAGTGACAATAATATGTCTGTCAGTAAATTAGCCGTGACTTGCTATTTCATCAGCAATTAAATATGAATAATTGAGCCAAGCATAATTTTCTGCTAATATGTTCATCTTTCCCTTTCACTTCCTCCTACCTCCTTCCTCTTCCACTGTTTGTAGTTTGCTCATACATTAGGCAATTTTCTTCTTAAAAGTTGACGATTGAATTTTTCCCTCTGTGTTGTTATTTTCATAACAAGTTTTTCCCATATAACAAAGATACGTTTTTCAATTTCAGAATAGTCACAATTAAAGATTATCATCCAAATCAGTCTTAATTTTCCTTCGAACAATAAGGATGTAAACACATACACATTAGTAGGGGTAGAAATATAAAAAGCAAAAAGATGCAAAAAATTGACGAGAAAGTAAGAGGAAAGAGAGACAAATGAAAAATATCTGCTAGCAAAAGGCTTTGATTTAATTTGCTTGACAATTTTATCGAAATTTGCGAACTGAAAAACTCGAAGTGTAAACTTCGCTCTATCCTACAACTCTTTCTTCAATTCTAGCAAACTGTTAGTTTGCAAGAAACCGCACCGTTTCAAGTCTAATCCAGAACGATTTCTTGCTTTAGTACTCGAGTTATGTCTTATTTTCTCATTTAAAGAGTTACCCTCAAAATTCTCGATTTTAACGTAATTTGGTATTACACTAAGTGCTCAATGCCTTCGAGCTCTTTTTTCGCACAGATGTTTTGATGCTTTGACCGACCACTGCAGAACAAATCAAACAAAGCAACTGTGCTATATTGCAAGAGTTCGAAAGTTGCATGATTGCATCACACCGCATCTACGACCACGGACACAAGTGAATTTTGGAATTTGCGTGATGGCAGCATAACATTCGCAAATTTTCCAGTTGTACGCTGCTAAACTGAGCGCTAAAATGATTTATCATCAACTAATTTTTTGCAACATCCGAGATAAAGCATAAGGCTTCTATGGTCACAAATCGACGTCTTCTCTCGACAGCTGATATCCATAAAAGTCAGTGCCACCTATGAAATTACGTTTTCTTTTTTTTAAACAAAAATTTCGATATAGAATATCTACTGTCGGTAATGGATTGATGCACAGCATATAAGATATTTTAAAAAGTTAAGAATTATGGAGGATGTTGATTTCTGCAATTCCTTTGGGGTCATCCAAATAACATTTTCCTCCATCTACTAATTTTTTTCCTCCGTTTATCAGAATTGATATGCTATTGGAATTCGTGCTCAGGCCAATATTCATCATTATAACTCAGTTGACAGAAGCCTTGCTAGCTTCCACTCTTCCTTTCTATCAATCTTATTATATAAACTATTCTTTTTATGTTTTATTAAAATTTGAAAATTGGGACTTTTCATTGTGACGAGAATGTTGGAGGAATTTGAATATCTAAGGGATATTAATTACTTGATTCATTGAGAAATTTAAGAGGAAAGTTGAAAAAATGTAGGGGAGCACCTTTTCTTGCAATTGTTATGCCTTAAACTTGAATAAATGATAATGCAATGCAAGATGAAAAGAAGACCAAAACCATTTTCATCCTATCATATCAGCTGCAAACGTTCATATATTTATTTTTTCCTTTTTTCATATATTTAAGTTTGTCAAAATTTAAACTGTACTGCGAAACTTCTATAATTTTTATTTGTAATTTAAAGTTTTGCGAAGACGGAAATTGAAGAAAAAAGAAGTGCAGTTGGAAGTGGTGCATCGGCCGACGTTGGACTATTTTTTTAAGAAAATTCGAAAAATCCTTTTGTTTCAGTTCATCTCTGTTTACTTAGGTTGGTTAAAATTATATGCTAGAAGTAACAGAAGCAAAATATTTGGAGTAACGTCTTTTCTTACTTTTTTTCTGATAAACAAATGTTTATGATTTACGCAGAAATAATTGCCGAACTTAATAGTCATATGCTGAAACACTTTAATGTAATTGTAATGAAGGAAGTAATCTCATTTCCACTTTCTTCAATTGAATTTTCCAGTGCGGAAATGAGAGGGTTTAAATTCAGTTGGTTTCATTCTTTCTAGCATTTCATCGCCTCGACGGCTTGATAGAAATTTTAAATGAATTTTGTTAGAGAGACTTAGTTTTGACAAATTCAAACTAACGGAAGTGGCAGATGTAGCTCGAGAAGCTTCATATAGTGTGGTAAGTCCCTTTTTGCTTTTACATCTTTTAAAGAGAAAAGCTGTTTTGTTATCATTTTCAATTAAATTTCATAGTTCATCACTCGATTAAATTGTCTGTCACTACACATACCTGCACAATACTGAGCAAAATTGGCAATTGGATAAGAGTAAACTGGATGACTAATATGAATCCTTTTATAAGTCATTCAGTAGAACTAAATTAATGAACGATCATTTTATTTAGAAACTAACGAGCACTTCTTGCATCATGAACCGAATTTCTGAAATGTAATCCGTAACAGTGATGAAGTGTTGAAATGGGTTTTTCTGAACTTTTCCATCGCCGGTTCAGTATTTTCTACAGTAGTCTGTGAAATGTTGTCACAACTAGTATCTGCAATCCAAAAAGATGGGGACTTCAATCTAATGATAAACCATGGAGTTAATGAGCAAGAAGGAAATATAGACTAAATCTCTCAAATCAGCGAAAAACCATCCATCACATAAGAACTAAAGACAATTACAAACAATCATAAGGAACTAAAAATAAAATCGCTTGTACAAAATCTAATTAAATGATATGATTATAATCGCTCTGCCACATGATTTTGATGTAACATTACCAAGTATTCATCCGCTTATCACCGAAATCAATCATTAAAGAATGATTGTGATTCAGATCAACTGAGTGAGAACTTTTGTAAAGGAGAAGCTTAACTTCAGAAAGAACTCAGTGTGGAAAAGAATATAAGAAGTGTAGAAGAAGTATCACTGCCTGTCTGTTTCCGAATCTAAATTAGGAGTTAATCATCGGAGTCTTATCCATCATCTATTATTGTCTTTTCTTCCATTAGCCTTCACCTAAATCGTCACCGGCATTCTTGTATTATCAATGTCATTGCCTTTAAAAAGCAATAATTATCGCTTCCCACCTGTAATTTGCCATCACTCTGAGAATAAACCGATTGTTCAAAGTGACAATTTTCTTAAACTTTTTGATATATCTTTACTTGCTAGCTCAGAATATAACACACGCATCAGGCCACCCATGTTAGCACTCATAATTATCTTGCCACCTTCCGCTTAGTTTAAGCGCTTGATTGGAAAACACGTGCTCTTCTTATATTTTCAATTTCGCAATATTCAGTATTCTAGGATCAATTTTTACGCCACGAACGAAGTAATTCAGTGAAGTAATTAGTAGAGGTCAAAATATACGTCCGTAGAAAGATGTGGGTGCTGAAAGGATCGCTTGATTATATGATAAATAAAAATATCTTTTTAACCGTCTGATGTTGCCAAGGTAAATAGTACCACAACAGCGACTTCAAAGATTTTTTCTTAAATTTGGAACTATTTCCTTCTGTATGAAGAAAATGTCGTCCTTTATTCAAACAAAAAGTTATTGTGAAGTGGGAGGTGATGGTGCGCAATGTTATTGCATTTGTTTTTATTACGATTTGAAAGAGTCTTACCAGCAACACTGCAATCCTTAAATGAACGCAAGTCACATTTTTTCTCTGCTGGGTAGCTCATCGAACGTTGAACCTGGTGGGTTTTGCTTTATTCATTAATTTGAATTTTAACAGCACTCTCACCTTTTCTTTTCTAAAATTCCATTAAGAAATGAAAAATTTGAAGCATAGTATATTATGTTTGCGAAATTCTGCTTCTATTTTGTGAGGCAAAGATGTAGTACGGATCTGAATAATGTAATGCAATTGTCCACTGTTTAACTGACAATTCCCTGCGGTTATCTTAGCTGGCGGCGTTTGTAGTAGTTTCCGGTAATTAATTTAATTTTCGCTAATCAAGCTTTTTATAAACATTATTCTTGCTATACTCTTTTTTCCACTATTCCTTCATGAGGGAATCACTTTCTATTTTCCATTCCTTCTCTCCTCACTTATCCTTATTTAATGATTTTTCATTTACATATGGAGCTATGGATAAAGCACAAAGTTAGGTAAGTTACAGGTGCATTCATTATTCATCCTTCATATTACTTGTTTGTTTATTTATTTAATTATCTATTTAATATTAGCTTAATTATTACGTATTTGCTTGACCGTCTCATATTTTATTTATCTGACTGATATGAAAGTGAGGAGAGCCAATTTAGCTAGAACGAAACAATAAATTAAATTTGCTGGAAGTTATTTAATGATTTTTCATTTACATATAAAGTTATGGATAAAGCACAAAGTTAGCTAAGTTACATGTGCATTCATTATTCATCCTTTATATTACTCGTTTGTTTATTTATTCCATTAAACAAATATTATTTTATTTTAGGTACAATAGAACTTTTGATAATTGCAAAGTTTAGAGGAATATATTGAGAATTCTTGTTAAATGAACATTTGTTAAAAATTTTTGTTAAATGAGGTAGCAGAGAAAGCGAACTTTTTTTTACAAAAATTAAGCTCTTTCAAACTTTTGAAAGAGCTTAATTTTTGAAAATAACTTCTTGAAAATCAAACTCTTTCAAAGTACTTCTGCTGAGATATCTTAAGTTTCTGCAAGACAGCTTGAAATGAAGCAGAACTTAGGCGTTGAAGCAGAAACTATTTAAATGCGGTGAAAATGAGACCATCAAAAGCAAACGGAAAGGGCGGAAGATTTCTGTCCTCAGATGAATGTAAACTCATCCTGAAAACCATAGGCAGCATGAATTTACAGTGTAGTAGGATGAATCGATACCCGTGATTCCTCTAAACTGTTTTTTGGTCTGAAATTTTTCTAATTTAAAAAGACTTGCTTCGAATATGTTCTGATCCGCAAATAAATACAAATAAATTTGACATTGAAATGCATTCTTCGGTAGATGGCAGCTATGCTATTTGTTAATGATTTATTTTTATCAAATGATTTTTGATTTGTGTTCAAAATGGAAATGCTAAAGAGGGCGGAACATAATATCAGAACTACAAACTGCGGTAGAATCACAGTGAAGTGCTTAGTATGTACAACAAGTGGAAGGAAGAAGAAGGAGGGCGATGGATTGGATAGATGAAGAAGCTGCAACGCACTTCTTAGCAATGAAACTGTTAAAAAAAGACTATGGTCAATAAGTTATGGTTATTCTTGCCATCACAGTTTTTTGAGCACCGTCGAACCAAGCAATGTTGTAAACTAATTAGTTTGTCGTCAGAATGAGTGACTATTTCACAGATTAGTTTAGGTGACCTAGTCAACACACCTTTCCATTTATTGGAGAACAAGGTAATTTACACATAATGTCGCATTTTGCTCTTCATTATTAAACTACGCTTTCCAGAACTGAGCATTTTCTCTATTCTTTTAATTTGTTTTTCAATTTTTAAAATGATACAAAATCAGCTTTTTAAACGATTTAGAAAGCTTGCGGAACTTGTCATGTGTTAGCTGAAAGAAATACTCAAAGTTTTCAAGCATCTGTTTAAAATAGTAAACTGCAAGAAAAAAATGCAATTCGCTAATATCCTTATTTTTAAGTTAACATTTTACATCTGTGTCATCTGGTTTTGAATTTCCTAGGGAAAAAATAAGGTAGTTTGTAATATTTATAAAAAGTTCCTCATCTTGGAGAGAAAAGAATGTGCGTCAGATGTAAAAATTTCTGTTGAGATCAGATTAAAAAAACTTGAATTATTATAGAAATTTGCACTTATTAGTAAGAAGTGAAAGGAATGGGAAATTCTCTCCCTCTTGCTTATCTATTATCAGAACAAGCAATTAATCATTGCAGATGAAGGGAAAAAAATTGTTTTTCAATTACAAATTGTTAATAAATCTTGACATGCGCATATGGAGAGATTAAATGGCCGTCTCATTTCCATTTCATTTCCCTCTCACCTTCTCCTATACATTTCTTCCTCCCTTCTCTTGCATAACTTTAATCTACTGATTTCATTGTCATCATCTTTTAGTGATAGTGCTTTTAGTGATGACCAGCCTTCCTTCTACAAAACTGAAAGGTAAAACTTTCTTATACACTACTTTATGGGACAATTAAAGGTCTCGGATTCGGAGCCTTCGAATACGAATAGTGCTGTAAACATTAGTTCAGGAGTTCTAGATGATTACACATTTCCGTCTGAAATATTCATAAATATTATAATAGCAACCGAAGAATGTCGAGAGAAGCAAGTCCTTAAATGAGGAAGGATGTGTCTGGGCTCCTAAATTACTGGATTTTTTTCATACAGACCTCATATATTATATTTTTCTCTTTTTCATTTTAACGAAAAATAAACTAACAAAATTAAATTAGGCAAACTCATTTCCTTTTAAATTAAATGGATCATTTTTTCATCGCAGTTAGACTGTTAGTGAGATAACTCCTTCCCAAAATATTTATTCTATCTTCGCACCACAATGTTGGTGACTTCTGTATTCTCCTCTCCTCCTCCACCAGAATTCAATCTCTTGTAGGAAACGAACTTTATCATTGATAATTTCCTGCAGCGCTTTAACACCGCAAAATTTCGTGCCATTATTGAATGAAACAATTTGAGATTAACGTTTCGGTGTCTACACACGATCCGCCTAATATTTCTTGCTAAGTCTTTAAAGCGTTACTGTGGCAGATTCAGATAAGTAAGCAAATTATCATTATTCATCCTTTTCACACCATAAAACTTTTTCTATTATCACTAATCCATCTTATAAATATCACTTAAATGAACTAACAAAATTTGCTAGCTTTAATTGACAGTTTTTTCTTTTGAAAAAAAGTGTTATCGCGCAATTTTAAGGTTCTGCATAATTTTATTCTAACGACTGCACGTTGCATTTAATTGCATTGCTAAGATCCGACGTATCGATCATTATTCAGACATTTAAGTTCCAAGTGCCTCTACGGCTACATCAAAAATTTGTAAATAGAAGAGATATTATGACAGAACTTTTGGCCACTATATGGCAATGTCTTTTCTGTTTGTGTTCGAGTTAGGTACTGTCAGAAACTAAGAGGACGAATTATAATTTATTACGTTGAGGACGATTTCATGCAAATTCATTATTATTTTAACACTTGAACTGTGCATGTTTCTGATGCCGGGAAACAACACTGGATATGTCGAATTGGAATTACACTAAGAACAGCATTGTTATGAAATTACCGTTTAGATACCTGAAGTAAAAGGTAAGCTACAAGTCATCAGCATCAGTCTTGCAATCGCTACCTTAAAAAACGCTAATAAAAACTCTACATAACTATGCACAGCAGTAGTAGTCAGCTATGCAAAATAAAGGCTACAGTTACGTAATTAAGCGTGTACCATTTCGAACTGACAGGCATTATTATCAGCAGCAGCGCTGAATCGTCGTCATCATTTCACTAGTAACAATGCTTTTAACAATATCGCTATAATTACGTACGTCATTACATTCTGGCGATGTTACCAATCTGAAAATATAAAAAGCAAAAAAAGTGGCGCTTTTGGATAAGTGCTGATCAATTAAATGTATGCCTATTCTTAACTACATTGCCATGCGATGAACAATTTTTCTATCTTTAGAAACCGTGCCTTTTTACCTTTTTTCTTGAAATGACCCTAAAATACTCAAATTATTCCGCAGTATTTAAGGCCTTCCATAACTTTTGAATCTGCTAAACTTTACTATTCCATAAACCTTTCAAAATAACTAAGGTTTGCATAACTTCACACTCATCTCGCCATTCATTAGGGTCATGAACTTATTTACTGCTTTATTTTTATCATTTTAAGGAAATTTTGCAGTTATGGATGATTATTTAAATTTTTATGATCCTCTAGGATTCACTTGCATTTGATAATTGATAATGGATTGTTGATGAGGATTTATGCTTCTTCATGATGCTCTTTTTTGCTCTTAGAATGTCGTTCCTGTAACATGCGGATTTTATGAAATATGAATTAAACTTCTGTGATTGCAAGCTGTTCGCAGCAAATAGACTTTTTTCAGTTAAACGAACTTTATTATCAGCCATTTTTATTGATTTGGCAGGAACTTCCAAACGATTCTGCCCGTGCATTTGTGTTGAAATAATGTTTAGACTTCACAGGTTCGAAGTAGTTCAACGACTATTCGTTTTAGATCTTATTAGTATATCTCTTTATTTAAAAAAGTTTTATTCAACTCGTAAATTGTTTTAGAAATAGCAAATTCTGAGATTGAAATTGTTATAGTATGAAGAAGAATAAATGCTTGCATGCAGTGAATACAATAGTAAAATTTTAAATTTAGCCCATTTAATTAGCTGGAGTAGTGATATCAAAGATCATTTAAACACAGCTCCTGGTTATTGACGGGAAACAGATATCTGGAAATATGTACTTAGAATTAACTGCTTAATTTACACTTTATTTATTTACTTTTTTTTACAGTTTGCCGACAAAAACATACATTAAAGTCAATGATTTCTTTTATTAAGATCAATTTTAATAAATAATAGAAATAACTTTAATGCGTTCTCCGTGCGGTGCAGTAATTTCTCCTTTCTGTCATTTTTATTTTCTGTAATTTTTACAGCTATTCGAGCATCTTTCCAAGTAATTGTTAGTTGAAATCATTTCATACTGTTCCTAATTAAATAGATTTGATAATACTTTTACCTTATCCATTATTGCCGGCAATTAATTAGGAAAATTATTGCCATCACTACTCGTAATTGCTTTATTTCACATCGAAAAAATAGAAAGCACATAGCTATTTCAGTCGTAATGAGAAACTTTTATTTATCTTTTACATCTTTAAGAATATTTTTACAACACAGATTGACTTGATCTTAAACTGCACTGTAAATTACAATCAATTGACTTTCACTGAACTTCTCTGCAAATCCATGAACTTATTACTATTCTCTACAATCTGATCCGACCTGTTGATTTCGAGTTAGAATTAAGCCATTCAAAAGGGGTGAAAATGAATATCTTATCGAAATGGTAAGGTAAGGGTGAATAGTTTTCACTGTACAAAATTCGTGATTTATGAATTAAATGAATTTGATTTTTCTTATAAATTTAATGAAAATGTAGCTGAGTTGCATTACATCTTTGTAATTCCATAATTTTTTTCAAGGTAAAAAGGCTGGCAAAGTTACCAATTTGGAAAATGCGTAAATAAGGAAAGGCATGTATGAATAAATGCATCAGAATAAGTAGAAGTATGACGAAGGAGATATTCAGAAGAAGGATAAGGGGAGGAAAAGAAGGCGAAGAGGAAGAAAATGCATGGATATCTTGTTATGGAATTTAAATCCCTTATGGATAATCGTATTTAGTACTAATTGGTAGAATAAATGATACGTACGTAACACGCAAATTAGATGCTCTCACTTCTTCATTGCATGTAGGAAAATTTTTTTTTCATTTCTTTTTGAGTAGCTTCCATTTTAACTGCCATAACACTTAATGCATTGTGCGCGTATGTTTTGAAGTATATCTATACATATATATATATGGATTTTTAAACACATTTTATAAAAGTGAGTTATTAATTTAAATATTTGTTTGCAGAAACAAGAGTGCCATGATTATAGTAAGAGTTACTTTGATAACAAAACTAGAAATTTTTTCTTGAGTAAAATTGCTATCGCATCTTATAATACTCTATCAAGCTATTGATTATCTCTCGCTTATCTACAATTTGAGGTTATCACTAACATTCTTATGAAAGCAATATCAATTTGACCACTGTTATGTTATTGACGAATAACTTTAGAACTAAATGTAGAGGAGAGAAAAAAATTTGTGATCAAATATCAGGACATTTTTTCCAGACGTATCCTAAGCCTAAGCCGTTTAAGTACTTTCGCATATGAAAGGATTTACTTAGTTATTTGCACAGATGAAGTGAGATGAAAGTTATTCCAAATGGAATTTAGAGCATTTCATTTCATTACTCTTTACTTCCTTTCTTAACCTCTCTTAAAGTTAAAAGCGAGAAAGACATGATTTTTGTATTTCCGCTTGCAACATTGCATTATTAATTTATTAGTATTTCAGTGAAGAGACTGTAGTAGATTAACTCCGTTCTTATCCATCTCTGCCTAGTTCAAAAAATGAACGGTTGACAAGTAGCTTATTATAAACGTAAATGTTACATATAGATGTAACTGTAACCGTGGTATCTTCAAGTAATCAGAAGGATTTGTGAATTAATGAGAGATTGGATTGAAAATCGTTGAATATAAGTATTTGAGAACGTTACAAGTTATAGCAATTTATTTGTCTAATTTTCCTATTCCAATTTTTCTCCCAACTCCACTTTTTGTTGGCTCGAAATTATTCAATCGGAGCTTTGGTGGCTAACGTACTCGAGAGAGAGAACATAGGTGTTTGAAATTTAGTACTTGCAATAGTCAGCAAAGCCTTATGCAATGTGCTTTTCAAAAAATTTTAAAGTGCCATAAGTCTCAAGGCTTATGTTTGACTGGAAGAACAGATTAATTTTGAATAAGAATTACATTTGGAACTTGAAGGTTTCTAATTTTCGACAAAAAAATTGCTATTTTTTATCAAAAGAAAAGAGAAATGGGAAGGATTGCTTCAACTGATTGTTATTCCTCTCCCCGTCATCCTTGGAGAGTCTACATGATATCCAGAAGTGTTCCGTTACCGCTGTCATCCAATTCCTGTTATTTATTGGTTGCAGCATGACTCGGTTTCCATAATGCCGCCTACCACTATTACTTCATTTCCTTTCCCTGCCTTTCACTCCCACACCATTCGAAGAACTGAGGCTTTCCTGAAGAATGGATAAGCCTTTCTCGTCAAATAAACTTACCTGATGATAGACAGCCAGACAAGTATGAATTTCAACAAATATATGTGTCTAAGATAAAATAGGCAATTGAACTGTCTTATTGAGACCATCACCAAGGCCATAGCAAAGTAACGATAACTACCCGACCCAACCGAATGTTTCAAATCCAAATCTATTCAGGCTTCTTATTTCTCCTTCTTCCTCACTTCATTTCTCGTCTTCTCTTCAACTTCTCACCCTTTCTCTTTTCACTGTTTATATCCCTATTTCTCTGTATTATATTTGTTGGCATGCATTTTTTTTCTGCTTAATATTTAATTCGAAGGAAGGAAGGTACCATATTGAAATATATGTTGCACCTCACAAATGACAGGATTCAGATGGCATATTGTCTAACGATGCGTCATTGATTGATTTATGTCTCGAAGAAAGACTGCTACAATTCTCTTTTCTTGATGAACATGTATATGTCACTGGAAAAAGCGAAAGTGAAATAAATGTTGTTTGATCTTTTGGAAAGCATCGGATACTTCCTGGAGACTGCGATAAGCTTCCAAAACAACACCCTTTCGTCGTGGTGTAATAGTAGCCTTTGAAAAAGTGCTGAACAAGGAAAGGAGGTGGAGGAACAATCAATCTTTCATAGATATCCAATCCTTCCTGTCAAACATTTATTAGTCGTCAGCATGAATTTAACCAAATTTTGAACTCTCATCTGAAAAAGAAGCAACTACCTTTACCAGACGTAGTGAAATTTCATTCTGTAACATTTTGGTAACTATTCCATGGCCTGTGCTTCTTATCTATGAATAGTTTTGGACTGTGTTGAAATAGATGGAAATATTCGATTTCAATAGCCGACCTAAATAGCAAATAAAACACACATATATATGTTTGGAAACTGCTGAACTTTTTTAAAGTTTTTCTAAAGAGAAAAAATTATGCGGAGCAGGTGTCAATTGTAGTTGTTGTTGGACGAGAAGAAATCAGGTAGTTTGAGCACTACGATGGCGAATTGAAGTAAATCGAGCAGGTATGCTGTGCCACAACGACTCATAAATAAGTGATGCTTGCTAATCTCATTTCAGGACATTTTTTGCATCTTTTTTACTTATTCCGATTTACAATTTCTCGTTATTTTTCTGAAGCAACCTCAATTGTCTCATTCTTTCAGGTATTATCTACTATTTTCTGTGATCTGTAAGATGACCTGTTTGCCACTGACTAATTTTCTCTTTATACTAGCTAATTTTTCATACTAGCCCACTAGCCAATTTTTTCCTTATGCTCATATTTAGTCTTTTTTCTCACAACCGTTGTGGAAAAAAACTGCCGAAAATATGAAATTAAAAATTTCAATTATGAAAAAGCATAATTCATCACTTATTTTTTTAAAGAGGATAAGTCAAACGAGCAGCCATTACCTGGCATTTTATAATGAGTTTGAAATATGAATTTTCTAATAACAATTTTTTATCCAATGTAACTTACAACACTCGGCAATGTTAGGTTATTTTCTTGAAAATCATCATTTCTGCCACACGAGGAATTAACCGCAACCAAATTAATATTACGAATTAATATTACTTACTATCTAAATGTCTTTAAGCTTCCATCAAATGAACGAAAAGCATGACCTCCTCAGAGTTTATGTGCTGTTATTGAAAAAACGAAAGAAGGAATTGGATGAAGAAAACAGCATATTACCATTATGGAATGAATCGACTATTCCCTGCTTAATGAGTTGATAAATGAGGCATAGAAAAGGATCCTCGAGGATATCAAGGTGATGAGATAATAGGATGCGGTTGGAATGATAGAAGAAAAACGTGTTCACCAGTTTTGCATCATTTATCCAAGCTAAAAACATCCCATTTATAAAAGTTGACATTTTTATTCATTCTCATTTAATTGAAAAAATTCCTTCTCTTTCTAGTTTTTTTTCTAGTCCCTTACTACTTCGTTTAGAAGTCTTTTGCATCACGTGCTTCACTTGTTCTGAGTCAAAAAGTATAAATATGAAATATGAATGTTTTGAATTTACATACAGTTGCTTTAAACCATGTACTTTCCTAAATTCAGCTTAATTCAATAGAATTCATTTTAACTCATTCAAAATAAATTTCATTTAGTTCATGTTATTTCAACCTTCTTTGTCCAGTGTTTCAATGCAGGTAGTTTTGGTGACTATAAATCAGTTATATAAAGCGAATATTTCTACCTTTAAATAAATTGTCATATGCATATTACGGTTTGCTCTTTTCTTATGGAAGCTAAAGGCCTAATCATTTTTGACATCGCCCACTATTGCACAGGCCACTAAGGAAATGTTAGCATCCAAAAAACTTTTCCTCATTCAAGCTTCTCGGAGTCTTCGACACAGAGCAATGGATGCAGACCTTAGGTAAAATGGGCACACCTGATCTCACACAGTTTAACTTGGTTTCATCCGCCTTCTTATATATATGGTTAATAGAAATCAAAAGTTAGCAAATTTATTGCCATTTATCACTTCTTTTCAACTTTTTGCCAGAGAAATTGTTTACGAAATTGCCAACAAATGACATTTCCTTACAGTTTTAACAAATCTCATCATTCTTTTCTTTTCTTCTTCCTTTACATTTGAAAACAATTTCTTAATTGATGTTCAGGGACCCATAAAATACTAGAAATACCTGGCCTATTTTATTAGTTAGCAGTAAACCTGTGGTCTACCAATGCATTAGTTAGTGATAGCAAAATTTTCTTTTCTGCTTTTTTAAGGCATTAATGAAATTGTGTCCCAAAGTGAGTTGTGAGTAACATTGATTGTTGAGTTTTCGGAGAGTTGCTCATTGAGAAACCAATACTTTCTGTTGCTATTGGAAACATTATTTTAAATATTACTTTGAAGTAATAATTGTTGATGGAAGTTTTATGTTCGTACATTAATCCTACTTAAACACATCAATGGAAGCCGAGGAAGCACCACTTTGTAATGCCAACTACAGATTAACAGGCTCAAATAACCACAGTATCATCACTGCCTACTACTAATACTGCCACTGCCACTAGTACTGTTATAATATTTCGGTCTTGTCAGAGTTTCTCTCTTATCAGTCATGTTTTTATGTTTAGTGAGGGAAAAGCATTTAGTTTTCGAGCCGTTAAAAACATTGTGTTGGGAAAGTAAAAGTACTTTGGTTCATCGGTACTGATTACTATTTGAAATCGTTGTAATATTTCCGTTAGTCTGCAAACAGTCACTCGAAAATTTCAGCTGGTAGTACTGTGAACTATGATGACCTTTCAGCCATTTCTGCTGCTGTATGTATCCAAAAAAAGAGCAATCGTTGCATGTTTTCGCCAAATCAGTCGGCAAATCGAATAAGTGTTGCTCGAAGTGATAAGAATCGCGCACCATATGTACCGCAGAAACAGCTAGAACAACAGAAGTCTCAGAAACAACCGTATTGCGGTCCTGAAAATTCATCGGGTGAAGAATCTATTGGTATTCGATTACCTCGCCTCTTGAATACCGGTACCCAGAGTTCCACTACGACAGCAACCAATCGGTTACCTCTTCCTCCTCCACCACTACCACCACCACAACCACGACGTTCAGCTACGACATCCATTAGTCTCATTCCACTATCCTACCACCAACGAATAGCTGAACAAGACACGCCATCCGACCAACAACTTACTTCTGAATTTTTGGAAATTAGGCTTGATGCTGTTTCGAAACCTTGCTGGGTACAGGCAAGCCTATCAATTTTTACAAAACAATTTAACAATAGTTTTGCAAACCGTTTATTTAGCTCATTCTTGTATTTTTCATACTAAAATTTTTATTATCATTGAGATTAAATATTTTAACAAGTTCAATTAAGAGGGTCCAATTTGTTAGTTTTCAGTGGTTCTTCAGATTCTATTTTGTTGTAGTGTTTAAAAGGCACACCCTAATTTAAATCTTCCCCATGAACCTAGAATTTACCTTCATGAAAGCAAAAAGTAAAGTAAAAAGATATTTGCATGTATGTAAATATGGACGAATAAAGTTTCCACCCATGAAGTTCGACAAATGTTTTTGAGATTTTTTCAGGCTAATGGGGAAGCAACGAGTAGAAGAAATTACTGAGAAAATGACAAATCAAAAGAGATAGTACCTGAAATGAAATAATCATAATCATTACTGATAATTATGATAATCGCAGTGAATGTAATGACTAGGGAGATGGCAATGATGAATAGAATAGGCGCAAGATACATCATATATATTATTATAATAGCAATGAATACAACAGTTACAGAAGACTGATAACAGTAATAGTAACTGGTACTGTGTATGCAGCAATAAGTATAACCAAATAATGGGATCATTTCAGCGGACGCCAGTAGAGAAAACTCGTCACTCAGACTCAATCCCTTCCTATCAGGTACATTATCGGATATGTCTGTCTATATGTGTATGTATATATATTCGTGTGTGTGTGTGTGTGTGTGTGTGTGCGTGTGTGTGTGCTTATGGTGTCATTTCGGTTGTGTTGTATGCATGTTTATCAGTGTGAATTGATTATGAAGCTGCTGTCCTCGTTCAAACCTTTCAAGAGTTTAATTTCCTTTGGAGTGGGTGTCAAAACTCGAGATTTCGAATGGGTCTGACAATAAGAGAGGAATAATGGTTTCTGGATGAAAGAAATACCATTTGCATGTTTGAATGTATGCTAATGACGGATAGTAGTGATGTTCTTGCCTGAATGGCTTCTGTCTTCACTTAAGCAAATTGCCCACTAATCCAGCTATATTTGCTTGATTCCAATTTAGCTTTTTAGCTCCTTCTGAATACTGAGGTCGGAAAAATACGCATCCTATAATATTTCGGAACGAGGCATCTTTACAAGGATCAATAAACTTTTTTGCAGAGATTATGCTTATGCTTATCATTGTTATTATTGTTGTTGTTGTTTACTATTATATCATTATCATTGTCATTATCATTATCATATGAATGGCTCACCTTTCTCATTAATTACGTATCGATGCATTCTATTTTTCTCGAATTTCACTTTCATTTATAACCATTCTTCTCATAAAAAATAAAATCAAAAGATAAAGTAAGGTTTGGAACATAATCGTCTTAAAGGCTGTAAGGTTCGTCTAAATAATTTTTTCTCTTTACTCTTGTCATAATGTAAACTTCTACGGTAATGTAAATTGAGTGACGGAAGCACATTTCTTTTAAACCATCTCATTTTTGATTTTTCAAAATGATGCAATAAATCATCAAACAGAATTCCACTTCATTTGTTGCTAATCAAATAGTATAAATTTTTACGTTAATTGTTAAAATTTATTTAGTCAATTTTTTTCTCAGTAGTGAATGATTGACATAAAACTGCAATTTTTAAATTTAGAGTATGAAACTTATCTCTGACAAATTAATTGGCTATCCATGACGTTTAACGATCATTTCGGGGGACTGCAACAAACCTGATTTTAACGGTGTATCTGTGTTAGGTATTCAGGACCTTTTTTCATTGCCGTGATAATAAAGAAATGATTATTTGGATAAAAGACCTATCAAATCGTTTAGCATTTTGAGGCTTCCAGTTTTCCAATAGTCCATGCAAAATGTGTTTATCTTTTCACGTTTCTTTTCGAACGTTAAAATCGACGCTGTCTTCGAACTGAATATTCCAAATGTGCGGATAGATATATCGGAGCATCATGGCACTATTTGCCTTTTTTGGACTTCAACAAATGATATGCAAAGGAAAGCATCTCATAATTTAGCACGAAAGTAAGAAAGTGCACTTTTTTGATGAAATATTCGCATTATATTATTTATGCAATAAAATTTCCTATTTAGAGGGGGCGCAAATCGGCGAATAATTTCAAACATCCTTGCTCAGAAGTGTCGAACTGTATATACATCGTTGTGCGAATTGTTGAGCTCATCACTACTATGATATTTTTTGCTAATTTCAGGAATTTACTTTCTTTCCAAATGGCACTTGTATTTTTCTCATCAGATGTTTTTCTACTCCAACTGTCGTTCTTTTTTCAAGTAACAGATTATAAAAGTAGGACAAATTATAAAAACTTCTAAATAGTTGCTATGAAAAAACATAATTGTTGTTCGTGGTGTTAGAATGACAAATGAATATTCAAATACGTCTTCATTAATTTCTGAAAATCTTATGATGTTAAGCCAAATCCGTTGCTTGAAAAACTTTCATTGCTAACAGAGTGTTAATAAGTGCGAATGATTTTTGTTATCATGTCGTACTTAGTATTTTCCCCATCGATTCAATGATAAAAGTACCTCAGCAAATTTATCGATCCCCCTTTTGTTTTCATAAAAACTTTCACCTGAAAAAAGAAGCAACGTTTGTTCCTCCCGTGACTTGTTTAAGAGTACACGGCTTAGTAAGTTATGTCCACAAAGGAAAATATATTCAGTATACTTGTTATTTTAGTTAAATTGAATTGAACCAAATCTTTGCATTTGGTCCCAGAGAGTTCTATGAAATTATAGCTTTTTCATTGCAAATTCAATTTGTTCAATCGTTGTCCTACTTGTGTCCAACCTTTCTATTGCATACGCGTAGTAGCCCGAAGATTGTATGCCGAAAATTCTAGTTGATTTTCTAGACCCAAATTTTCTTGTCCACACATGGAATATTTAAAATCTAAGTAAATGTTTTGAGGAAAATTTAGAGCAATTTAATAACTTGCTAAATCTGCATGCGTCAATAGTCTTCATACTTATTAAACATAATACGCAATTGCAAGTCTTATGAATTGCATATTTAACATCTTGCATGATGACTTTTTACCTAATTCAAAGACGTTTCCCACTCTATTCATTATATTATATAAATCATCGCTTTAAGTGGAAAATTAAAATTGAAAGTTGGAATTTAATGTCTCTCTCTATCTACTGATACTTTGGCGTCTTGGTGTCTTTGAACTTTTAATGAAATTAATAAAACCAAAACTAAACAACCGTTTTTATGTCCCTAACTACTTTTAATTAAGGAATATATTTTCAAAAAAGCCTTGCTAATTTTCTTCGCATGAATTTAAAAATTTTGCAAGCTTAAATTAAATAGTTGTTAATCGTAATCTCCTGGCATTGTAAAATTTTTTTCCTGTTTATTTTTTGAAGTCTTATTTTTCCTTTGTACTTTGAAAATCTAACGTAATTACATGACGAATAAATTTTAAACTAACAAATTACAAACGTTAAAATTTGACTAACCTCATTTTTCTTACTTTTTCAAATAATAATTAAAATGATTTTCCCCTCTCTTTCTGAAGAGAGAATGGCACTGAAAATATATCGAAATCACTCATTATCATCGAGACTTTTATGAAATTCCGAGTTATTTCGTGAAATAGCGGTCTATTTTTAAAAGTTCTAAAAAGGTGTTTTAAGTTTAATTTAAGTGATGGTGTATAAACAATCATTTGAAGGGAAAAAAATAGCTGTAAGGTTGCTGGTAGCGCAGTGTCCATAATGAGGGAACTGTAATGTTGAGATAAGCAGATAAAAAATTGCAAAGAGAGATTTATAAAAGAGACCTTTCTCAGGAGGATTTCTATTAATTGCTAGAAATCGAAAAACTTGTGCTTCTTTTTTGTCTGAAATGATTACCATCTAAGTGCTTGTTAGATTATGACGTACCATTCTATCTTGTTTTGTCGCCTTCATAAATAATTTTTTTTTAATAATTTCTATCTTCCAATTCGTTTCCTTGATGTTGAATTATTACTTATTACACTCTGAACGAAGTTCGCCCTTAGGCTTTGATAAGTAGCACAATAGTTTGATCGGTGAAATGAAATAAATGCTCACTTTCCTAGCATTGTCTCAAATTGTTCGATTGTTGCACTTCTATTGTTGAGGGAAAAAATCAATAGCTTTACGCAACCGGCAGTAAAGTTATATTAATTAGTAAAGCAATTCTCCTTTTTCCATATTTTTTAGGTCAAGAAGCTGTTGGGCGGAACACATCAGTTGCGCATCGACGGCCATCACGTCGGAAGCGCTGGCCCTGGCGCTGGTATTTCATCTTTAGTATTTCGAAATTAATTTAAGTTTCCAAATCAAATTTGTCGTGATGGCTATTTTAGTGAATTTCAATTACCTTAGAGAGAGCGAGCTACGTATGTAATTCCTGTAAAGTTTCTTCTGGGAAATGATTAACTCTACGGGAAAAGCACTAAGAAAAAGTAAATAAACAGCGAATTAAAAGAACATAGAGTTGGGAAGTAGTATGAAATAAGAAGGAAAAAACCATACTATGCTATAAAGCAACTTGCCTGTATTACAGAAAATGTGGAATATAAGAGCCTTTGAGATAATAACTAACTATATATATACCAGGCCACGGACACAAAAAAGAGTTTGGTCCAGGGATGATACTGTACTATTTGGCGACCGCTTTTCGAACTCTTTATCCACGACTTGATGATGATTTTGTTGATAAATTGAATTATTATTACACGACTACGATATGTAAGTTCTCTCAGTTATAATGATAATGTCTCGCAGTTAGAAGTGTTGTAGAACAAAGAACTGCCTTCTTTTTAACGTTA
The DNA here is from genome assembly GCA_013365375.1 of Litomosoides brasiliensis. Taxonomy (NCBI): domain Eukaryota; kingdom Metazoa; phylum Nematoda; class Chromadorea; order Rhabditida; family Onchocercidae; genus Litomosoides; species Litomosoides brasiliensis. The sequence goes on along the minus strand of JABVXW010000144.1, from coordinate 47,112 downwards.
GATTAGTGACAATGAAGAAGATGTAATAAAAGAACTGGTTTCTTGACAAATATTTAATGCTTAGTTAATAACCGTTGGCTATAACAAATTGACATTTAACTTACTAGCGATTTAATAACGTGGACTTTTCACGTCACTAAATCACTAAATTCACTTTTCACCCTTAATACTGCTTCAAAATTTTCAATGTAAGTGACAGTATGCATAATTTTCTCATTAGTTTGTTTTCTACTTATGCTAGAAATTAATGGCATTTAATTCCTTCAATAAAAATTCGAAGATTTTATCCAAAACGATAATTTCAGTAGCGTCATTTGCTCTTCTTGTTTCTGCCAAACAATATGTTGGTAAGCAAATTTGATTTCCTCTGATTTGATTTTATGCACCGTTTTCTCTTTCTTTTGACTGCTTAAAATGCAGAAAAGTTCCTCACACACATCAAACGTTTTGATGGTATTCTTTTCTAAGGTTTTCCCATACAGTGCTGGGTTCCAGCAACTTTCACTGATGCTATGGAACAATATACGGAAAATTACTGCTGGGTGCAAAACACCTACTGGGTGCCTATGCAGGTAATACTAAATTTAATTTATGCCGTACATTCTGATACAACCTACGCCCAGCGATCGTTTTTCCTACATAAGTTGAACTGTAATCCATTTTATATTATGTTATAGGAAGATATTCCACGAGAAATCTATTCGAGGAGGAATCGCCAAATTGGTTATTATCAGTGGGTACCATTTATTCTAGCTATAGAAGCGCTGCTTTTCTATGTGCCTTGTATACTGTGGAGAGGAATGTTATACTGGCACTCAGGTATTTCCAGCACTCTCATACAAATTAAGTTAATTCCTCCGATTTTTAATAGTGATGTGAAAATATTCAGGAGTCAATTTGCAAGGTCTTGTACAAATGGCATGCGATGCAAGATTGATGGATGCGGATGTCAAGAGTCGTACAGTTTATACCATGGCGCGACATATGGAGGACGAAGTACAAGTAAGTTTCTTCTTTTCTATAAAACAGCATTCATCGTACATTTGAAGTATGAAGAAGGTTGATATGTTTTGAAAACTATCATCAGTAATATTGATATTTTTGTTGAGAAAAATTTCTCTCAAGAAGAAATGATCCGAGTAAACGAACTGTATTTAGCTAGCGCATTTGGAAAGACATGGACATCGACGAGCTTGTTTTCCGTTCACGCAAGCTAGAGGTCAATGCGGACGACATTGTGGATGCTATGTTACTATGTTGTACATTGGTATCAAGGTCAAATTTATGCTGTGATCAAAAATTTGCCTACAAGATGAACTACGAGGAATTGAAGAAATAGATGCTTATCAGGGGAATGGAATTGCATTAGATTTTACTATTCTAAAATACCCTTTCTGCCTGAACGCACGTCTTATATACTAAAATGTAAATTTCTATAAAAAGTATGTGTATTACAACGATAACAGAAATACGCATAAAAATGAACAACACTCTACGTCTCATGGCAACAATAACTGTGGAGACGATCTTCGCTTCATAATCCTAGCTGAAAAATGTATTATTTTTCAGATATTATATTCGGCTAACGTCTTGTTGCAGTTCTTCTTGTTAAATCATCTATTAGGCGCGGATGATCTCACATATGGTTTTTCACTGCTGCGCGATCTGATGCACGAAGTTGAGTGGGAGCAAACAGGAATGTTTCCGCGAGTAACACTTTGCGACTTCGAAGTATCTCACTGTCAACTTATTTCAGTACTTGCTTTCAGCTGCGTGTTACATAAGATATTAATAATTTCCGGACAAAGCAACACAGATTAAAATCTAAAGCTAGAAACTTTTTCTATTTGAGGTACGAGTGCTCGGAAATATTCATCGGCATACAGTGCAATGTGTACTGATGATCAACATGTTCAATGAAAAAATTTTCCTTTTTTTATGGTTTTGGTTTTTAACCGTCGGTTTGATAACAGTGTTCAATAGTTGTTACTGGATACTTGTCATGTTCATTCCAAGTCAGGTAATTTACCCTTTGTCGCTTGTGAATTTGCAGATAGTTTCATAATGCAAAGTTATTAAATGTTCAGTAAACCCTTAGTTATGATCGACATTGCGCAGCTATGAAAAATTTCAAGCAATGATTTCTGGATAATCCTCACATTCAATACTACCAATGTGGAATATTAGTTCTAATTTTACCATTACCACCTTTATTATTAGTTCCACTTTTTTATGGCAAAATATATTGACTAATCAGTTTATTTCGTCCTTCGGTTATATTAGTTTTTACTTCTGAATTTTAACACTTTAAATTTAAAATTAGATTAATTTTGCTTTAATTTCACACAGGGTATGTCTTTCATTCGCAAATATTTGCGAGCATTAAGCGATCATCCAGCAAAATCCGCAGCTGATGATGCATCGCTCCGAAAATTTACGAACCAATTTTTGCGCAAAGATGGTGTATTCATGCTTCGAATGATCTCAACTCATGCCGGTGAACTAATGAGCAGTGAATTAATTCTTGCCTTATGGCAGGTGAGGATTTTGTATAAATTAATAAATTAATGCTATTTGCCAAGGAAGAAGTTTGTGTGAACCTGAATTGAACTTGCTTATTAAATCTAATTAGTGTACAAATTCTGTGCTTTGGTTCAAATTGAAAAAGATTTAGATTTACGAATGTGCTGATCCTGTTTCGTGGAATTGGTGCTGTAATCGAAAAATTGAGTTGTAGGATTTCATAATGCAAAATTTTACAGGGCATGTGTTTTTTATTACGAAATGATTTGAGCACCTCAAATTTCTGACTGAAGCAATTTAAATTTTCCACATAAACTACACTTTTCAAAGAAATACCGGTATTCTTAAATAGACGAATCTGGCTAATTATTAATGACTATCTAATCTATAACGAACCCTGTTGTATAAAAATATGTAATATATGATAACTATGCAACATAACTATATGATAAATATATACTACGTGAATCTGAGTAATTAAATGTTCCAGGATTTCAATAATATCGATCGCCCGTCTACTCAATTCTGGGATGCTGAACATGGTGTCGGAACACTGAACGCCTAGCTGTTTGCTGACGATTTTAAAAAGGTTTTTTCGTTTTATCCTTCTATAACCATAAGTCTGTTTGCATTGCAAGGATTTAAATTTAGCTAAAACATGTCATTATCTACGAGTGAAGAGAGAATTGTTTGGCAGTTCTCTGTTTCTTTTTTTTGGTTTTGTGCAACTTCAAGAGAAAGTTTTTTGTTAAAGCAAATATTTTTGTTTTTGTTGAAGAAGCAATATTCGCTAAATTCGCAGGAAAATTATCGCTTTCCAACAGCTTCTACTGCTCTTATTGATTAATAAAATTCCGTCCTGAGAGGGAGAATTCCTGCCGGCGGGAATTCTCCATCTCAGGGCGGAATTTTTTCCTTCAATTTCAGAAAAACATAGTGCTTTATAAACTTTACCTATTATTATCGTTCTTACTTTTCATTCTATTTTCTCAGCAAACTCTTATAATTTCCAGTGTCTTTGAGAGAATCTTAATTAACTTAAATAAATCAAATCAATTTTTTCATTCGTTGTTTGGTTTCGATTCATTCTGAAATTTCATCTTATTTTCAGCTGGTATTTTGGAATCAATTTATTTTGTTAGAATCCCGGACTGCTGCAACCAATTTAAATATTCTATAACAAGAAAGAATTATGTTCTAAAAACTTTTCTATTGCAATAATAATTAATATTAACTACTACTGCTATCGTTACTATTATTAATTACAATAATAATAATCATTATTATTTATTATTATTGTTATTATTATTATTATTAATTACTTCCCATTATTATTAATTACCATTATTATCATTTATTGCTGCTATTTATTATTTACTATTATTTATTATTATATTGTTGTTATTATGTTATTATCAATGACATTAACAAGTTCTTTTGCAACGACTGCTGCTATTTTGCAATTACTATTATTACCACTGCATTCTAAGTCTATTTTTTCAATAATTAAATAATTAGTTAAAATTGTAGTTCCTGTTCAATATAAAACTGCTGTTCTGTAACAATTGCAAACATTGTTAAAGCTCAAATTTAGCACACTGCCAGATCTCGTTGTTTTGATTTAGTCCTTGTGATGTCTTAATTTCCACTTTATTTTAAAAATACGGAATGTTCAATGCAAAAACCACTCGTATTTTTTGGAAAGAAGTGAAAATGAAAACGATTAGAGCTTGAAAGTAATAAAGTGGGAAGTTTAAGTTGATGAAATTACGAAAAAAGTTCATTTCAGCTAATATAGAAAATAAATTTATAGTCTTTTGGTAACGAATTCTTTAGTCCTGTACAGGTCTAAATAAAATTTACTGCTTAAAAAACGAAAACAATGAAGAGTAGATAAGATCACTTTTGATGACAGCATAAAGTTCCAAGGCACTTTCTGCATTTATTCACTGTCTTTTCAAAAGCAAATTTCTATTAGATCTAATATTACTTTCATTCTTCATGATTGGATAGCCTTGTAGATATTAAAAATTGTAATATTTTATGGTTACAACGCTTTTAAAAATATAATAAGAGCATTTGTTGGATGCAAAAGTTATGTAAATAAGTTGTCCGGTAATTGAACTTGATGTTGGAACACCTTTTGCGATAACATAACAGGAATGACTTTCCTAGATTGAAGTTTAATACTACTTTTCTACTGCACTTCCTATATGTGTAGGACTGGATATCTTCGATAGCTAATGAATTTTTTTTATTAAAAATTCTTTCATGAATTTTATACCTGATGCTGTCACTTGCCTTTGATAATTTAATGCTGCGTGACTTAATAAATGATAGTATGATGAACACACTTATTGCTGTCAAATATTTTGAAATTTCAACCTCTTTTGAACTTAGCGTACAGATTTTCTAAGCAATCGGTTTCGTCATGGCCAGCTGCTTCATGCATTTATTTTAGCGGAATCCCCTGATTCTGAATCTGTAAAATCAGCTTGCTAAAATCTACGGAAAATCGAAGCATTCAGAAAACGACGCATGGATTTTCATTACCCTCCATGGGTTGATCATCCGAAGTACCACGTAGTACGACTTTCTAGAATTGTTTTCATCCCATATCTTTTGGCTCTTCTAATTTAGCCAAATCTGCAAGTATCAAAAAATGGTATTGAAGCCTTGGGATACAAAGATCCGTTGTTGAGATTTATTAAATGATGTCTCAAAAAAACAAAATTTCACAACTAGCAAAACGTTTTCGAACAATGAAGACCCAGGAAACATATAATCACCCGTAAAAAATCTTGCACTGTATCTGCTGTTTACTATTATTAATAATTATCATATGCTCTGTACAGTAACAATGATGACTGTGATAGCGAGGATATATTACAATTAATGGATAAGCAATCACTAAGTATACCAATTACAATAGTTGCAAGAATCCAGTAATTAATATTAATGGAACTACATATATAAATGTTCGTTTTGCGAAAACATCATGCATTCCAGACAACTTTTTTATGATAATATTCAATTCATCCAGTCATAGATTTGTATCAAAATTATTTCAAGGAAATTAAAAAATAATTTAGTGAGTGTTTAAGACATAAAGCTATAAGTATAAGGGATGGGAGAGAATTTGTCTTGAATATTGCAATAACAAAGATTGTGTAAGGCACAAGAAGTGAACGCCTAACATAACTGTTCTGACTAGTTGACACCGCGACTTTTATGTTACACTACTGGTGAGCAGAAATCGTATCAATAACCACATATACTTTAATGGAAATAATGAAATACATTTTGAATTCATGCATTTTTACATTTTTTTTGTATGAAATGGTCGTAATTCGGGCATTTCTTTGGTAGAACTGCATTTCAACTTCGATTTCTAAACCGGGCACGTCGCATAGCAGGAAAGAATTGGAAATGATACATTAGAGAATATTAGAGAATGAAAAGTACAAATAGAAGTCAGCATAGAATCAACCCCCAAATTTGGGCAACGCTATATATTATCGGCCCGGAACGCTGTAAAAAAATAAAACAACATCAAAAAGTAATTGAAGCAATGCGTATGCAGATCTCTTCTCAAAGCAACTGCTGTTTATTTTGGTTCATTTGGAAATCTTTCAGAACTCTAAAACTTGTAAGTAAAGTATGAGATCGCAGATGGAGCATCAGCTAATGGTTTTATCAATTCTTCACTCACATATGCTGAAGTGATTGGTTAAATTTCAACTAGAAACAGATGCATCTAAAAACTTGAAGAAATCGCTGCAGATTTCGAAGCTTACTGAACGTTGATAATTGCACATAAAGGTAAGATTCAACATGAACCGTACGTCCACACATACAACTGTACTATTTAAGGAAACAATCACTATTAGGTAAAGCAAATAACTTATTGAGTCTCTTCAACAATCACATTATTTTCGTTGCACATTCCAAATATTCCAATCGCAAGAAAAAGAATAAGTAAAAATAAAATTACTTTTGTTGTTCTTCAGCATTCTAATTGGTCCGGTTCTTGCCGCCATTTCTCTTATTGTTTCTCACATCATTACTTTTTATTGTTGCTATTATTACTGTTGCAGTGGTTGTTATAATAATAACAATTATTATTATTTTCATTATTTGCTACTATTATCATTTATTATTATTATCATTATTAATATTACCATTATTAATGTTACTATTATTGACATTATTACTAATGCGATTATTGATATTATTGTCATTATTATTAACATCATTATTGTTGTTATTATTATTAACATAATTGTTATCATTGTTATTACTATCATTATTATTACTATTATTATTGTTATTATTATTATTATCATTATCATTATTATTATTATTGTTATTATTATTATTATTGTTGTTGTTGTTATCATTATTACGATTATTATTGTTGCTTTCATCATCCTCCCATCCCTCTTCGCCATCAATCAGTGACACTTCCTAAAATTCAGTGAAAAAGAAGATAAATAAATCGGTTTCAAACCGAATACTTATCATGATATCACATTTCCTGCTTCATATTTATAGAAAGAGTTGATTCAGATTTTGAACAATTTGTAATTTAAAAATTTAATGAGTCTTTACAGTTTCCTCCACCTGAAAAAATTTAATGTTGCTCAAAATAAAATTTCTAAACCAAAAAGCAAAAGCGAACATTATTATGATATTCGGCCATTATGACGCCTTCAGGACCTTCGGGATTTTCACGGATGCACTTATCAATGTAGACCATTACATTGTGCAATCTCCTCTCCACTGCAGGATAATGCTTATATGCCAATATCGGTGCCAAAGGATCCTTGGACATTGACCTTCAAATATATGTGAAGTCAAAAGTTGGCCTTGTAACGTGAGTTTGAGAAAAACACAAAAACGCAAAAACAGCTCACTGATGAAGTGCTTTTGTTAGTGAGATAGGTTCACGGTAGTATTTCAGCAATGTAAAGAAAGTTGAGGATCTCAAGACACAACACTGCCTTAATGGTAACAATATATCATCATCATCGAAATCCGTTCTGCCAAATCTGTAATGGACAGAGCTCTTTTAAACTGGAAAGTTTCCCAGAAAACTCCGGTGTTATGTGATGCTACCAATATGGAAAGTCCAAACTGATTATTGAGATGGATTAAGTAAATACTTACGCCCTTCCATTATCCAAATGAATTGCGTAAGATGGAGCATCGGTGAAAACAGAAAATGTTTCATAATGGTGTCGATCTTGATTCCCTATAACATCGTTACCATCTTTTTGTCCTTTCATTTGAAAATCTTACTAGCTTTTTAAGATGAGTTAAGTTTGTAAATTTTGATAAACCAACCAATCAAATAATCCATCACGTGAAAATCAACAAGGTCCAGTAATGTGCGCCCATGAGCGTAATGTTTTGTTTTTTTTACACTTTCTTCGCAGTAGTTCATGTTCCTTTGCCATTCAGCTATTTGATTCCTTTTCGAATATGTTCTATACAATGCCACAAATTTCAATTTTACAGCAAAAAAGTAATACTTTAAGCGTAACAAATAAGTTTTTTTTCAAATTTTTTTATCTAAACTTTTTCCAGTTAAATTTGGAAATGTTTGAAAATATGTTTAACCTTCTGTAAGGCGATCTGTTATGCCTTCTTGGGACACTATTTTCATCTGGAAGAAATACTTGCACTGACCCTTCTCTAGTATCCGGAGTACCACAAATAGCATGTGATGTGTCACAGTAATAATCGCATTTGCTTACAAAGCACAAATTTTTAGCTGAAAATAATTCAAAATTTTTTCGAAATATTTCTCTCTACATCATCATTATCTCTTCATTATCAAGGTTCAATGGAATACTTATGCCAAAACGTGTGTAAAGAATTAACAATTTAGTTTCTGCAGGATCAGTATTAAAACATCAACCTCTCCATAAAATTCAAAATTTGAAAGACGATATCACTGAAAAATTGGCATAATTTAGAATTTGCAATAATCTGCAAAAAATGCAGGATCAGCCAAATTCATTTCTCACAATTTGCGGCATCAACAAGGAAATAATACCAAATGATAAAAAGAATATACCTGGAGAGATAAAAAACGTTTTAGCTAAACGTTTTTCTGCCTTGTCACGTAAATCAGACGTCAAATTGACAATACGGCCGACGGTTGGTACAGCACGCCGAAAACCAAGTATTCTAAACATGAATAGAGAAATCCATTTAAATTCTGAATAGACATATCAAATAAATAGTAGAAATGAAATCACAGGGAAAGAAAAGGGGATGAGAGGGAGGTAAGAAATGAAAAAGATGAACAGGATAATTTCTTATTATTAATATGACATACTTGTCCATATGAAATGTGGCAATTTCAGCGTTGTGACGTTCAAAATCACTGAAGTAAAAATGATTCGGGTTGGATTCATAGTCACGGCCGAAACTGAAATTGCGAATATTTCTTTATCATTTCCTTCACCAATAGTCTCTCTCGTTGTAAATTTTTCTGTTTGCAAATGATTCCCTCTGTTCTGTCTTTTCTAAATTTATTTCCAAAATTTTCGCATTCCATTTGCGTAGTATAAACAAAACAATAGAATTTTAGTTTACAGAATATGCCTAGGCATTGGATTTGTTTGCTTTTGCTTTGTACTAAAAAGAATTGGTTGACTCACGCTGGCACTGTATGATTAAAAAAGTGAGGAGTGTACAGTGAAAGGATAAATGATATTTTATTTCAGTTTAACGCGATCAGTTGTGACTAATCATTTCTCCATGATTAATAATAAATGCGACCAAACTATTTTTAATTTATTCATTGTTAAAGTCGTCTTGATCATTGGATATCTGCGCAACTTCATTGGTTATAATTTTAGTCATGGATTCACTGCAATTAGTTCCATCGTATTTTATCTTAGGCCTAATTGGATCTTTAACAGAGATGTGGTCTCATCTTTCCCTCTTCTCAGTAACTAGTTGTGCTTTATAGTCAAATGCATAATAAAATCTAAATTCTATACTTTTTTCTAGTAAATTCTACTACCCAAAAAGAAAGAGAAGGAAATATACCGCATGGGTTTGAAAACCGCTTGTTGGTCATTTTCAAATGTGAAGATAAGCTTAACCTGCGTGCCACCATTCATAATGGACACAGACTTCAATGGCAATTGTGTGAGGTCGTTTAGCAAATTTTCTACAACCTGCAGATATGAAAAAAAAAGATGGAAATTATTTTTAGAATGAGGCGAGGAAAAAGATAAAATGGCTGAATCAGTTGATGTTATCAAATTAAGAGTAAACAGCCACGGGACAGATATCCTTCGTATGAAAAGTCTTGTACTCCCATTCTTTACCGCCATATAGTTATATTCCTCACTTAAGCTATCACTGGATAATTCTTAACGTCCACGTGTTATCAAAAGAATGGATAAAAGTAGTCATCGGTCATTGTTGGATGAAAACTATCATCATAGATTGGAACTCTTTTGACAGAAGATAATTGTGGATATTTGGAAATTAGTGATAAAGACATGTTAGCAATTTGTTAGTTCTCATAGTGATGATAATGTGATTAAAACTTAATGCATACTTCTTCATTTCTGTATACATCACAGCTGCCAATATCTGCATAAAATTTCTCCCATGAGTCTCTCTCCGGCACAACTTTTCTACAAATTAAATGTTGCTATTTTTGGGATACGAAAAAAAAGAAGTTATTTGACTCCAATAAAACCAATTTGTTTACTTTATAAAATCGCTTCTATCATTTACCCAATTTTGTCCTTCCAAAACTGTCGCAAAGTTTCGTTGTTTGGACATTCCTTTGGAACCAATTCCGAAATATTTAAATCAATTAAATATTGATCGAGCTGTTTCGCCAGTGTCCAGTTAATATATGGTACTGAATTTTTTGTTCTTTTGAAACGATAATTTATGATAGGAGATATGAACTAATTCTAGGCGGCAATTCATTTTTCATATAGTTGATACAAATTTTAAACCAGGTTTACAAGTCTTGTCTCAGCAAAATTCCTTAAAAAAGGACCAAAAAACTGTGTACCAAGAAAACGAGAAAGATCGCTATCCTTAGTCATGAACTTATAAATATTTTGTTCCCGTAAATAAGCGGCACGCGGAATTGGTCGTGGGAGATTTAGTTTTTGATATCTTTTCAACCATTCTGAAACAATTATTTTCTTATTGAACGTTCAGTAATCTTTGTGTAATGATACTAGGAGATCGGTTTCCACTAGTGATACCAGTGAAGAATGAAAACCTATTTAAGTCAACTTATTATAAACTATGAAATTCCTAAGGAAGAGATTTGTAGGTACCAGCAAGCTTTTGCAACTGTTTCTATTGTACCGTAACAGTCATCTTACCGGAACTTTCATCTTTCCGTATCACTGACAGTAAAATGATTGTAGTAAAAACTGTGACGCAAGCAATGACTGCCAATTTCCGGATATATATGCGCATAACGCTGTCGTTTCAGTTGGTACTGTCACAAATGTCAATGATACTGTTACTACTGAAGCTGTTGTTATCGCTAATTGCGCTGTTAACTGTATCCCACAATCCTTACTCATTGCAAAGCGTCATGCGTGTGTCGACCGTGAGAATTGTGGAGAACTTGACTACCGGTTCTCGACTAATATCAGTAATATACTGAAAGTGATTCAATATAATTCATTTACGGAAAATGCCGTTAATTCACAATTTAGCGCATCCTCGAATCAGATAATTTAATTTACCACCTCATAAACCGTTGTACAAATGTCTTCATTATCTAAGTTTGATGATGAAAATGATCGAACGACGCCTGAGTGAAAGGACGCGAAAGAAGAAACACATGAGGAATGGAAATAGAAATGTAAACTTTGAATAACACGAAGAAAATGTTACTGAAAGATGACTGGAGAACTGACATTCAAAAGGCCCTCTTGGATTTTTGCAACTGTTTCTTTCTTTTTTTGTTCACATTTCAGCAGAGCTAATATTCTGTTTAGATCACCTCTGCGAGCGAGATTATGCAAACTTTTGAAGCAGACATTAGCACAAAGAAAGCAATGGTCCATTTCACCATTCCACACAACACTTGATAAGTGTGGAATATTTCCTGAGAGTTAATTATGTATTTTAAATCAATTCATTTAATTTTTTAAGAGAAAGATCACTTGAAGAAAGAAAACAAAAGCATTTCATAAGTGGTAAAAGAGAAAGAACGAAAATGGCAGAAAGTGAGTTCAACTTATTGAAGATGGACGGTTGACACGAACGGCTAACAATACACACACACACATACACATACACACACACAGATATGTATTTGTGTATGTGTATGTATGTGCATGTGCGTGTATGTGTGCCTGTCTGTCTCTCCGTCTGTCTGTTTGTTACCACTGCCCGGTACACCTTCATTCAGTCCTATGACCTCCTCCTCCGCCCCGTCATCTCCATCCATACAGATTTCCAATGTAAGTGTAAATACCGAGAAAACAATGCGTACAGAGAGAGCTACCAGCACACTCTCCACAAAGGACAACAGTACATATGTTGCTGCTTACGCTTACGGTCTCAAATATCTAATTTCCTTTTAAATCCTTGTTGCGTGTAGACAACGTTAAGTATCTGCAGCCAGGCAGTCCTCTCATTCAAACAGTCGTTCTCGACAACCTTTTGCACTTGGAAGGTGAGGTAGCAAAGCTGAGTTCAGAATTGCCGATTGGAGGAAGGAGACTACCTGGCAACACACACTCCCCCATCTATTGGCCATTGTCATCATGAGGAGTGGGCGGGGGGATAAATGAGAAAAGGGAATGTGCAAAACGGTCATGTGGGATGTGAGAAAAGTTAATTAACGAAATCTCTAACTGTAGGAAGGTCAAGTGCTATGAAGGTTCAGGAAACGAGCTTTCGAGATTGAAGCAACATCAGGATGGTCACGTCATTCGTAGAAAAAATGATTGATTCGAGTTTAATGAAACATTTTTCAACTATAATTTAGCAAGTCATAAGTGCACTTAACGCGTCGTCATCATCTTCAAGGGGATGATGTGAATGCCACCACTAATTAGCTGCTTAAACTAATCTTCAAAAATTTTTGGCCTTACGATAAATCACTGAAATTGCCTAAATAAACTGTTCAATAATGAAGAGTTTATGCAATAATACTTCTTCACATAAAAACTGTCCCTGTGCATTTGCATTTAACTGTTCCAGTTCGTATGGGTAATCCCCCTAACTATTGATTTTGATCTTTCCGTTCCTTCCTATAATATGTGTCGTTCACGGTTGCCGGTAATAAAATAATTAGAAATCATAGCGAATCAGGAAGAAGCCAAAAGAGGAATGCATTTATTGGTTCTGGAAAAAGTGGAAAGTTTGATGCAAATTTGAAGTGAGCAACAGTTTGAAGGATTGAGAGAAGGCAATAGCTGTCGACTTTAAATCAGTTTTTTGATAACACGTGAAGAAATTTATCGAGTTTTTCTACACCTCCCATACTTTCATTAGTATAACATGAAAAATCATTCTTAAAATGATGACGACGAATTAAATATTCAGATCATACGCAGCAGATAATTGCTTAAAAATTTTCAACTGTAACCGAAAATGATTATTGGAGGAATAATTCAGCGTTTATTTCTATCTGTATCTATACTATCAAAATCTTTCCTATCAACCTTTTTCAAGAAAGCAACTTTGCGTTATGAAATCCAACTGTCAACACCCTACCATATCTGAGCAATATTAGCATTAGTATTTGAAATTAGTAAAATCCAAAATGTGTAATAGTACCTGCAACTTCCTCGACAAGAAACGATATTGACAGTCAGCGGAATCGTATCAGTTGCTGTAAGCTTAATATCTATCAGAAGCGGCATTAGTAAAGTTTTCCAGTGGCTACAGGGAGAACCAGTTGTTTCCAGATGAGCAGTGTGGTATTGCGAGCACAAAGTAGACAGGCAGGTAGAAGAATGATTTTCAAAGGCGAAGGCAAGAAAACGAAGCGAAAAGTGAAAGACGAACAAACAACTGGAAAAAGAAAGGAAAGTGAAAAACGAAGCGATGAATGAAAAAGGGAATGAAATACGAAAAGCAAATTCAGAGGAAAACATAAAAAACGAAAGGTGAGGGAGTAATTTGAAATTGTTGTTAACTATTAATAAGAGGTGGAGTGAGAAGCGCATGTCATTGGTGCCAACAAATGCGATTTTCGGTATTTCAGTAACAACAACATATTTATGGTACCTAATAAAAATAACTCTAATGTTATTGATATCAGTCACTGTCACCGGATTTTCAGATACGAAGCTGTGTTTTCCATATTGCTATCTCTGTGGAAAAATTGACCGCGAAAATAGTTGAACAATGCAATTCCGGCATCAGTCAAAATAAACAAATTGGAAACAAATCCTGTCATTTCAAGCGTACACCTGTATAGCAGCGTTTCAAAAGTCAGTCGAGCGGTTATACAAACAGCGCAATGAAGCGTAATATAATCATAGCAAAAAAAAGCAACAATAGTAAGCACCGTATCATTCTTGAGTACAACTTTACGCATGTTGAGGTTCATGTGACAAACCGATAATAATACGGAACAATTGACTTTTTGACATGGAAACATGGAAAAGTAACTCGTAGTATAGAAGAACAGATGTTTTAAATTTAATGCTAAATTCGAAAGATAATTTAGAAAAGAGCAGAAATACGCTGAGAATCTACCAAGTTATTTGTAATAAACATTAAATAGTGTTCTAAACTTATCATGGATACCTTCCTAAAATCAGCGAAATCTCGTGCCAACAGAAAATTCATAAATTTGATTTAAAATAATGAAATATTCCATGTTGAAGAACAATTTGTATACGCTTGACTTTATTTTCCTTCCAAAATACAACCCTCAAATACGAAAGCGTGAGACTGGCGTTGTAAAAAAATTCGATAACGTAAGCAGCACAAAGAAGAAGAGGATTTTCACAGTGAGCTGAACACAACCCGAGCGAAATCAAAAATTTTCATCGAATCATTTCTTCACGAAGTCTTCTTCCCTTCATGAGAAGAAAGATGCTTTAGTAATGTGAGCTACAAAAACGTAAAATGGAAAGGAAATATGCGACCAAAGATTGTTGTGACACCGTGACCATATGTATGTCATTCGTTTTTGTTGTTATGGAACAGGTCGAAAGTATTGCCAGTTACTATCCCGCATAGTAGTTGAAATAAACGTCGTAGGTCAAGAAATATTAATTGCTGAATAAAAAAACGGATAGTTAATTGATTTCGCTGATGGAAAAATTTTTTGGGTAAAGTCCTTTGTAAGTTATTAAGCTTTTGCTGTTTACCGCTCTTTAAACTGTCCAAGCTGGTCTTTGTTTTCCTTTACTCATTATTAAACCTAGTAGTGATCGCAGTTTGAAAGAAAATAAACAATTGTCATCTACTGCACGTAGTAAAATATTTCATGATAGAACATAAGATCGTAACTAATCAAAAGTCCATTGAAAAAACCAGATCTAAAGAAATGGAATCTTTGCATAAAATTATTTTCTAGTCTGTGAAGTTAAAATGGTGTTTAGAAAAAATTCAAATAGACTTGAAGAATTAAGAATGTGGTTCAAAAAAAGTTTTTTGAAAAAAATATAACGGTTGGATTTAAAGAGAAATATGAAATAAAAGTGATTGAACGTTGACCTCAATCACGGAGAACTAAAAAATTCTCGGAACCAGAAAGAGTTTGTTTTAGAATGACTTAAGAGTGACAGTTTCGAAGAAAACTTAACTATGTGTAATGTTAAAAAAAAGACATCACACTAATAGTTCAGGGAAAATACAGAAATTAATAATTAAACCAATACGTCTCATTAGCTGTGATAATATGAAAATCATATATACTATAGTGCGTGGATTTTAAGACGAATAATCAGCTGACTGAGTGCAAAATAACATTTGTCATTTAGTTCAGACTACAATATGAATACATACATTTATTTGGTTTGAAATGAAATGCTTTTCTGGAATTTTACAGGAGAAAGGAAATATTTCCAATTTTATTATCATTTTAAATAGAAAGTAACTCCGATGACTTTTTAAAGGAATACGAGGAAGACGGATTGTTAGAGTGAAGAATGATAAAACATTGAAGATCGCTCTGTAGCAAAAGTACGTCAAAAAGAATGGCACAAAGTCTACTGAAATGTAATAAATGAATTAAACAGTGCACGGAGATGATGAATTTTGCCAACTAGCCTTTGAAGAATAAAATTTTCTAGCAAATAAATTTGTCAGATATCGAAATTGTGAAATCTTCCTTAATAGTCTTCTCATGTTCCAAAGATGACTGAATTTCAAAATGGAATTTAAAAAGCACACAAAGGTATTTTCAGGAAGACGTTTTAAGTAAACGGAATAATGACTGACAGTTAACAGCAATGAAAGTTCCATCTTACCGTATAATTTAGTCGTTAAAGTAAAAGAAAACATAGGCACAATTTTTGCGAAAAATTTTAGAAAGATCTTTGGAAATTTTCTTTCTTTTGCAAACGCCTGTGTCCGACTAACACCATCTCCTTCCTTATTCAAACGAACAGAAATACATAATTATAAAACAATAACTTATAGTAAAAGAAGAGGTGTTTTTCACGAAAATCAGAGAATTAGTTTCAATCCGCTTTCGGACCTGTTTACTGAGAAGATCCTATTATGTAATGAGACGCTATTATGTATCGTCACCACAGATATTTATGTATCAACTCAGAAAGGAACCGTTTCTAATGATTCGTACGATTTCTCTTTCATAACAGCGATGTCACGGTATTGCAAAATATTATAGAATTAAAATTACGCGTAAAATCGGCATCTCACAAGCACAACAGCATCATTTGGATTCGGAAAGTGAACTGATTGAGTGCCATTTGAAAATAGATTATGCATGTATCGCTGTAAATAGATTACAGTTGGGATCTACATGACTGACCGTTTGCAGCACGACCCATCAGTGATATAATAACGCTCACTTCGTTCTAGCTACTTTGTTTCCTCTCTTTTTTGATTTGAAACTACGATTAATTTAAAAATTAATTCAAGAGTAGGAATAAAAAAGAGCCTTAAGTTATTTAAAGATGGAACCAAAACTCTCCGTCATAAGAATGTATATTATCTTTTCGCTCAATGAACTTAATTTCCTAAATTTTCAAAGAACTTCATGAGGAGGATTAAATGGATACATAGAGGCGTTTAACGAGCGAAACCAGGATAAAATGGAAATAACTGGAAACGAGTAACCGCTAATCTCATTGAAGAAGGAGAAAACGCAGTAAAAACAGCGTATATCAAATGAATATCATCAGGTAAAATGCACGTTTTCATAAGGCGTCTGTAATTATCCATTCGTTTTGTGTGCTATCACTAAATAAATACTTGAAAAGACTTTGCAACCTCTAGGCTTGTTGACACAGTGCTGCACATCAAACTCATACTATTCAGAAGTTTGCAAGGGTTGCAATCTTTACCGTCACCATTGTCGTAACGTGAATTGGTTAATTAGTTGTGAAATATAGATATACATATGTAAATATATGTGAGTACGTGTAAATATGATGTGCGCAGAGATGTATTTTGCGTTAACGACTGTCACAGCTTTATTTTATTTGCTCTCATATATTATATGCATCTCAACTATTTTGAACATCTGAGTTACTACCAGAAACCACAACAACCACTTCATATTGTTTAAGTTAAGCAGTAAGCTAAATTCAGGGATTCTAATTCACTCATTTCATAATGATCTTTCACTGTGAAATGACTGCCGTATAATGTCTACAGAGACGGTGAAATCTATTGTAAAACAATTAGAAAATCTATGTAGAATTATATTTAGACGCTGCCTAAAGACTCGTTCAGAAAAACTTTTAAAAACGCAACAGAATTTGAAAAACTGTCACAGCTATTGAAGAAAACGGAACTTCTAAATGGGCGTGGGATAGAAGAAGTGATGTTCAATAAGGAAGAATTGATTAGTAGAAGACGACAGACAAAAATTTAAGAACCAAATAAAAAATTAGTAGGATTTCAGAGTATTTACATGTTTGTCACGCTAGCAGTTTTACCCTCCCAGATGGTTGAACACGTTACCCAATGCTTATGGGACTGAGCTGAACAACCCATCAATTTTATGAAAGACCGACACCATCATGCATACGTCGGACAAACTGGATTTTAAATTCAAATTTCAAACAATTATTTACAGCAATATGTAGACATCGGTTATGTGTCTACATATCTAAATATGCATAACACGAAATAACGGGATCGCATATAACAAAGGAAGAGTAGCTGCTCAACATTTGCACTACGTAAAGGATATTCTCTGATTACGAAAATATTCTTTTCGCCACATCTATGACAAAAACTTTACGTATGATAACGTGCCATCCTAAATCAAAGATGGGAGAAATAAGAGAACGATCCCAGTTTTTTTCCTCAACTTAGAAATCCGATGCTGCAACACCATTGTTGCATGGTCAGCATATCTTCTGCGGCACATCAGAATGATGGAATTTAAACAAAGTTTTTAATCCATCTAAATAAGGATAGGGAAGAAATTCTGCAAAGGAGCTGTGATTTTCAGTGTGTCCCTGATAGTTATGAAAGAAAAGCTAACTATCATGCCTGATATGGAAGAAAAGCTAACTATGCATGCCTGATGCTAAATTATGGTCAAAACAGAAAAATCCAACTTTTTTTGGAAGTGGTGGGTTTGTGGGATATTGTTTCCTGCCTATTAGAATTGATAAATCCACCATGTAGAAATACCGGATTTCAAATTAATCTTGATTACAGATTAGCTAGGCATTGGGGATGGGACCATCGCATACGTATCCAAGAGAAAAGATAGAGAATTCAGGATGGTTAATACTGCATATTTAAAAATATTTATACGACGTTTTTTGATTTTTTTAAAGAGGAAAAAATGTTATCATTGATGTATGGAATACCGAACAGGCATAAGATACGCACAGGTCATGTAGTTCACAACATTTTGAGATAATTGGCTTGAAGATGGATTGTGACTGAACTCAATGAGAAAAGCAAAATTCGTGAATTTTGAAACGATTTTTAAATAAGAAATTATCAGGTGGTATATGATCGGCTCAAGAAAACAGCTGCTTACTGCGCAAACAATGAGTAAGTTTGCGATAAAGGAGCCACACAATGTAATGTTTTATTAAACTTCTTTGCTACATAATGAGTAGTTGATAGCTTTAATAAAGCTAATGAGTATTTACGTCTTGAGAAACTACGATTAGATCACTTGAAACATTCGATAGAAAATATTTAAAACAGCACCGTCTTGTAGTGACAAGAAAAACAAATAAAAATGATCAGAAAATAATATATAACTACCCATCAAAAAAGTAACTTTGTTTAGACGAAATCATTCCAGTGCCGAAGGAAAAACGTTAAGCCAATCATAATGTAGCATCACTGAGCCTGATACTGTACCGGAAATTTCATATCATGTCATCGTTTCACACTTACAGCATCATGTGTCAAGCCGGTATCGTCCTGTTTTGCGGTAGGAATAGTTATGAAAATTAAAGGGCAAAAACACCATCTAACAGCAAATAGTTCCCAGTATAGATGTTAATATTTGCAGAGGAGGAATTGATCATTTCTATTACAACGACATATATATCAGGTTTGCCTTCCACGAGCTCTTGCTCATTATTACTACATATTGCACACAACTGCACTTCGTAGATATTTTTTAAAACGTAAAAATGGCTGTGTCTTCTCTGTTAAAAAAAAACAAAAATATAGCGGTTAAAATTTAGAAATTTGTTTAATGTGAGTACCTTCGAAAATTGTGGAAACTTTACGACTTTAAAATATTCAAAAGCAGCTGGAACAAACAAAGAAATAACGATAATGATTATCGGCTGTCCTGCTCCTTATTCCTCTATAACGTACCCAACCTCTAAAATTTTATAAAAATCGTCTCTCTTGTCAACTGGTTGAAACAGGTTGATAAACAAACCCGTACATATGTATATACATATATATATATATACCTACACAGACATATACATACACACACACATATGTGCACATATGAGTAGGCAATCAGCAGCACTGACCCTCTCGGGTGATGTTCCTTACAGCTGATCGATCTACTTTACTTTGTACCTGCATCTGATTCATAGAGATCTTTGCGTCACTTAACAACAATCAATCGCTGCCACACATTTTTGTTTTTCTGCTTTTATAGAAACCTTTTCATACGCATAGGGTTAAATGCTAATTTTCATTTCTTTTCCTGCAGAGACACTAAATGAGACTTTGTTTTTTGAACCGTTTCGAAATCTCCAGTCTGTTGTTTCAAAACTTCATTTGTTTGCAGTGAAAAGGTCACGTGATTTAAAAAAGATGATCGGTCAAAGATTTTATAATGTTTCTGATTACATATAGAAAGTAATTTCTGATAAGGTCAAATCTCAATCCGGTGAAGTTAAAAAAATGTAGACATTCCTAATTGTTTTTAGCGAAAAGTTGAATACTTAAATTTCAGTGGTTGGAAGATATTGACCATATCAAAGTGTACCTACATAAGGTTCATTATTTTCCATCTTAGTTTAAAATGAAAGTGAGTGACTTATTAAGTGTTCTCTGAAAGTTTTTCATAAAATTTTTGAATCGTAAAACCGTCGTGGATTTGAAGGGAATTATTGAAAATTTTGAAATAATCAGCTGGAAGATCGTTATGTGCAGCCTATTTTTATGAAAGATTGTTGGTGATAATGGTTATAACAATGATCCTGGAAGCAGCAACAGCCTCTATCAAATGATTACTGCAGTTATTAATATGATAATTACAACAAATCCAAAGCTGTAAATCTATCAGGAAGCGGGCAGGCGGAAACGACCTCAAATTCTGGACTAAAACGCAAAAAATAATCGGATGTTGTGAAGAACAAAGCGGAAATAATGAAACAGCAATACATAGCATCATATATAGTAATTATTGTTAATAATTACAGCTACGAAAAGAATCTATCAAGTAGAAGTAGACATGATTGTTAAAACTGTGTACGACTGCTACGCGTGAATGATGTGTTGTTAGGTATACTATCCGAAGGTTGTACAGTGATGGTTGCAAATAGTAATTAGTTGTTTGGCTTCAAGTACTCTCGACGATTGCTTCCTACTACTGCTACTAGCAGTACAGCTCATATTGCTGATCGGGTTCTTTTTTTCTGCTATTGGTATTGTTTTAGATGGCAGTGATAAGAGTAGTAACAGCATGAAGGAAGGAAGTAGTTCCACATACCTTAATAAGGGATATTGTTTGCGCCCTATTCTTTTTTCCAAACTATCAATCCCATCTTACGAGACTTTTTCTTTCCTGACAAGAAAAAGATGTCAAATATTTGCTAGAACATGGCCATCACAAACCGGCTTTACTGTCATGCCTAACTTATACTTAGCCAAATATAATTGTATCTTCGAAGTGCAGGTGAATTAAAGAAAACAGTTCAAGAAAATTTCTATGTACGGACTTACAGTGTCACTGATGAGATCGATTAGACGTGGCACGGTATGTGATAAAATAATTTAAGGAGAAAACTGAAACAATTTTTTTAAGGACCAAAAAAAGAGTGAAGGAACAAAGAGAAGGGGAAGAGATGCAGTGGACGAAGACTGAAAATGAAGCAGCAGACTCGCAAAACAGTACGGAAGTAGTGTAATAGTCTGTACACGTGAGAATGAATTCGTGCAAAATTTTAAAAAATTGGGAAAAAGTGCTTTCGCCCTTTCCATGTTCTTTTTTTCCTTTTTCTTACAAACATTAGTTAATGACAAGAATGTTGCGAAATTTGAAATATGAAGGATATAAATTTTACAAAACATTACAACTTCGGATTTCCCTCAAGTAAGGGGAAATTTTAGTTGGGGTGCTAGATTCATCTGATCAGAGAAACAACTAGGATCTTTTAATTTTGTCTTTCTCCTTCAGGAAATGTTTGCGGAGGATAAAACATTCAAATTATTCCTCGGAATTCCTTTGATTATTTATCACTTGCAACCCAGCGTTAAAGCTGAAAAAATTGAATAAGTAGAAAAATTGCTGAAGCGAAGAAATGGAAAAAAGTGCACATTTCGACATTTTAACTTACATTAATGCAACATTTAATTTAGCAAACGAACCATTCATGCTTTTTGTTTTCAAATTTATCTTCTTATTTAACAGAGGAAAAGAAATCCGATTTCTTGTGCATTTCAGACTTCCTCATCGACAACATATGTTCCGGGAAGTGGTATCGGATCGGACTGTAAATGTCGTCCTCATTAACTAATACAATTGCAACGAAAAGAGGATGCAGGAGATCCGGAAAGCAAGACCTAAATTAGTCTTGTATTATTAAAAAAGTGATGGAAGATGTAAAAGATATCAGAAATTATCGTTGCTTCCTTACATACAACTACAACATTTCATATCATAACTGAGCTTTTCATTTCCTGTTTAATAATAAATAAATTAAGAAAAAAGTTATTTGCTTTCCGCTCATTATTTATCCTTAATTGACTCCATTCTCGTACCTTTTTTATTTCTCCTCTTATGAATTTTTTTAATCATTTGATGATTGCAAACCTAAAACTTAAATTTCCATGATGGAAATAGTTGTATATCTTGGGGGCACTTATCTCTATACTTCCGAGCAGCGGTGCTCAGCCTTGGGAATTGGTGTGTCCATCTGTCGACATTTTCAGTCTTGCATGTTAAGAAAAAGTGTAAAGATGGACAAAGGAACCTTTTAAAACATTCGTCCAAAATTTTGTCTTCGCACATTGTCGTGTTATCAGGTGGACCAATAAGCCAATGTATTGAAAGTAATATTGATATGAACCGACAAAGACTCTCACTTGCGACATCTTGAAAAGGACTGAAGTTAATTCCTGGAAATATGCACAAAGACTTAATTTCATCTAAGAGCTGAAAGTTGCAATAAAATGACGTCTCGTTTTATGTTTTATCCATTTTAGTCCATGAAATAAATGAATTGCTTATTTGTGCAATCATAAAGAGTCGATAGAGTTTCCGCTACATGATGTTATCCACAGACTTTGAAAGTGGAATTCATCCGTTCTTTGTCGTTTTACTTTTTTGTGAAATCTTTTTTGTCAAAAACGAAATCCACAAACCGATTGCAATTTTGAAACAAGAGTGCTGGCGGCAGGTGCAATAAGGTTATTTTATGTGCAGAAAAATCACTTTCGAACTGTTTTTGCATTGCATATTAAAATCAAAATGCTTATAATTTAGAGGGATGAACAGATCAATGGTACAGAAATTTCTGGGGATCCATTTGAATGGAACTTAAAATATTTCTCATTGTAAATCTGCCAACTGCGTTACGACCAAACATTGCTATACTCTGTCTAATTCTCATTTTTACTTTTATGAGTATATGTAAACCAGTGCGCGTTATACCCTTACCTTATTGACAGGTATTATACTACGCTCAAAATTAATAATACTGATAAATGGTTTATCATAATAGTTGGAAAACAAAATGTTTACAAAAAAGCAACGTGTTTGCTCTTCTAAGCATCACACCTATTTCTCTAACCTAGTTTTGCTGAGGTTGCGCCCTATTCCTGGTATACTTCCTGCAACACAGAAAAGGTGAAATACTGTGAGAATATTTTGAAGGTTTCGTTGAACAGCTTCCCCTCTGATTAAAGTGCGATACTTCCCTTTTTCCGGCTTGATGCAAATTTACTCCAACTTTTTCTGGACCCTTGGCATTAGCAGCGAGCAAATTAAAAGCGGCATTCTTGAAAGGGAATAATTACTGTTTAGGGTTGATAATGTGCAAAAGTGTTGTTTAACAGCGCTGATTAACCTCTTTATAGAGCCTAAATTAAAAAAAGATGCCATCCTTTGAGCTGAACTAATATAATGTTTTTTGTTCAATTACTTTCTGCTCTGTCCCCTTCTTTTCTTGTTATAATTTTCATGTGAAAATGGAGAATTTTTTGAGTAATCTGGATGGGAAATATATTTAGTCCATCAACTCCTAAGTAACATCTGGTACCTAAGCATATTAGACTTGTTCAGTGCACTACTAAACGTTCTAGCACCCCTGCGGGCGGATTTTCTCCTCAATCCTTTTTGAGGTTGGGCCAAATTGAGACATCATAGTATTTTAATGTCTATAAGCCTTCTTTATCAGAAGCTGATAAAGCAGTTCCACAAAAAATTTATTGGAATTTGCAAAAATTCATGAATACTATAACAAAATATAACCACATGACATCTATTAGGAAGCAACAATTTTTCGCGCTATTCCATTCTCGAGAAAAGATGGTACATATTCTGTAATATTGCTGATAAGCAGGTATATGACTGGGTTAAAATTGGCTTTTTAAGACCATAAAACAGACGATTTCCGATTGCGTGTCGTTTAAATGATAATAGTTCCACGGAATTTCAAGCTATTTCTTTTAACTCATGTTGTCATTCCAAAAAATATTAAGTGCATGATTTGTTAGTAAGAAAAGAATTTGTTGCTTTTGCTATAAAACGATTTGTTAGTTTCGTTTTCATTCTCGTTAAAGATCATGTGTGTTTTATATTAATTGTTTAACAATCAATCTTTCATATTAGTCCATGTTTATCATATAATAGTTTAATCCATGAATTTTAACTGTAGATTGAATGCTCAGACACCATCGATTCATCCTCCAGTTCCACAACTCTTCAGTCCGGTATATGCACCAGAAAACTGGACTAAACTGGACCTTAGAAAATACAAAATAATGCATTACTCGGACAAAAACGATTTACGAGTGGTCAGAGCAGGATGCAAAACTTCGAAATTCCGTACTGGTTTTGAATTAAGGAAGTTCTCCATGACATAAGATTGAACGGATACTATTAAACGAAAAATAAAACAGTAACAGACGGATAGGAAATCAGTAACAGACGATTCCTCCCACCACACCTTGTCCCAATCACAGAAAACCCCATTGATGCCAATCCCAACATACACACTCCGGCTAAATCTGCCTTCGATTACCGGCACTTAATCACGGAACGGGCCGGAGAGTATTAAGTGGCTTGACGTGGTTTTATTTGCGAATTGATTTTCTGTCTCTTTTTGCCGTGGTTCGCTTTTTATATGCTCTATTGGCCGCATCAATTTCTGTTCTTTCTTGGGTTATTACTCTATTCTTCAGATCCTTTGGTAAGAACTGAGTTTGGTGAATGCTAACGGGGTATTATTTATTGAGCTACTAATACATTAAGCACCAGCAATGACTAGATCAGAAGAAACAAATATTCGGGGTGGTACTGTCCATAAAAATGCTGATGTGCGCATCCTACTCATCGGCGAACGTAAGTTACACATTATTTCATATTTTTTTTCTATTTTTTGAAATACGAGAGTTCATCTCTGGAATTGTGTGACAGTCTTCACAAGTTTCGTTTATCCAGGTTGCGTGCGGAGCATTTATGGATTTCGTGGGTGACCACAATGATTGTGATATTATTTTATTTTAGATGAAGTGGCGAAGGTAGTGTCTTTTTTCAGTGTACAATCATTCTCTTTTAGCTTGTTTTCAGCTGGCGTTGGCAAAACATCACTAATAATGTCACTCCTTGAAGACGAATTTTGCACAAACGTACCACCTCGAATTGCTAATATCATGATTCCAGCTGATGTTACGCCTGAGGGTGTTGTTACATCAATTCATGATTATTGTGGTCAGTTCTTGTTACTTGTTCCACAGTTAATGGTCGGCATTAAAATGTTTAGATACTAGGACAAGCTGATGGTATAATGTATGATGCAGAGAGAATGAGAGAAAAAGAAAAAAGTACTTGTGTATTGAGAGAATGAAGATCTACGGTTCTATAATCTTTTTATAAGCAACTGTTGAGATTTGATGGGTCCTTTCTAGCTCGTGAACAAACTGAGGAGGAACTTAAAACGGAAATTGAATCCGCGAATGTCGTATGCCTTGTTTATGCTGTCGATGATCCTCAGTCGATTGAAAAAGTAGGTTTTTAAGGTGCATTGTCATCGTTACTATCAGTTACTTGTAAATAACTGTTAAGTATGTGGAAAAAAATATATTCGTTCTATTCTGTTCCGTTCAATTTTGTGCACCATCATCAACATTGTAATTGAAGCAGTTTTAGTATTAGAGTTTTCAAAAAATATAATCATTGGTAAAGAAATATCTTCATATGCTTTTCAGTATATTCAATTTTAGTCGCACGTGCTTTTCTCTTCAGGCAACAAATATTTGGTTGCCTTTGATTAGGCAAATCAAGGGTTATAAAAGTGACAACTGCCCGATTATCTTTGTTGGAAACAAATCAGACGAAGCTGGACCATCTAAGCACATAGAAAAGGTAGAAAATCATGCCCTACATTTTTGACAGAAATGATTTAATGCATTAAGCTACATCAAATTTCTGTACAGGTGCTTCCAATAATGAATGAATACGATGAAATAGAAACATGCGTGGAATGTTCAGCGAAAACGATGAAAAATATTAGCGAAATATTTTATTATGCCCAGAAAGCTGTTATTTATCCTACTCATCAATTATACATATCAGAAGATAGGGAGTTGACAAGGAAGTGTAAAAAGGCTTTGATACGAATTTTTAAGGTAGGTTTACGCGATGTAAACGAAGTTCGTAATTTAGTGTCCAAGATTTAATTTTCCAGTAGGTGCATAACTTTGCATGTGTAAAACGTATTTTCAGAAGTTATTAGTGACCTTGGAAATGTTATGAAAATTATTTCCAGTTATGCGATTTCGACAACGATGGCCTTTTAAATGACACTGAACTAAATCAATTCCAGTTGTTTGTTTTTGGGGTTCCACTTACAGCATCTGCTGTTTCGGTGAGTATCTCCTGTTAGTAATTCAAAAATTTTAGCACTATGCAGACTGCTATTGTTTAGCGACTAACAATAAAATTTTATATACTAAATTGCTAGTGTTTTAGATTTCAGTATTTTTTGTACGCGTCTAGGGCACAAAAAAGTCTTTAATTTCTTTATCTATGATGGGAATTAAGACATGCGACCGAAAACATAAGGTTAAAGAAATTTCAATTCGTTTAGGATTTGTTAGCCATTACTGTCTGAGACAAAAGTATACCATTTTTAAGGATGTGAAAACAGCTGTGCGATTAAATACGAAAGATGGTGTGATCGATGATGCCATTGCCCTTCCTGGTTTGCTAATTTTTTTTTGGCTTTTCTAGTGCTGATTAAACTAATGTTCTTTATTGATAGGCTGAATTTCTTTCCTCATAGTCGAAATATTTAGGCTTTATTTGCCTCCATCAGCTTTTCATTCATCGTGGTCGACATGAAACAACGTGGAGAGTATTGAGGCGGTTCGGATATGACAATGAGCTAGAACTTGCAGCTGATTATATACAACCTCCGTATGCACTTTTAAACGTGAACATCCTACTAATATTGGTCTTCGAGAGGCATAAATACTGAAACAGTTATATGAGTACTTACTATAGTGTTTTCAGATTGAAGGTACCGAAGGGTAGCTCTACGGAGTTGACTCAGGAAGGTTTTCATTTCATCACTGCTTTGTTTCGAAAATTTGATGAGGTATGTTATTTATGATGAAGCATTGAGTTTGAAGTGAAAGGAGTGGGGAACAAAATCAAAATTTATATGAAGGAAATTCATCCGGAAAAAATTTATTTTGATAATTCATACTAGCTGATTAAGATTACTTATGCAGTAAGGGAGGTGGAGTGTAAATGATATATGTTCCAAAAATGTAGCAGTTTAAGGAAACACTGCTCTGTGTGAGGCTGAACTACCCATATCTTAAAAAATTGATTGGTCAGTAGAATTGCTGAGAAACCACAACAGTAAGTTTTTTCCAAAGTTGTGGACAAAAAAATTTCAGGATAAGGATGGCTGCTTATCTCCTGTGGAACTACAGAATTTATTTAGTGTTTGTTCGCCGCAAGTGTGGAGTAAAGAAGTTAATTCTGCCGTTGAGACAAATCATAAGGGATGGCTAACTTATAATGGATATATCGGTTATTGGATGTAATGTGTATTTCGTTACAAATAATATTTTTGGATGAGTTTTGATAAAATCTAATTTTCTGTTAAGCTTGCTAGGATAATCCGTAAAATTTTTTTTTGGTAATCTTTTTTTATTTTAAGTTTGACAACATTTCTAAATGTTTCGTTGACAATGGAATTATTGGCTTATCTCGGTTTCAGTATACAGCATGAATCGCAGTTAGATGCTATTAAGGTCTGTTTGAAAAGACATTTCTAATATCCGTATTCATCTTATTTGGAATAAGTAAATATTTTACTGAAAAATGACATGAAGGAAATTTTGCTGTTTCCTGTTCAGGTAACTCGTGACAGGCGAATTGATATTGCTGAGAGATTCACAACAAGGGAGGTGTTTCAGTGTCACGTTATTGGCCCAAAAGGAGCCGGCAAAACGATTTTTTTACAGTCTTTTGCTGGTCGTAACATTATGGTTTGTTATCTTGCCTACTAACATTCTATAAAGGGTTTTTAGAAGAACTGATAATACTTCATGACATAGCTTCTGTCCTGACTACTTTGTTTTCAGGAATAGTAAAAATTAGGATTGAATGGATAGCTTGGTAAGATATGATTAAATGGGTAGAATTATGACTTTTTCTTGTATTGCACTGCTTCTGGCAATGTTTTAGTAGACAAATTAAAACTAGTGATTAGTGCCTATGTATTGGTTGTATAGCCAGATTGCATGACAAAATAAGACAATGAAGGTTGCATCTTACGGAAAGTCAAATTACTTTCATATTTGAATGAGTTTGTAACTTGTTGAAGCAAAACCATTATAGGATGTGGCAGCAATGGGGAAGAAATCGATTTCACCCTATGTTTTGAACAGTGTGAAAGTAAAACAAAGTACGAAATATCTCTTGGTAAAAAATATTTCTATCTCTTAATGTTTTGAAAAAATACTGCAAAGATTTTTTTATAATTCTGTAATAAAGTAAAATTAGCGTTCTATGGAAACTGAAACAGTTAAAACTGTCGTTGTCAATTCTTTCAGCAAATACAGGTGAAGTTGTGTTAAAGATGGATTACACTTAATTATTGAACCGTATGGATGATGATGCTTGTGAAAATTAGTATTTGAAAGAAATTTATCAGGGAAAATTCTTGAAGCTCTTTCTTTTTTTACTAAACAAAAGAAAAATTTATAGCTTCACGAAGTTGATGTACTTTCACCTGACGAAGCGCTCACAACCTATGAGAAAAGTGCTGATGTTATCGTTCTCTTATATGACATTACCAATCCCGATTCGTTTGCATATTGCGCATCTATTTATCTGGTGAGAATATTTCGGGGTTTGGTACATTTGAGTTTAGAATATAGAAAAACAGTTGTTCCTTTGAATTTGATTTATTGTTATCTTCCATTTATATCTATTTTTAGATGAAGTTAATAGATTTTTGTCATCGTTTTGGAAAATGTTCGCTATAGTAACTGTGGAATGTAAGTGCACATGTATGTTAATATATTAAGGAATCGTTTGAAATCCTTGCTTCAAATTTGACAAACTTGAATCATTTCAGAAATACTTCCATCGTACGAAAGTGCCATGTGTAATTGTGGCCACAAGATCGGAGTTATGTGAGGTGGAACAAAAATATGAGCAACAACCAAGTGATTTCTGTCGCACACATTCATTACCTCAACCACTTCGTTTTTGGCTTAATGATACTGGCAAAACTGATAATCCCATTTTCTTGCAACTGGCAATGATGGCTGTTTATCCGTATGTGAAAGTTTCAGTTTATAGTGTGTAGCAAGATCCATCTTGGTGCCAAATGTTGATTTTGTAAAAGGATTCATTTGCTGCAGCAGGCGACTGGAACGTTTCTTATGGAAGGGAGCGAAATTCAAAGCATTATATAAAACTTTGCAGCATGAGCAAAATGAAAAAATCGAGACTTGCTCATTTAGATAGATAATCAGGTTCAAAAGATTTCTCTGCAAACAGTAAACATTATAAAGATTTTTCGGTTTGCAGGCATTTGAAACGAGTGTACTATCTTCAAGATTCATATTTATTATCTACAATCACTGTCGGTGCTGCAATAGCTGCTTTAGCAGGGTTTTTACTCTATCGAAACTTGTGATATATTTTCCTGTTCGTATACGAAGATAGAATTGTTAATGGATGTATAGTGATGAGAATAGCACCTATTGTTTAATTTCCATTATATATATATATATATATATATATATGTATAATAGTTTTGACAGGGATAATCAGCTTTATTTATGCGACTGAAGGTGCTGGATATACTTTGTGGTGATTTTCGGTGGCTTTTTAGATAGCGAAGTTTGTATAGCGTTTGCCATGCTTTAAAATTCCGAATGCTGAAATGAAACGGATATTTTAACTATGAAAACGATTATTAGGGAGCATTTGCACTTGTTAGTGGAACTCATTGATTTAAACGTTTTATTTCACGATTTAAGCGTTTTATTTGTTAAAGCTGTACAAAATGTTTGGATTCTCTTCCTAGATTTAGTATTATTTTATGTAGTCTTCAAATGCGCCAGTGCTAGCGTTTTTTATAGTGTTTAGTAAGAAGGGGGATTTATATTGTTCTGTTTGTCATACTGCATAGGTGATATTAAAAAGTGTAAACTGACATTGGTACTGCATATTTAAAGATATTCAGTGGTTTTGTTTTTTCTCATTTCCATTCGCGTTGGATCTCCTTGCTCAATAATTCTTTATTAGTATGGTTTTTGAAAAAAGTTTTCCCTTGGTTTTTTTTTTTTGTGGAACAGTGTGTGAAAGGATAATGAGATTACTCACCGATTGTTTACGAACGTGATGTATCTCTTTAATATTACTGATAAACGATTTTCACTGCTTTTTCTATCATGGAAGTTTTGATTATAATACGACGAAATAAACATGTAGCTTCACATTGCATTTGTGGTATTTTTAATTTAAGAAATTTTTTAACTTGGCAATGTTTACTCCATGCTAGTGGAAACAATGTGGAATTCTGTTTGCTTCGTGGATAATTTAAAATGTTTGCAGCTGTTGTCAGCTGTTTACCTAGAAGGTTCACTGTGTTGTCAATGTCGCCAGTCGTCCATCCATCATTTGATGCTTCTCTTTAGCTTTCATTGTTTTGATTGGTAGGATTCTGGTGCTTGAACGATTAATGTGTGAGAATGTTATATTTGGGCGGATTCTACAAAAAGCTCAAAATTAATGCCTTGATATGGCTGTGTTAGCCTGAGCGGTGTGCTATTACTATGCACGGCATCAAACCAGAGGCTCGGCGAATGCCTTAGTAAGCCAAGGCAAAACGTAAGATTTATGAGGGATTTGGAGGAGGATTAAAGAATCGGCACATCGGACGTAGACTTTGTAGGATTTCCTTCTTATGTACATTAGAATGTATTTATTTTCACTGGGTGATAATTTGGGGTAGTCTTTTTTATCCGAAATCTCATATTGTGTTTAATCTGCAATTATGGTTATGCGAAATGATCGTTTTGATCACATGTTTTATTAGCATTATGAAGTCTTGACACTTGGGGAATTCTTTTGTATTGAATTATTATTGAATCATAATTATAATTGTAATGGTTTTATTTTCACGAGCACAATTTTCCATGCTGTGGTAATGCCTCATGTTTGTTTCGATTACTTGCATAAATGATTTGCTTCTTATATAGCTAATGATACTGTTTTCTAATTCCAGTATTCCGGTTCCAGCTTTCTTGTTTTTCTTATTGCAGGAATGGAAAGAAAATTAGATCACTGATTTTATTAAGTAATTTTTTTATGGATTACACTGAAAAACACAGGGAATATATTGGCTCGGCTTCACCGATACAGGTACTACAGGTTTTATAGTGAGAATATATATATATATATATATATATATATATTATTGATAGAGATGTGTATGTGTTTGATCGTATCGGTGCTAGGTGCAGCAATTCGTTGTAGTTCGCAGATTTTTGCATTCAAGCTAAAATTTTCCTTTAGTATATGGTTGGTATGATTGTTACAGGATTATGGCGCTGAAAATGAAGATTTGGATGAGTCAGCAGAATGGCAGTTGCTCGAGCCTCTTTGTGATACTTCTCTAAGCGTAAGTGGTACTTAATAGATGTTGGTGTCAGCTGCTTACATGTCGTAATTTCAGGAGTCGGTAAAACAAAAGTTTGATCAGCTGGATTCTTTAGATAATAGAAATGATCATCACTCATCGCATTTATCCGAAAGAAATCGAGAATTAATAAATCGATGGAAGCAACTCGCGTCATGGTATTTTGTTCTTTCTGCGGTTATGTCTATATCATCCGGATTTTTGTAAATTGTTACATCTCTCACTCAACTTATGACATTTAAACCTTAAGACTTCCTAACAGTAATCCTGTGGATGCAGTTGGTGATATTTCCCTCTTATCTTTTTAGGTGTGTAAAACATCCGGATGATCCCTGGGCAAAATTTCATTTCGATAAATTGCCTGTAAGAAGCTGTAAACGTTACCGTTATTCATGTGTACGACAGTGCTGGACTGTTGATGATGTGCAAGTGAAGTTGCATCCGGAGGTGTTGTGATAAATTTTGTCGCAGTTTACATTGCATTAGGATTATTTGGAAGGATTGACTGAATTTCTCTAACAAATTGAAATAGATTACAAGCATTTTTATGCCAAGAATACATCAATTAAAGAAAATCCTAATCAGCTAATCATTTGGCAGTTACTTAAAAGAGAAATATTTCATAAACTCATGCTTCCTTTTTCCAGATTTGAGAACAGTTACTTGACTAATCTACTTATATTATTTGAAGCCCTTTGCTCGAGGCGCAATGCGTGAGTGTTATCGCTTGAAAAAACTTGGATCGAGTGGTAAAAATGATGACTGGGACCATGCACAGAATCATGTTGCCAAAAAATACATAAGAAGTGTTGATAAAGAAGTTTGTCATTTTTCAGCTTATGCAAAAAAATACGAGAGGAGAAGAAATATCGTAAAAATCATTAGGTACCAGTTTAGATGCCCATTTTGTTATCATGTTCTTTGTTTTATTCAATCTGCGATCTCTCATGGTTTTGTGATCGTTAATTAGTTTGATTAAGCAGCATAATTTATGCACAATGAATTTCATACAATATTTTCTCATCAGTTGATGATGAGTTGAACAGACTATTAGCAAATTTGCGCTCTAAATAGCGAAATAGACATCTACTACTGCAGGTATTGTTTGAAGATGTAAAGTTACAAATGGATAGCAAACTTTGGGCTGAAGAATTTAATCGGCATCATCCACCAAAAAAGGTAGTTCAGTTGTTATCAGCTTGTTTTAATAGAGATAATTAAGCCTTTGCAGTTGATTTAACAAAAACACATGACTTATCATATTTAATATCTCAGTAATACTCAATTTTTACTCTTGCTGCTATTTACAAAAACTGTTTAGATCGACATTTTTCAAGTATGCATTTTGGAATTTCACGGTGAAGGTGAACATGAATTTTACCATCTTGAGCGTTTCATAGAGGGTGAATACATTAAGTACAACTCCAATTCTGGTTTTGTATCAGATATTTGTCGCAAAACCCCCCAGGTTAGTTATTCACATATATACTAGTTTGGTGTTTTAGTTAGGAATCATTTTTGAAATAAGAGAAATTAACGTTACAACTTTTTCTGATCTCGCATTTGCAGGCCTTCAGTCATTTTACATTTGAACGAAGTGGTCACCAGTTGATTGTTGTTGATATTCAAGGAGTGGGAGATTTGTACACTGATCCACAAATACATACCGTATGTCTCTTCTGTCTTGTGAAATTGCAAAATTTGTAGATGTATTATCTAGTTTATTTATTTGTTTTTGAACTGTCCATCATTGTTCAGATTGATGAGGAAAAAATTTGTGGTATTTAATTCCATGTTTATGGCTTATATCTCAGAAACTTGAGAGGATTGCAGCTGGTGGTGTTACTAGTTTGGTTCAGTTGCAATTATATGTTAGCCGAAAGTGTTATTTCGTACTTCAGTAAGGAAATTTAGGCGACTGGAGAGGGTTATGGCAATGGAAACCTTGGTACGAAGGGGATGGCATTATTTTTTCATTCCCATTTGTGCAATGATATTTGCCGATCGATGTGCTTGACTGAGTTCGATCTTTCTGAAAACGAAAGAAATGCCCTTAAAGGTGGCAATAATGTCGAAAGGGTAAGTACTTGGTTTTTTTTTATGACGAATCTGGAAATTAGATTGATAAAGAGAATGTTAACCGACTTTATCATATGAATTTAATATATAATATAAAGGTGGTATTGTTTCTTCAGTATTATCACAAATTTATGATTAAGCTATTTTGTTGCAGAATAATCTCGATGATAACTGATAAGGTTCTGAATTTTTTAGAATTGGAATTCACTGACTAGAAATAGCAGTAATAGACCAATAAGCGTTTGTTCATCTCTCGTTGAAGAAAGAGGTGATGCTATGGAAGAGCTTCGGCGCAGAACAGTATCAGTGAACAGCTCAGAAAGACGTTCTTCAGGTAGATACGTAGTTTATGATAGGTTTGAGGAACGTCATACTAAAATGATCCGAAAATTCTCTGTTATAAGCAATTTTTATAACAGTCCCTAGACGAGATAGCGAAGAGTAATACTGAGATGCAACCGC
Organism: Litomosoides brasiliensis; assembly: GCA_013365375.1. NCBI lineage: Eukaryota > Metazoa > Nematoda > Chromadorea > Rhabditida > Onchocercidae > Litomosoides > Litomosoides brasiliensis. The sequence continues at coordinate 12,814 of JABVXW010000144.1, read as the reverse complement.
TTGTATTTAATTTCAGATTTCGTGTTTTTAAGATTCTGTATAGTTACTTAACTATTTTGATAACACAGGTTTGTTTTTTCGACAGCGGCATAATATCGTCTAGGTTTATGCGGAATTTATTTACATCTAGCTGGGCCTTTAGGTTCTGCCGGTCTTTCATGGTGGTAGAATATGAAAGTCCTTATATATGGCGTGTAATATTTTGCTGTAATATGTGAAATGATCAAATCCAAGCTTTATTTTTTACAGCATCTTCATATTGTGATGAACCTAGCACTGACACGCAGTGCTCTGAGATGCGATTTCATAACGAATGTTTTGAGCAAGTTGTGCATGACTCTGATAAGCTTATGGCTAAAACACGACTCACCAGTTCATATTCCTCAAAATTATGTGATTCAGTTGAGAGTGAGGTATAACAAGGTTATGGCGGAAGGATGATTATTCCACTTCTCGTGTTTTGTCTAACTTTTTTAGAAATTCACTTTTAAAATATGCTAATTAAAAAAATATTGTGGATGAGAAGATGCTATCTCTGAATTTCTGAAAAACTGAACAATGTAGTTTTAGATGAAAGAACAAATATATCATAACCCTTAGTTCGAATATTTAAATGACTGCAGTTCAAAAATGACTCGAATAAGTCTGGTAAAGTGTAACATGCTGTAATAATCCTGTTAAATTAAATTGAGGCCAAACTAGTTTGAATTTATCAGCAGCGTATTATCCAGGAAGCGGAAAAAGAAGCATACTGGTGTGAAAGACGCAAGTTTTCACGACCGGCAGGGCTCTTATCTGAGTCGCAAGTTAAAGAACTTTCTGAACTTTCAAAAAAAATTCATGGCACGAATTTTATCCTTGGCCAGGTAAATTTGTAAATTCGACATCACTTTCTGTTTCGCATGTAGTTTTTCGCTTTTTTACTATTTACAACAGTGCTGCTTCGAATCCTGTTACATATATAACATTTTGGGTTTCCCGTTAGTATAGAGATCTCAGGACATCCAGCTCTGTGGAAATTAAGTGGTTTGCTGGTTGATGCTGTTACTGAAAATATACGCCTAGTATTTCCCACTTCGCTTATCTTTCAAGAGTGCTAGTTCTTTTTATGATATTTCAGATACATTTGGATCTTGTGCGCTATCATGAATTGGGACGATTTGTTGAAAAATCGGTCTCTGTTTATTCCGAAAAAGAGAACGTTTATTCAACTAAGGATTATGAAAACAAGAAGAATAAAGGTACTAACTATTTTGCGGTGTATACTCTTTTGACGTTTTTAGTAGAGAAGAGTTAATATCAAAATGTGGATTGTAAAAAATTTTCATAGTCTAACATTGTTATCGCAATAAGAGAAACATTTCCTAATTAACTAATTTCAGACAATTATATTGAGTACGACAAATATTCAGCTTTTTACCATCTTGATGTTGCCCGACGCTGTGGTGTTCTTGAAGCGATAATTACAATGGCTAAAATGGCTTTTGGTAATTCTGTATATACTTATCACATATTTGTTAAATGAGAGATTGGATTTAATGTAATTTTATTGTTGTGTTTAGGCCAATCTCACGAGCTGTTGAAAGATGTAACTTGTGAAGAAGTGTGGGAAAATGATGATCTAGAAGGGCTTGGTTTCGAGCTTATGGAGTGTGCTGCGAATATGGGTGATCAATCGGCCGTCGTTTTCGTCGCACAAGCATATGAAACGGGTCGCTTTCTGGGGCCCATGAAGTTACTGTTGAAATATTAATTTCATTTAGTTTCATGCCGAAGTTTGCCTTTTCACGTTTTTATATTGTCTTAAAAGTTTTATTAATTTAAATCAAAAGAGCGAAAATTTTCTCCCTTTTTTTATTTTTAGAATAGAAAAGAGGAAGGAAAAGCTATCGAGCATTTAAATAGTGTATGGGAATTTTTCAGAAGACCTTCGTGGCCAAATGCTGTTGCTTGGTATGAAAAAGCTTTAAATTTTCTTCAGTGTGCAGAAACAAGCGAAAACGATACACCTCACGGTGTCCATCCTCGCTATGAATTATTGGAGCGAATGGCAGTTATGTATAAAGAAGGTTCGTGTAACGTCATGACTTAACTTTTTGCTTTCTTTCGCTATCAAAATATAATGAAGAATGCAGACGAGCTAATTCTTCCTCCCCAAACTGTAACCGAGATTATCAATAGAGTATTCTTGGTCAAATCTGGTTCAAGAAATTGGATGAGGCAATAGGCAAGAAATTCTCTACTGATTGGAATATCGTGGAAAAAATAAGAAAAAAAGACTGCTTAATCGTAATTGTCAAAACAAATGTGTGTCGTATATCGTGCAATGAACATCTCGTGCCAGAATACTTTAAAATAAAGCGTAAAAATGCGTGGTAACTAAAACTAAAATCATAAGTAAATATGGAGGCTTGATTCGAGTTGTAATCTTTGGCTTATATAAGTTATGTTCATATAGATATAGTATTATTAATTAAGAAAGCAAGAGTGTAAAGCTGTTGTTTAAAACCATCTAGTTAGAGGGGTAATCCTCGTTGGAAGGCTTTATAAACTTCACATATTCCGGTGTGATCTTAAATCCAACATTTAGAGGCGATAGATGGTTTACTTTGGATCTTTTCCTTTTTCTTTTTTCCTCTCTGTTTCTGTCCCACACGTTGTGAAATATATTTTGACATAAAATATTATCATCCGTTGGTTTATTGCTGTTTCATAGTATTGCTCATTCCAGGTGGATACGGCCTCTTACAGGACTTAGTGAAGGCATGCGACTTGTATACTGAAGCGGCTATCTCAGCGACAGAGGCTATGCAAGGAAAGTTAGCAAATAAGTATTATGAACTGGCAGAACAATGCATATAAGCGTGCGCTTCAAGCCATATTTTTCTCTATGTGCATTGTTCGTTTTAAATTATAGCCCAATTCATTAATTAAATAATCCATCTCCATCTCCGTTCTACAACGTCGTTTCTGTTATCATTATTTCGTATGAATTTATCTGTTGCTAGACGTTTAAGATATTTGACTGTTGCTTGACAGTTTGCAGTTGTTGAGATGGACAGAAAATTGCCAAATTTTCACGTTTACTTTTAAGCTGCACGACTTGAAACATAAGTTATTTGACATCGCGAACTTTTATTTTCGAGATCTTTTCCTTCTAGGCAAAATGACCAGCGGAAAGTGCTTCCAGTTTTTTATTCATTTTTATTACTGCTGTGTACTGTTACTACAGGTTTTATTGATAATTCTCTTAAATTTCTTGTTTATTCATTTTTTTTTTCTAGGACTTATAATTTTGTAGCTCGATATCGAATTGTTAGCATATTTTTCAACTGATCTTTCACGTGCAATAAATGTTAACCTTCGATATATTACTCATGTGACATCGTTGTTCAGCTATATGCGCACTTGTTACCGTTTTGTTAACTTACAAATAAAGCATTTAAAGTTTCTTTGTTTTCCACTCTTCACGGTTCAATAAATTTATTTATTAGTATCATGGTTGACAGTATCATTGAGGCAGTTTCAAATTCTCCTGCGTTTCATTTATGATCGAAGTACAGTAGAGAATGAATCGCAATATTTAAGTTTGTGTATGTAGACTTTGTTCTGAAGCAGCACTCTTCAGTGTGCTAGCACGCATCTTTAATATTTCATGGTAGGTTTTTTTCTCGCTGAAAGACTTAGGACCAGATATTGCTAATTTGCAAACTTCAACCTGAATATATTTCTGCTAGGAAACAGAGAAAGCGTAACCTTTGACTGGGCTTTTCATCGATGTACGGGTCTGTGATGAAATCCGGCCCGTTTGTATCCAATATTGATATTATCTGCTGTAAACTAGTCTATTCGATTTTCTTTAAAAACAGTTTGAAAATAGTATTTTCCTCCATGTCCCCTATATGTTATAGCTGGATTCAGTGAATCTGATGAATTGTCGATGTGTAGCGTTGCTCTTGGTGCTTACCTCAAAATGTTCATTTTTTGTATTTCGTTTCTTTCGAGTTTCGTTTTGAATGGCTTCCAACTGCTTGCGGCATCGTTCCAGTTCAAAACATTCGTCTATAAGTGCTCGTTCCAATGCCACTAGCTAGAGATAACGAAAAGAAAACTTAACATGAGTCGTAGCGTAACTTTTGATTTTGAAATAAGGTAGAAAATAGAAATACCTGTTGGTATTTTTGTTCATAAATTCTTTGTGTGTTCTGCAAAATGTCTTCGGCATTTTGCACCTAAAACGAATAAATTGTGATCATTCAAACAGTTAAGAGCAGAGTTTACTCTCCCTTCCGATGATTTTCATCGCCGCATATAAGAGTGGACCAACACCAACCTCTTTCAATTTATGGTCAAGTTGTTCGGCTTCCATTTTCAACCTTGTCACGTCCTGCTGCCGTTGCACGTCAAATACACTCTTTTCAGCTTCCAACGATGATTTTGCGGCCATTACGCGCATTATCAAGTCATGTTGATCACGAAGAAAATTAGACTGTAAAAGGAAATTGAAGTGGCCATTTTCGCTGAGTTCTGGAAATGCGACTCTTAATAGTGTGCTATTATTGCTCACAGGAAGAGAAGTCTAATAAAAGGCACATTTATCCTTTTTCAACGACGACAATGTAAAGTGACGCAACCTTTGAAACTTCAATCTGGATCTTCTGTTGTTCCGTCACATCCAGAATTCTTAGCTGTTCACTTTTAAATGCTTCTTTTTCTGCGTTCAACTTCTGCCGTTCTTCACGTACTTGCCACTTTTCCTGAAATGGGTGGTTCGGGGTATATTTAACAATTTAATTGTATTTCGACAACAGTTAACATCAAACTTCAACATAAATGAATAAAATACTTGAGGAATTGTCAGAAGTAAAGGTTAAATTTTTTGCAGTCTGAGCTTTTTAAAGGAAAGGAACCAAAGGAACTGTAGACAGTTGTAAATGACCAAGATCACTTGATTATTGTTGCTCGCTGTTATCCACTCCTAGTTCTAATACTCATTGGAATTATTCGGCATGCTTTGTACTAAGTTAGAGTTTGATGCTACACTAAAATATCAATAAGACACCAACTTTTAGGGTATTTTGTTCGCTGTTCTCATATAAACCTTGCAATTTCAAATTCAGTTCCATTACATGTTGTTTTTCATTCGCCAGCCACTCCTCTTCCTTTTTGATTCTGAACTGATTTTTCAATTATATACATAAATTCACGTTTCCTGAGTTTTGAAGATAAATGGTACGAACAATAACCGGGCCAATCATTCTTTATAATTTGAAACTGAGGTGGAAATGAAGTCGACTTCTCCACTTCTGGTTGATCTTCTAGAAGCACTAAATTTCACTCTTCATTCTTTCTTCCCAACCTTTCCTCTCGAATTTCAAGTTGTTGCTCTCTGAATGAAATGTAGCGGCTCTGGTCGCAGTTACTTTTTTCTGTTTGATTATTCAAGTTTATTGTCACATCGCTTATTTTTGCAATCAGTTCATCGATTTTATCCAACATTTCCTCATAATTCCTGGAAAAAAGAGAAGGTGTTGGAAAGAGTAACTTCGGCAAAATGCATATATCGCATCACTGATTGATTTACTGCGAAAAAAAAACTTTGATTCTTTTTGTCCATTTATTAATCTTTCGATTTGGCCGTGGAACATGTCACGAATGGATTGAGACACCTCTTCGTGGTCACTTTTCAAACGGCTCATTTGCTTCCTGCAAATTTGAATAAAATTTTAGAAATTGAAATTGAGAGGCCAAAAAACACTATTATGTTCCAGTCAGAGTGGTAGACTAATTCCAAGTGAAAAGAAAAATGACCGGTGCTTTTCTTCCAGGTCCGCAAGTTCTTCTTCAAATTGACGTTCTCGGCTTTTCATCTTTTCTCTCCATTCTTTCACTAATGCTTCTTCTTGCACCGTTTGTTTACGTTTTAAGGACTCAATTTCCTGGTTTAGGCGATTAATTTCATTTCCCATTCTAAAATTAGTATCAGTGGTGAAAGACCAGACATAATGTTTTCCAGAACCATGCAAATTTACTTATCCTATCTTTTTCTTTAATTCAAGGCTCAGAAACATTCCGGTTGAATTGCATTTTTACCGCTGCATGTGATCATATGCAGGCGTTTCAAACAGGGCAGTAGTCATCAGATTCTTTTGACTTTTTGCTGATTCGAGTCGGCTTGAATCGTTAAATCGTCTTTCATCAGCTTTGCCCTCAGTGGCTTTTCCTGTCCGATTGCCAGTTTCGCGCCTATTGCCATATTTGCTAATTTATGTTGCAATTATGAAAAACTAATGATAAAGTTAATTCAAAAATCCATCTATCAATACCAATAAAAAAGAGAGCGCGGCTGATGTATGTTTGACTTGCATAGATCTTCTATACTGAATTAACTTTTTTGTGGTTTTTTTAGTGTTAGTGTCGGAAACAGAGCAGAGCTTTCTGAAGTATTTTGACAAATGGATTACTCTAAACGTATAACTCTATTCGTTCTGTAACACACCTAATTTTATGCAGTATTGTGCGGTAACTTACCATCTTGAAGCAGTAAGGACTTCTTATTTCCATTATTTTGAAATTTCATTAATTCATAAACCAATTCTGGTATTTTCATACTTTAATAACCTAATAAATTGTTGTCGATGCATTATTGATTACTCTCTAGCGAAGATTGATTATATTGTCTCTATTTTAAACAACTATGAATGTCTGAGAGTGTTACTTATAAACCACTGTACCCGAAGAATTTCACAATTTTTGACAATTGTAATAGAGTAGCTTGAAGGTGGGTTATCAGTCAGCATGTTTAGAATTTAAGTGAGTACAACGGCTCTTAAAAGATCGGCTTTCAAGGCCAACCCACTGTACATAAAACAGGAAGATAGCCTGTGAGTATACTGTTCTTTAGCAAAGCATTAAGGACATATAATTTAATGTATCAAATTACATTTTAAACATCACAGCACTCACACGCTGTAATGTTCCTTATGATAATTAAAGTCTTTTTTTAGTGCCTGCTGCGACACGTACTACTGGATTCTTCAAAACCGACCTAACACTTACTTGGCTCCTCCTACGCCGAATATACTCTCCAAATCAGAAACTGTTCTATTTATGACTTTTGTTGGATAATCACCAGTTGTCGTAGTGGAACGTGTATCTCTGATACTGCAACAAAATTGTGGAACAAAATTCAACAAATTCTAAAAAAAATTCAACAACCCTTCAACAACAAAATTATTGTTTTTAATTTTGTATCCAATCTCAAAACTTGCCTTAGAAAATGCGCTAACGACTATTGCTAAAATCGCGAAGGTTAGTTATTATGTTATTATTATTACGAAGGTTAGTTATTATGTTAGTTATTATGACCATATCAGAGTAGAGATAAAAGTAATGTGTTAACACAAGCAGCAAAATAAACTAAAGGGAGTATTTAGAAATATGATGTGCTGACTTCGGTGGACTGTCCGAAATTTCGTTTTTTCTTGATGTTGTTGATTGCTCGCGCTGAAATTTCCAAAATATATTCATAAATGCATTTTAATGATAATTAAAAGTGATGAAAAGTTGCAAAATGGAGAAGAGAAACTCAAAGGAAAAGAAACCTGCTGAAATTCAACATCACTTCGTTCATCTATAAATGAAACGGTTGATTTTTTTGTAGGAAAAAAATCGTTAATACTTTTCTTAGATTTTTTCTGCTGAAATAATGTATAATGTTGGACAAAAAACGGGAATGAAATTTGCCATAATAACCTTTTTGCTTTTTTTACCGAAAAATTATAATTTAATCTTTTTAAAAGTAATAAAAAATACTGGCATTGACGATTCTCACGAGTTTTCAATATTGAAGCATGGAAAAGAAGTAAACCTTTTGAGGATCACCAAGCAAGTTATCAATATTCGAAAGACCTTTTCTTGGTGCACCATCCATTTTTCTTCCGAATAACTTTTCATCTATATTATCAGTGTCCTGAAAAACGATCACTGAAATAACTCTAAATAAAATTAATGCGTTTGGTTTAAATCTTAAGATTATTAATCGAAAACTGATGCTTGAATATTTCAACAGACAAATCATTTCTTTAGCCATCAATACTAACTCATTATGTGGTCATCTTTTGAGTACTAAAGCTATGCAATATCAGTTGGCAAGTACTATTCGTTTTTTCTTTTTTTTAGTTTTAAAAATGCATAGACGCACTTTGAGCAAATTTGCAATATTGTCGAAATCGCTATCAACCATTGTAGCAAATCCCGCTACACTCGCTCAAAGATAAAATTTACTGTTCCATTTGACGTTATGGTATAAAAGAATTGAACCTAAAAGGCTATAACTGATTTCCAAGATTCAGATTTCGAGGAGTAAATCAAAAGAAAGAGATATAACTAACATACTGGAGAAGTATAATAAAATCATTGAATGAAAGAACCAAGCAAAATGAACATCATTCAAATTTCATTGGTCACGCAAGAGTGCGTTACGTAACAGTGAAATTGAAGCGTTATCTGTCTCTATAGCAACCACAATTTTGGATTCAATTCGCGGCGCTAAGGAGATCCTCCTTCATCGATCGATTCATTGCTATTTGCCGAGTTTCAGTTCCTTTTTCTTCTAATGTTGGTGGAAACATACCTGCTATCAACGGAATTTCAAGTGGAAATGGAAGATGTATGACTGTGGAATCAGCAAACATTGAAAAAAAACGATCACTAATAGCTTGAGTATTCGAACCAAATAACCTCACCTACGAATTTCAGAAACAGAACTTATTACACTGCAATGTTTTCTTGGATGGCTTAGATTTTCCAGTAGAACAATGGATAACGAACGTGACAGTTGGACAAGATATGTCGTTAAATTAAAAATTTTGCGATTCACGCATTCTAGAAATGTTCAGGCATTTTCTCAACTACATTATATGATACATTGTGACGATGACAAAATTCTCTATCATATTTTCTCCGCGAAATGGCAAAAACAAATATTCAAATGTAAATCAAATGAATTTTGCAACAATTCAATAATTGCAAACAAAGTCATTATATTATTTGATGAGCAATGGACGGTTGTTTACTTTTCGTTATGTCCATCATAAAACTGTGCGACGCTAATAAACAATACGTTGAGCTATCCATCAGGACTACCAGCAAACCACTGGGACGCTTGGATTTATTAGAATGCGCAGTGCTCGAACCCTCCGAATATGACAAGCATGTTGCCAAGGGTTCATGCCCTCCTCAGCCAACGAAGTTTGTTGCTTTTCTTATATGTCCTCCCTTAATTTTACGCATAATTTCACCAGCGGAATTTAAAAAAGTTAACGATTGTTTACTTTTTTGCTAGAAAATTGGTAGGATTCGAGCATGTGATTATTTTTTTTCTCATATTTAACAGTTTAACATAACTGTTGTACCTCATGCCTTCGTTTTCATAATGACGAAATGAGGTAATTGGAGCAAAAAGAGTCGTTTGTGAAAAAAACGTCAGTCATTTAGGGAAATCAATAAATTTCCACTATTCTTCCACACCAATCAGAACTCGTTGATGGTCCAGTGTTATTCCATTCGTTAATTTGCAAATTAATGCGAAGTTGCAGGATTGTAAAGGCAGTTGGAATTAAACTAAAGAAATTATATTTTGGAAAATCTGCTTGGTTGATGAGGAAAGAGAAAAAGGAAAAGAAGGATTGGTTGGTTAAAAAAAGGTCCATAATGAAAGCAGTATTTTTGGGAAAACAATCATTTTATCAATTGAGGTTACAAAATGTTGATTTCGATTTCGAGCTGATCGAAGGATTATTTTTGACATTGGAATGTCCAATAGGGAACAAAGTAAAGAAAGTGAGAAATTTGATTTGTTTGTCCCGATTGTTTTGAAACATTTTATACTCTTCGTGAAGTTGTGCCGAAAAATATCAGGAAATCAATCAAATATTAATATTTTGGAATTATTGAAATGCATTTGCATGCTGAACACGGTTTTCAAGTCTACAGTTATCAGAAACTTCGTGAATAACTATTTAATAAACGATGTTATTTAAAATGCAAGCCGGCATGCTTTTTTATCTGTTACACAGAGTGGATTCCTATCTTTCCACTACTTGTTTGGAATATTTACAGTGCTTATTTCTTGTCTAGCTTATATTTTTGATTTATTTTTAATGTCAGTTCACCTCGTTGATCTGTTCTAAAACAAAACTGTTTACACTCTTAAAAACTTTCCTTTGTAACTGCAGCCAAACATTGAATGGTATCTGGATGGCTCACTAATAATTACTGATTCTCGACTGTCATGGAGGGTCAAGCTCATACCACTGGAATATCTTCAGGTCAAGCTTACCTAAAGTTACGAAAAAAAGATATGATGATAAACTATTAAGTTATTTGAATTTTTTAATTTTCGTTTTATTTTTGCAAATTTAAATTTTCACAGCTATGGAAATAGCAATATCTACGACATTAAATTATGTTAGATTTGGCCGCTTATGGCAACCCGAGACGAGGGGCGATATGAATGTTTTATTGATGGCAAATCACATGGATCTGTCACTCTACATGTTATTACTGTAGCAGTAAGTGGAATATCAAGCAAGTACTACTGAAAGAAAATCGGCTTAATCTTTACTTTAAAAAACTGCTAAATAGTCATAAATTAAATAACAGTTCAGTTTTCAGGAAGGAGTTAGCCGAGGCACAATTAATTATTTCATAACAATGATGCTTTCCATACCATTCGTTGCATTTGCAATTTTCTACCGGTAATTTTTAGTTTGATGCAGTTGTACTTATAGTGAATCTTATTTTTAACTAAGTATATTGTTAATTTGTATATACGTTTTGAATTACATGTATTGTGTTTGACTACTTTTCTTCAAGTTTTTTGCACCCACAACGTGAAGCGATAATGCTGGATAGTCCTATAACTGATTTCTACGAAAAAATCCTGGATCTTGCAACAGAGGAGATGAAGGTTATGACTATGTCAATTTTCACAGGAGAGATTTGTTCTGTCTACACTTGATTTCGATTAACTTCAATGAAATCAGAAAGTAATTTTGATGTTTCAAAGCAAACTATAAGTGCGTAACCATTTCAGAGTCATATTACCACAACAATTTATAAAGACACGGCGGAAATTAAGCAGCAAGAGATAAAATCCATCCATTCATCCAAGAAAATTTTAAGTGGTATGATCGGTTGATTTCAAACACTGCTACTTCTCTCTTTTGTGTCACTGAACTACTCCATAGTTTTCGTTAGCAGGACAAAGTAGGAGAAGCAATCGTGATGTAGTGATGACGATTTTGAATGTAGCTGAAATAAATCAACACAAAAATTACGGTGCGAAAGAACAGAAAATGAAGTCTGGGCCGCTAAATCATTTGAAATTACGATAGTTGATTGTGCTGTAACAAACACCGTTTTATATCTCGAATTGCTGAGAAAGCAGAAGAGTAAGAGGATTTTGATTTATCCTGAATATAGACACTTGAAATATACCGCAAAATGTTTTTTATTTGAAGATGTTTATGTTTCTAGTAGTCACTAAAGATTGAACTTTACCACACTGTCAGCTGTTTTCTTACGCAACCGTATCGCTTTTTTACTGGAGTCCAGATTTGCTCTTCGTATCATCCGGCAAATTTTTTGCGTCATACTGCTGAATTTTTTTAGATATCATGTGCAAATTCCATCATGAAAATCAGGAAAGCACTACGTCAACCATTCATGGCACATTCTATTTCTAGCTTACATCGTTAGACAGAAAATTCTTTAAAAACCAAATTTGTCTTTGCGCTAGTCCCGGATTCTGATCCTCTAATATTGTCATGCTTAAATTTACCTTTAAAACTTGACAAAGCTGTCATCGTTTAGTTTGCAACCCTCTCACCAATGAAAGGAATGCACCCTTTCGTGCATGGATTTATCCCGAGTCCCATTCATTTTAAGATCTAACGTCAAAGGTAATGGGAAGTTGGCCTCGATCAGAATGTTTTGATTGGATTAATCGTTTGTAAAACCGCCTCGTTGAAAATTAAACGGGCCTCCACTGCTCCTCTTCTCGATATTCAGTTTCGACCTCAGATTTCGATTCCGGTGGGCTTATGGAATGAAGTGTGGTAATCGTGAACGATATGTACTCATTTTTTTGTTTGATTGAAAAGAGCTCAGCTGATGATTCCAACTGTAGGTGTAGTTTAATAGACAGATGATGGGATCACGCTATTTCTGAAATCGACCACCAAATAAAGTGGAGGGAAGAACACAAGCTTATAGCGTAAATTCAGCGAATCGTATGTCAATTCAGGCAATGAAATTGCTGAATTTTAAGAAAATGAACGTAAAGCTCAGCACTCGTTACACCGCGGCCTTTTTAATTTTTGATAATACCTATATATTAGCTATGCAACCAGTTCTGATTGGTTTCTTCCAAGGCGCCAATTTGCACTTAGAGTAGTTTTTTTTTCCTCGTTTATTCTTCTGATTCTGTATTTTTTTTGCAACTCTTCAGCTTGTTGTAGATTCGGCGGCGAAAATTCTAATTCTCGCACCTCATTAATAAGCTTGACGATTTTCTTTTGTACCGATTCGGCAGCCTTGATTATCAGATTAGACATCTTCGACTGTTGTCTCCCGGCACAAATTAATTTGTTGGGGACGTTTGGGGTTGAGAAATTTGTATTGTTTGAAGGTCCACAACAAGTTATACATTGTAAAGGTTTTATTGGGAATTGATTTCGTTTCAGTAGCAGAAGAGTAAGTGACGGTATAATATTTGAAGAATAAAGTTACTTAGCAGTACAAAATGGTT